>OX457085.1:40559731-40927831 GCA_949752835.1 Empis stercorea
TAATGTTATTAATCGGAATTTAAAAAATAGTGCTTTAAAATACACAGGCAATCTAATGACTTATCATTAAGCCGTCCTCTACGCTTAGTGCAGAAATTTCCAGAAACAGAGAAATTTCTTTCATTCTGTGTAGAGGTTGGCTTTATCATTAATAAAGAATTTTTAAGCAACTTCAAATTATTTGTCAATTTTCCGGTTACTTCAAAAATATTGATTTCTCTAGACAAAGATCGGAAGTCATCATCTACTATACGGCTAGGTTGTAAACTTTTGCGGATAAATTCCTCCAATTCCAACCCATTGTCCAGACCTATAGTACCATTTTGAATAGTTGGTAGATCATGTTCATCATCTTCTATTTGTATTGATGTATCATGTATAGTATTATTTTCATTATTATCTATATCGGTGCTCGTATTCGTATTATCACCTTCAATAATTGTATTTTTAAATAATCTGATCAGTAATGATCTTGCACTTTTAATTATTTCGTTTTTTTTGCTGATAGCAAAAAAATCATCTTCTTCGGTAGTAGTCATACATTTAGGGTTTTGCAGAAATCTCAGCAATGAAATAATTGATTGATCTCGTCTTTTTGATATTTGTAATTTGATTTCAACCAGTAATGCATTACTTATATTTGTATTATTAGCCTGAAGAGTTTTAAACAAATATCTTAAAATGCCCTCTGCTGATAATAACGATGCATCCTGACGGCTTAACGGCTCTATTGACTTTTTAACAGGTTGTAAAGTGTTAAGTATATTCAAAGCAACTATATCATTTTCCGGATCCCATAAATAACGTAGATTCAAATCATCTAAGGTTTTTAAAATAGCAGGTTTAATTCTTAAAAAACGTTCTATCATACTTGCAATAGTATTCCATCTTGTTTTACAATCCAACAATAGTTGCAACTCACCACTACAAATTTCCTTTACATTAGATTGCAAAATGTTGTTTCGTACCGGTGAATTTTTAAATAGTTTGACAATTTTCCTTACTTTAGAAATCGTATTATATATTTCCATATTAAAACTTACTTGAATATTGTCTGCAATAAATTCGTTGCTGTTTTCATCTTCATCAAGATCACTGTTTGAATCTTCACTTTCATTGATATTTTTAGCAGCTATATTGGATACCTTTTTCTCATAAAAAACTGACATGACCGCCAAATGCATCGCATGATTATAACATAGTTGCTGGTAAGCTGGGGATAATTTGCCATATTTTATCATAATACTTGCACCATCACTGGTAGTCGAAACAATGTCTGTCTCATAATTTAATTTAAAATACTCAATTTTTGAATTAACCATTTCGATACATTTGTCAGCTGGACATGAACCATCAATTCTCATTAAACCAAGATTTTCGGAATTACCATTGTCGTAATACAAATGGACATTCATATATCTTCGATTGCGGAAACTGGTCCATTCATCTATTGATAGAGTAAACTTCTTATTATGTTTTTTCATGTCATTTATTTTCAAAATTATTTCATTTTTGACATTATCACAAAATTTGTAAATTAAATTCATTACGTCTGAAGGGTTTTTTGGCAAAACAAACCCTTGTAATTCAAAACTTTTTCTAATAAACTTGCTTTTGCATATAGCATTGATGGAAAGACCATCGTTAGCAGCAAGTTTGGATACTATTCTTTCAATTGTTTCGTTTTGTATTTGTATATCTTTGTTGTTGAAATAATTCATAATATTTCTTTTTTTCTTACTTGGAGATACAGCACACGTATTTGTAGAGCATACTTCATTTATTTTCCGCTTCATTTTATGAATACTTGTTAGATGCCGATGTAAGCCAGTTGTTGATGAAGCTTTACATGCCATATACTTTGCACAAAAATTACATATAGCTGAATCATCTTTTTTTTTGAAAAATTTCCATACTTCTTCACTTTTGTATTCGGTCATTTTTGGACTAAAATATAATTCGCAAGAATTTTTATAATTACAATTAGAATGATCAAAGGTAAATTAATAAGTAAATAAATAATAGTATATTAAATATTACCTTATTACACTTGCCTAATTGAAATCCGCAAATCAAAATTAATAACCTGACAACTGACACCAAACAGCTGACAAAACGACTATAATTCAAAAATTAAACTATTTGAAATTTCCCTGAAAGAAATTTCATAAATTTGATTCATAATTTTTACAATAGATGACACTTACACCTTGTTCTGTTCCGTACTATTCGGAAAATATATAACGCTTTCATTTTTGCTGAAAATCTCGAGAAATATTGGTCGAGATTCGAGAATCTCGAATTTGACTAGATATAATTTCTCGAGATTTCGAGAGCCAAAATTACAAATATTTCTCGAGATTCTCGAGACCGGATTTCTCGAGCAGAAACTCTAAACACGTTTGTCTATAAATACATGTTTATTATTTTTTTCTGATAATAAATTTTTATAAACCAAACTTTTGTTTACAAAGGCGGGGATTAGCAAACAGCAATGTTGTCATGCGCATTAAGGCCTTAAAAATTTATCTGCTGTTCCATTATACGCATATCAAATTACCGTCTCTACTAACCTACCACTTCTATGGAATATTTTGTAAAAGCGGTGAAATTTTGTAAAAGCAATGCCATACATTGCATTTTATTCTTATTTAACATTATTCGCATAATGCATTATATATATACAATCATATACTTACGGATTCAGTACTAGCGGAGTAATTTGTGTGACCAGATATGTTTTGGTCTGTAATTTTGTATAAGATGAAGAGGCATACATTGGATTTTTTTTGCATTCTGTTTTGGCATATTGTGACATACATAATACATTGGATTTTTTTCGAATTTTATTTTGTTTTTGTATTATTATTTTTATTCTTATAAGTTTTACTGTAGCAGTGGCATTTATTACGTGTATTTTGTTTTTGTAACAAAAATACGTAGTTTCATACCACAATACGTATTTTCATACCACATACAAAGCTAGCAAGTCTTTCATATACACAAGTATATACAAAATCGCTCATAAGATTAATATAACGTATTCGTATTGCAATTTTAGAAAAACAAATACACGATATGCACAATGTCCATTCTACTTACATGACCTGCATTCCTATAGAACAAGTTTCTGTCTGTTTACAAAGGCGGTCCTTTATTACACAACAAGTATTTCGCACTCTACTTATATGACCTACATTCCTATAGAGAACAAGTTCCATTAAAAGTATATAGTTCTAAAAATTTATACTTATAGGAAATTACGTTAAAAAAAATATGCTGCACAATTTTGATAGAATTGAGACCCTAACGGAATGTTGTTCAACATATGTTTAATTTAATTACAGTTACGTTACGACCTCAATTTTTCTAAAGTAATCAAGCATATATATTTTTTTATACCTTGCATCCTACTTCCCTAAAGAACGAAAGGATGGATTAATCATACCTGCCTCCATTAGAGGTACAAAGTGACAATCTAAGTGTTTCAGTCTTCTGTAACGGATAGCGGGGCAGGAGCAGAGAAGGTGTTCAATGGTTTCCTCCTCCTCCCCGTAGCCTTTACAGATCGATATATTCGTTAAACCTAAACTAAACGCGTGCTTCCTTAGAAAAACATGTTCCGTAGCGATACCCGTATATATAGCCCTGTATGTGCTTTGTTCATAGATAGGATTTTCTTAGATTTTTGAGCATTTATATCGCCCCAAAAAATTTTGCGCGGACACAACCCTGATGTCGTATCCACCTAATGAAATGCTCCTTCGTCGCCCATGCCGTTAAGAATCTTTTGACAGTAACTAGAGGAATATTGATTTGGCGAAAAAAGGGGAATTAGTGTCAGCCCCTATCCTTACCAATTCATCAGCCTTTTCTTTACCGTAAATGCCGCAGTGGACCGGTGACCACATAAGTTTAATTTCGTTAAACCTAGAAAGGACATTCTAGTAAGCCTTACATTCCTCAACCAACTTTGATTTAACCGATATGTTACTTATCGCTATCAAAGCAGCCTGACTAGGCAACACTGGCGTTCAACCCTCATAAATCCTAACATTTCTCCCTATTTCTAAGGATTTCCACCAAACTACAGCACCGTGTGCGAATATAGGTCTGACCACACACGTGTATACATAATGAATCATTTTCGGGTTTAACCCCCATCTTTTCCCTATCATATTCCTTCATATACAGAAAGCAGTTATGGCTTTTTCAGCTTTCTTTGTCGTTCGTAATTAGGCTTGTATTAACTATTGTGGGGAGGTTTAAGCTGGGGAGCTTCCTTCTTCTAGAGAAAGAACAGAACTCTATTTTTTCCGGGTTTATCTTAAGGCCGAATCTTGTCGCCCAGCGAAGGACAATATGTATGGCACCTTGCATAAGCTCGGTGAGTGTATTTTCAAATTTACCTCTGATCAAGATAGCCAGATTGTCTGCATAACAGCCGAATTGTACCCAGCCCTCGTTATCTCCACAAGGAGGTCCATGACAAGCAGCCATAGGAAAGGTGATAGAATCTCACCTTGCGGGGTACCATTCGTCGCATGCCCGACCTGTAAGAAGTGACCGAAGTTTGCCCTAACTATTCGAAAGCACCCTCAATATAAATAAACGTTATTAAAAGCACCTTCAATATCAATAAACATTCCTAAAGTGACATTCTTAACTGTGAATGATTTCTCAATCGTGTAAGTTAGCCTATGTATTGCGGATTCTACTGATCTGCCTTTACAGTATGCGTGTTGGTGAGAGTCTGGAAAGAGTTATTTCATTTCATAAAAATAAGTTTAGATTTTTGCCATGAGATTGGAACGTAGCTCAATTCCAGACATGCCGTATACAAAACACACAGCCTATCTATCAGAGCCGAGTTCGCGTTTTGTAATAGAGCCGGGTAAATACCATCTAAAGCCGGCGATTTAAAGGGTTTAAAGTTTAAATGAGTTTATTGCCCACCGAACCTTTTCTGCCGCAATTAGTTCTTCGACATTTAAAACTAAATCTAAAAACCTACGCGACAGGGTCGTGCTACCTAGTCTGCCCTCTTCCTCTAGACAGCCAGGAAAATTGGAGTCTATAACTTAAATATAATTTTTATTATTCGGTATAATTTTTTTTTCTTATTATAATAATTCATAGCAATAATTTTACGCGGTTTTATTCTTTTTCTTAAAACATCTGTCATCAAATATGTAGATGAATTTTCATTCAACGCCTTTAATAAATTTTTAAACCAATTCCAATTTTTAAAACCGTTTACTTTACAAATACAAATGAACTGACGACAATTATTTTTATGATGTCTATGAACGCAAATTTATGCCGATTCATAGATGTCAGATAAAAAACATGCTTATTTCGTTATTATGAAAATGTTCTACTGAACGTTATACTGAAGAATTACTGAACGAAAAATTACTCCAGCGCTAGAATAACCGTTCTACTGATCAATTACTGATCGAAAAATTACTCCAGCACTAGATGTGGTAGACCGTGCTGAACGCGGCAAAATTAGGCTCCACGAAATATCGCCAAAAAAAAAAATGAAAAATCTCCCAAAATCCAAAATGAAATTAAGCCAAACAGAGATGAAAAATTGCCCAAAAGCGAAAATGGAAAATAGCCCAAATTTTGGGCGATTTTTCATTATGAAAAATGCCCCCAAAAAACAAAAATGAAAAATCACCCCAAAATCAAAAACGAACAATTTTTTTTTCTTTCAAATATATACTCGTATTTGTATTGAATCATCCAAGATCTGTCTACAATAAACGGATCTATAAGACGCACCATCAGCAATGCTTTGCGTTCAATTATTTAATCATTTACTTACTTATTTATCGGAAAATAACTTCATTTTGCAACTTTTCGGAAAAGGGAAAATCACCTTTTTGTAACTTATCGGCAAAGGAAAATAAATTAATTTTGCAACTTTTCGGAAAAATGAAAATTTTTTTGTATATTTTTTTCAAAAAGCTGGAAAAAGCTTTTTAATTTTTTTTTCAAAGCTGCAAAAAGAAAGAGTTTTCCCTAATAATTTTTTTTATTAAATATGAATTTTTGGCTCAACCAAATATCGCCCAACGAAAAATCGCCAAAAAAAAAATGAAAAATCGCCCAAAAAATATTTTTGTAATGAAATATCACCCAAAAATGAAAAATCTCTCAAAAAATTTTTTCATAATGAAAAATCACCCAAAAATCAAATATGAAATTTTTCATTTTTTTTTTGGGCGATTTTTCGTTGGGCGATATTTCATGGAGCCGCAAAGTTAACATAAATTATTAATTAATAATATTAAATGTCATTGTATTTCTTACTGGGATTACAGGTTAAGCTACAAATTTATCGTTATAATTTGTTGTTAATATATAATTGTACTTATTACACTATTCGTAAGGGTGAAGTTTGCAAATCGTGAGTCAAATTCAGAAATTAATAAAATTTTAAACTTGAAAACAATATTTTGTAATTGGATTAATTAAAAATTATACTAACCAAGTTCTTACCTAGATAGCCATTATTTATGGTGAAATTTAGGTGCAGCTAATTTGGAGCTCTTGATAGCCATATTTGATTAAGTTAAGGACAAATGCCAATTAACCATTAAAATTAATAAGAATTCGTGATAGCCAAATCTGGCGAAGCCAAGAATTCGAAATATTACTAATTAATAATTAATCAAACAATCAATTTTTATGCTGTACAAAGTAATCAACAGATCAGTTTAACTTTCGTATAACCACCAACTTTATAGTAAAATATTGATATTATCAATAATCAATATTTAAAATTGAAAATATCATCATAGAATCGTGTTGACACAGTCTATTAAATTCACAAAATATAATATTAAGAAATTGTTGTATTAAATTGAGATACTACATAGGTCAATTAAAGTTTGTATTTGTAAGAAAAAGTGAGTTAATATAATTCTAACAAAATTATGGAATAAAGATTTTTTTTTTAATCGATAACTTACTGACACCTTTTTATTTTAGTACAAAGAGAAGTTAATAATCATATTGTTTATCAAGCTCGCCGAAAAATCATATTGTTTTAAAATATTTATATATTTTACTTATATATTTATTTTTGCTCATACAAATTTTCTATGCATTTAATTCTCAGAAAATTTATTATATTTTTTTGAATGAAATTTTTAGAATTTTGTTTATATTCAGCAAAAGCCTTTTTCCTTAATTTCTATGAAATGTATAAATACATATATTATAAAAAGAAATAATTATATATTTTGAAAGAGTATTAACAGCATGAAGAGCTATTCCAGAATTGTATCGAAAAATAAATAAATTATTAATTTCTTAAAATATTTTATAATTAATTTGAAATAATTACGATATTGTTATATAATATTACATTTAATATTATTTATGAGATTTAAAATAAAGATTCACACGGTTCAAGCAAATATATTGTCGAATAAACGCTTATTCGACAATTCACACAGTCAAAATGTAACATAATTACGATAAAAAAATTTTCGTTAGAAAAATCTAAAATAACATAAATTATAAATCTTATGTAAAAAATAAAGCTTAACGACAATTCACACATTATGTGAAATATGAACCTCCTAAAATCAACTGCATTTTTCGTTTCTTTTAATAGTACAATTAAATTTCAATTTTTAATTAAGTTTAGTTTTAAGCAAGATACTGTAATTGTAACATCAAATCTTTCGCATAAATAAAATCGCTTCCGAAAAAATAAATATTGTTATTATTTCTATAAGACATATAACTGGCGCAGTCGGAAAAAGCGAAAGTCAATAATCAATAGCTTTGAGTATTGAAATTATAGTTACGGTTTAAAATAAAAAAAAATCATTTTTAATTAAAGATAATTAAAATACGAAAATAAATTTGATAAAAGTGCTTAGAACTCATTTTACTTAATGTAATTTAACAAGAGTTAAATTATAGTGCTATATTAAGTTAATTACTTCAAAATTTGTGATTGATACTATCTAATAACCAAAAACAACAGTGCACACACATTATTATATAAACACAAAAAATATATTTATAGAATAATATATAAATTAAATTTTAAATTTATGTTGAGTTTTTTTGTACACAAAATTTTTTTTTAATAAATAAATAAATACAAGAAAATGAATGAAACTATTGAGATGGATCAGTTTAATTTATTAATAAGATGTATAACTGGTATAAACCAATATAATGGCGAAAAAAAATGTTAGCCAATTTGATTGATAGAATAGAAGCGATAGAAAAATTGATACCTATGATAGAAAAATTAAGTCTCGAAAATAAAAAGATTATGTTAGGTTACATACAGGACAGAATAGTAGGTGACGCTCGAAATAGTATGATATCTAATGGACGAATAGAAACGTGGACAGATTTAAAAAATATTTTAGTTAAAAATCATGGTAAAAAAACTTCAGCTTCTAAATTAATTGACTATATAACTGTTTGTCGTTGCAACTCTACCGTTGGAGAGTTTTATAAACAGTTGAATAATCTTTTGTGCAGACTAAATTATATTTATTAATAACTCGTAATATTTTATTTTTTAATGAAAGTTTTGATTTCCTGCATATCAAAGGATATAATAATTTAATGATGTTGTCACATTTTTTAATTGTTCTATCGACATGAGTTCTAAATGTTAATTTCATATCCAGGTGTAGCCCTAAGTACTTAATAGAATAGCTATTATATGACTACTTGAAAGTAAAGGAGTTTTTCTAAGTATTCGTTTTAGAGACTTTATGGCTTGTCGAGTTAGGGAAGTGTGACTGTATATTATATAAGATTAAAATTATTAATATTACACTACTTTACATATTATTTTTTATGTCATAATATTCACATATAGAAAAATTAATGTTAATAAACTTTGATAATAAAAATACAAAAAAAATGAGTTTATTTGTTCAATTTATTACAACACGTTTGTCTATAAATACATGTTTATTATTTTTTTCTGATAATAAATTTTTATAAACCAAACTTTTGTTTACAAAGGCGGGGATTAGCAAACAGCAATGTTGTCATGTGCATTAAGGCCTTAAAAATTTATCTGCTGTTCCATTATACGGATATCAAATTACCGTCTCTACTAAAGTGACCATAAATATTTGAAATAAATCGGGGACAAAAATTGTAAAAAAAAAAATTTATTAATAAAATTAAAAATAATATATTTGGTATTCAGTTCACATTTTATAAATCATAAAAAAAAAATTATTGCATTTGCTTATAATACTTATATAGGCAGAAAAACATTTTATTAATTAAATCATAGTTTTGCAGTATTTGGATGAGCAGTGAATATTATCTAAAAGCTTCGGAACGGTTTTAATTTTCGCATAAAATTCTTCGCATGTCACATTCATATTAAATTTTATTGTTAAAAGAGATTTTAGCGTATCAATTTTCATTTGGATTTTTTCGGAGCTCCACACATAGTTCATGTGGGAGAAAACTCGTTCCACCGGAGCATTACTACCTGGAAGACTAAGACTTAGTTCGACAATTAATTTTAAATTGTTGATTGGTATATGTTTTCCATCAAAATAATCAAATATTATTTTCCATTTTTGGCATGTCTCATATTTTTTTTGTGTCCAATCGTCAAAATTATCCTTTATAAAATTCAATAAATATGTTATCTCATCATATAAACCATCTTTATCTATATGAACCAATGAGCAGTTGTCTCTTAGAAATTCAGCGGCCCTTTCAATTTCTTTCCTGTCTGGCATCCTACTTAATAATACGGGGCATAAATTGGATAGACCCTCATTATGAATCGCCCATTTTTCCAAATATTCTATTCCTTTTTTATAAATTTGATTAGAAATTTTTAAAAATTGTTGACATGTTATTTCATATTTTGTTAAAAGTGGTTCCGCGGCAGAGGGCACAAAGTTACCACTCAGGCGGCATTTAAGTATTTCAATGAATTCGTTCACACTATTTGCAGATTGGATTGCAGGATTATTTTGCCCTTCAATAGCTCTTATTGTCTCATTAAACCTTTCCGCAATATTATGAGCTAAAATTAACCACACCTGTGTATTTTCATCTTCGAGAAGATTTTTCAAAACTTTCGGACAATTTTCTTCCGACAAACAGAAGGATTTTAATGATTGATACAATTTTATAATTCGCCCCAGCGCTGGAACCAATGAAAGCCAACGGACATTCGAATGTCCTAAAATTTTTTCAAATTCTTGCCCAACAAAAACGCAAAACTCTTTTAATCGTTCAACTCGAACGGTAAAGATATTGAAATATTTGAAAATATTTCTGACAAATCCTTCAATATCTATACTCATCACATTTAATGCAACATGGGCGGCATTATGGAGAACGTGAGCCATACACCCCAAACCAAAAATTTCTCGTTTTAAATTATTTTTCAATTTTTCAAAGACATTTTGCTTTCCACTTCTCTTCTGAGATTCTGTTACATTTAAAATTAAACGATACGAAAGACGGCTTTACGTTTATGCAAGAGCAGTTTTAAGATATATTTTTGCTGAAAATTATCTCGTTAAGAAACGGGGACATCGGGGACATTTGATCAAAAACGGGGACAGCTTTTTCAGGAATTTTTCCCGGGGACAGTAAACTAAAATCTGGGACTGTCCCCGGAAATCGGGGACGAATGGTCAGTCTATCTCTACTAACCTACCACTTCTATGGAATATTTTGTAAAAGCGGTGAAATTTTGTAAAAGCAATGCCATACATTGCATTTTATTCTTATTTAACATTATTCGCATAATGCATTATATATATACAATCATATACTTACGGATTCAGTACTAGCGGAGTAATTTGTGTGACCAGATATGTTTTGGTCTGTAATTTTGTATAAGATGGAGAGGCATACATTGGATTTTTTTTGTATTCTGTTTTGGCATATTGTGACATACATAATACATTGGATTTTTTTCGAATTTTATTTTGTTTTTGTAACAAAAATACGTGTTTCCATACCACTAGCAACTTTTTCATACATAAGTTTTTCTGGTATACACAAAATCGCTCATAAGATTAATATAATGTTTTGTTACTGCAATTTTACAAAAACAAATACACGTTATTAAACCATTTATTTTTATTCTTATAAGTTTTACTGTAGCAGTGGCATTTATTACGTATATTTTGTTTTTGTAACAAAAATACGTAGTTTCATACCACAATACGTATTTTCATACCACATACAAAGCTAGCAAGTCTTTCATATACACAAGTATATACAAAATCGCTCATAAGATTAATATAACGTATTCGTATTGCAATTTTAGAAAAACAAATACACGATATGCACAATGTCCATTCTACTAACATGACCTGCATTCCTATAGAACAAGTTTCTGTCTGTTTACAAAGGCGGTCCTTTATTACACAACAAGTATTTCGCACTCTACTTATATGACCTACATTCCTATAGAGAACAAGTTCCATTAAAAGTATATAGTTCTAAAAATTTATACTTATAGGAAATTACGTTAAAAAAAATATGCTGCACAATTTTGATAGAATTGAGACCCTAACGGAATGTTGTTCAACATATGTTTAATTTAATTACAGTTACGTTACGACCTCAATTTTTCTAAAGTAATCAAGCATATATATTTTTTTATACCTTGCATCCTACTTCCCTAAAGAACGAAAGGATGGAGACAGGATTAATCATACCTGCCTCCATCAGAGGTACAAAGTGACAATCTAAGTGTTTCAGTCTTCTGTAACGTATAGCGGGGCAGGAGCAGAGAAGGTGTTCAATGGTTTCCTCCTCCTCCCCGTAGCCTTTACAGATCGATATATTCGTTAAACCTAAACTAAACGCGTGCTTCCTTAGTAAAACATGTTCCGTAGCGATACCCGTATATATAGCCCTGTATGTGCTTTGTTCATAGATAGGATTTTCTTAGATTTTTGAGCATTTATATCGCCCCAAAAAATTTTGCGCGGACACAACCCTGATGTCGTATCCACCTAATGAAATGCTCCTTCGTCGCCCATGCCGTTAAGAATCTTTTGACAGTAACTAGAGGAATATTGATTTGGCGAAAAAAGGGGAATTAGTGTCAGCCCCTATCCTTGCCAATTCATCAGCCTTTTCTTTACCGTAAATGCCACAGTGGACCGGTGACCACAGAAGTTTAATTTCGTTAAACCTAGAAAGGACATTCTAGTAAGCCTTACATTCCTCAACCAACTTTTATTTAACCGATATGTTACTTGTCGCTATCAAAGCGGCCTGACTAGGCAACACTGGCGTTCAACCCTCATAAATCCTAACATTTCTCCATATTTCTAAGGATTTCCACCAAACTACAGCACCGTGTGCGAATATAGTTCTGACCACACACGTGTATACATAATGAATCATTTTCGGGTCTAACCCCCATCTTTTCCCTATCATATTCCTTCATGTACAGAAAGCAGTTATGGCTTTTTCAGCTTTCTTTGTCGGTCGTAATTAGGCTTGTATTAACTATTGTGGGGAGGTTTAAGCTGGGGAGCTTCCTTCTTCTAGAGAAAGAACAGAACTCTATTTTTTCCGGGTTTATATTAAGGCCGAATCTTGTCGCCCAGCCAAGAACAATATGTATGGCACCTTGCATAAGCTCGGTGAGTGTATTTTCAAATTTACCTCTGATCAAGATAGCCAGATTGTCTGCATAACAGCCGAATTGTACCCAGCCCTCGTTATCTCCACAAGGAGGTCCATGACAAGCAGCCATAGGAAAGGTGATAGAATCTCACCTTGCAGGGTACCATTCGTCGCATGCCCGACCTGTAAGAAGTGACTGAAGTTTGCCCTAACTATTCGAAAGCACCTTCAATATCAATAAACGTTATTAAAAGCACCTTCAATATCAATAAACATTCCTAAAGTGACATTCTTAACTGTGAATGATTTCTCAATCGTGTAAGTTAGCCTATGTATTGCGGATTCTACTGATCTGCCTTTACAGTATGCGTGTTGGTGAGAGTCTGGAAAGAGTTATTTCATTTCATAAAAATAAGTTTAGATTTTTGCCATGAGATTGGAACGTAGCTCAATTCCAGACATGCCGTATACAAAACACACAGCCTATCTATCAGAGCCGAGTTCGCGTTTTGTAATAGAGCCGGGTAAATACCATCTAAACCCGGCGATTTAAAGGGTTTAAAGTTTAAATGAGTTTATTGCCCACCGAACCTTTTCTGCCGTAATTAGTTCTTCGACATTTAAATCTGAATCTAAAAACCTATCTAAAATAACATAAATTATAAATCTTATGTAAAAAGTAAAGCTTAACGACAATTCACACATTATGTGAAATATGAACCTCCTAAAATCAACTGCATTTTTCGTTTCTTTTAATAGTACAATTAAATTTCAATTTTTAATTAAGTTTAGTTTTAAGCGAGACACTGTAATTGTAACATCAAATCTTTCGCATAAATAAAATCGCTTCCGAAAAAATAAATATTGTTATTATTTCTATAAGACATATAACTGGCGCAGTCGGAAAAAGCGAAAGTCAATAATCAATAGCTTTGAGTATTGAAATTATAGTTACGGTTTAAAATAAAAAAAAAATAATTTTTAATTAAAGATAATTAAAATACGAAAATAAATTTGATAAAAGTGCTTAGAACTCATTTTACTTAATGTAATTTAACAAGAGTTAAATGATAGTTCTATATTAAGTTAATTACTTCAAAATTTGTGATTGATACTATCTAATAACCAAAAACAACAGTGCACACACATTATTATATAAACACAAAAAATATATTTATAGAATAATATATAAATTAAATTTTAAATTTATGTTGAGTCTTTTTGTACACAAAATTTTTTTTTAATAAATAAATAAATACAAGAAAATGAATGAAACTATTGAGATGGATCAGTTTAATTTATTAATAAGATGTATAACTGGTATAAACCAATATAATGGCGAAAAAAAATGTCAAAGATCAAATTATACAAATAAAAATAATAATAGACAAAGTCATAGTAATTTAAATCCGAATTCAAGAATTTTTTCAAGTAGCAGACAAACAGCGTACAAATTATACTAGTAATAGCAATGACGCGAACATACAACGAAATTATTATACTAAAAATAATACAAGAATAGAACCAATGGATATTTCTGTAAATATGCAAATTCCAGAAAATCAAAATAATTTCATGTTTGGCTCCACACTACATTAAACAACTACCCTACATAGTAGTTAATACTAGAATAAAAAAGCTTAAATTCATACTAGATACTGGTGCTGAATTAAGCATAATAAATATTAATCTATGTCATCCAAAATGGAAAATAAATACCCCTCCACAAACTTTAAAAGTATTAAATAGAGTTATTCAGTCAAAATGTAAATGTAGATTTCCCTTATTCGAGATTTTTAATGAAAAAATAAGTAGATTTTGTAGAATTTCCATTCCATAATTATTTTGATGGAATTATTGGAAATAATATTTTAGTACCATTAAATTCAATTATTGACTAAAAATAAAGATTACCATTAAATTCAATTATTGACTATAAATAAAGATACACCAAATGCAAAAATACCTTTTTTTCCTAAATAACGACGAAGAATTTTAATTTCGATAGTGTTAATACTAATGATCCGTTATTTTTCACAAACAAAGTCGAAGTTTTAGATCCACATCCTTATGAAATAAATTAATAAATTTCGCTGCACATTTACAGCCAGAAGATGTGAGTTCTATAAAAAAAAGTATTAAGCAGTTATAAAAACATTTTCTACCATGAAAATAATAATTTAACCTTCACAAACGAAATAAAGCACAAAATCAAGACAAAAAATAATGCACCAATATATAGAAAGAGTTATCGATATCCTGAAATCCACAGGAATGAAGTCGATCAACAAATAAAAGAAATGTTGAAGGAGGGAATAATAACCTATAGTGCATAGTGATTGCAAAACCGAAAACCGAAAAACCGGAAAACCGTTAATGTTCCAGAGTAAATAACAAAACCTAATTTCTGAAGTCAAAACCGTTTTTTCGGTTTTTAAACTGGATGATGTTTTTATTAATTTAATAACAATAAAATTATATATTCGTTAAGATTACAACAATTCTCTTTTCTGTTTGCTGGCGTTTGGTTCTCTTTTGTGTTTGCTGGGTTTGACTTGGACTGACACTTCGATATCAATATAATTGATTTACGCAACACACACAGTTTAATTTTTAAAATAATAACGATAACAAAAATAAAAAGGGAAATGATGTTTTTTGAATCTGAAGGCGTTAGGGGAAATTTGTTAACTAAAGCTTATAATTTTCTATTAACTATTCCTCCATCAAGCATTGAATCAGAACGTGCATTTTCAACGGCCGGTAAATTTTGTACCAAAATAAGATGTCGCCTAACCGATAGTAGCATTGATGCGTCATTTTAATTCAATCAAATATGAAGATGAAAAACTAATTAGTTGTTAAGTTGTTTATTGTATGCTTTTATAAATTTAAGTATTAACTAGTAGTATAGTAAAAGTATTTATCTAGTTACGTTTTATGCTACTTATATAAATTTTGTTAATGAATTCAAAACCTTTTATGTTGATTTTTATAACATAAATATTTTTTTCTGTAAAACAACAAAGTAATATTTCTATTAAAGAAAAAGGTACAGAAACCGGTTTTGAAACCGGTTTCCGGTTTCAACGATTTAAGAAAACCGAAAACCCGGTTTTGAATTTTGCCCTAAAATTGCAATCCCTAATAGTGCATCACCTTACACTGCTCCAATTTTGGTTGTCACAAAAAAATGGACAAATCCAAAAAACAAAAATGGTGAATCGTTATAGATTATCGGAAACTAGACGATAATACTATAGACGATAAATTCCCTATACCTAATACGAACTGTTCGATAAATTAGGTATTTGCCAATATTTTTCCACTATTGATCTGGCAAAGGGATTTCATCAGATTGAAGTCCAGCCAGAAGATAGATGCAAAACGGCCTTTTCTACTAGAACTGGTCGTTACGAATTCACCCGTATGCCATTTGGCTTGAAAAATTCACCTTTAACATTTCAGCGCCTCATGAATAACGTGCTAAAAGATTTTATTAACAAAATTTGTGTCGTATATTTAGACGACATTTTCTCTACCTCATTAGATGAACATATGTGTTCAATAAAAAAGATTTTACAACGGTTAAGAGATTGTAGTTTAAAAATACAAATCGATAAATGTAGTTTTGCTGAAAATTAAACTAATTATTTAGGCCATGTAATAACTGGTAACGGTATTAAACCAGACCCACAAAAAATTGAATGTATTCAAAAAATATCTTTGTCTACTTCACAAAAGGAAATAAAATCATTTTTAGGTATTAGTGGCTATTACCGCAAATTTATTAAAGATTTTTAAAAAGTTGTGTACCCAATGGTGAAGTATTTAAAAAGAATTCAAAAATAAATAAAAATGATAATGAATATATAAATTCTTTTAATAAAAATCAAAAAATTATTAACATCTGATCCTATACTTTCAAACCCAGATTTTAATAAAACATTTACATTGACGACTGATGCATCTAATCATGCAATAGGCGCAGTGCTAAGCCAAACTAACCATCCAGTTTGTTTTGCTTCGCGTACATTAAACGATCACGAAAAAAGATATTCAACGATAGAAAAGGAACTCCTTGATATCGTTTGGTCCGTTAAATATTTTCATACGTATCTTTATGGAAGAGAATTTATTATGCAAACCGACCACAAACCTCTTGTTTGGTTAAACAATTTACGAGAACCAAACATGAAATTACAACGTTTTGAAAATCCAACTCAATGAATATAATTTTAATATAAATTATTTAAAAGGGAAGGACAATTACGTCGCAGACGGATTGAGCCGATTTCCCTATACTGAAAATAATATAAACTTATTAAATATTTTTAAAGAACCTGAAATTAATAACAACTTAGTTTGCGATAATGGTAATGATAAAGAAATCATGTCCACCAGTGCAACTATCCACAGCGCACCTGAAGACGATTCACATTTTATCCATATTACAGAAAAGGCAATTAACTAATATTTGTAAAAATCAAATCTATCTTTATACTGCTGATAAAGAAAATTTTTTGACTAAAATTATTGATAAAAAATGTCAAAACATCATCTATGTTACTAAAGATAGTAATTTATTAGAAATGATGAAGCACTCTATTATCGATAAGGGTTTAATATGTATATATTGCGATGATATTCCGTTATATATTAAATTTCAAAAACTTTATATTGACTACTTTGCTAACAACAAAGATTTAAAAATGTTAAAATAGGTGTAAAATTAGTAGATTTATATGATAAAAACAAATTATTAAATATTATTGAAGAAAAACACATAAAATCAAACCACAGAGGTATATATGAAATATTCTCGGAATTAAAATCTTTATACTACTATCCTAAAATGTTACAAATTATTTATAAATATATTATTTATATAAACCTCCAAAATTACCTTACGAACACACAGAATCATCTAAATACTTTAATAATATCGTACACATGGATATATGGTTTCCATATAGAAACATTATGTACTTAACTATTATAGATAAATTTTCAAAACACGCGACTATTCATAAACTACAAGATAGGACATGGATATCGATCTTAAAGGGAATAAAAGAAAGAATAATTTATTTAGGTAAAATGCACAAATTAATATCAGATAACGAAAAAGGAATAAATACATAGTGCAGTTGAACAATTTTTGAAAGAAAATGAAATACAACTTCATTTAACAACTGCGGGTAATAACAGGTAATTCTGACTAATTATCGTAATTATACTTATAATAATATACATATATATCATGTAAGAAAAGAAAAAAAAATCTTAATGTAATAACTAATGTTGATATTATTAAAAAAAAGGAATGTGCTGAAGTTGATCCATTTAATAATTAATTTAATTTTTGGAGACCAAAAATATTATATGGGAGAGGTGTTATATAATATTACATTTAATATTATTTATGAGATTTAAAATAAAGATTCACACGGTTCAACCAAATATATTGTCGCATAAACGCTTATTCGACAATTCACACAGTCAAAATGTAACATAATTACAATAAAAAGTTTTCGTTAGAAAAATCTAAAATAACATAAATTATAAATCTTATGTAAAAAATAAAGCTTAACGACAATTCACACATTACGTGAAATATGAACCTCCTAAAATCAACTGCATTTTTCGTTTCTGTTAATAGTACAATTAAATTTCAATTTTTAATTAAGTTTAGTTTTAAGCAAGACACTGTAATTGTAACATCAAATATTTCGCATAAATAAAATCGCTTCCGAAAAAATAAATATTGTTATTATTTCTATAAGACATATAACTATATAATATGAACTATATAATATAACTATATAATATGAAAGTATAATTCCATTAACTATTTTTTTATATAATTATTGCAAACTATTGTTTTTATATGATAATTTCCAATTAACTGTGCATTAACAAATGTTGTGATTACAAATGCGATTAATAACTAAATACGCTGTTTGGTAAAATGTTGAAACATCTTCGATTTCTTGCACTCGCTTAATTTTTCTGAAATTTCGTCAATTGCCTTGCAATTTTTCTGAAATTTCGTCAATTGTTAATAATACTTGACGATCAGTTTTAACCGTTTCTGCACTTAATTTCATCTTAAAATTTCGCAAATTTTCTAAGTAATTTAGTAATTAAGTAATTTATTTTCAAAAATGTATTTCTGGGTGCATAATTAAAATTGACGATGACGTATATCTACAAACATTTTGAATTTTCATATTTTTTTTCACCCGACGTATATGCACGTTAGAAGCATTGCTACTTGACGTATGCATACGTCAAACGCGCTTAAATGGTTAAGCTATATTACAGCTGTAATTGTAACCAGATCTTTATGTATGATATGCAATTATTATAACAGTGCGGTAAGGAGTCTGTGATTCGATGATTTTGCTCGAATGAAATTAACTATGGATACAACAAGGTCCAGTATATTTTGCAGCTGTGGTATAAAGATTTTGAAACCAAAGCTTCCTGATGTAGGATACAATAAAATGAAATAATATCATCAGAAATATGACAGGAAAACAATTTGATAACACCCTTGTTTCTTGCAATCATGTCAGCTGCTCCATCCGTTGCAACGGCTATTATGCGTTCGATGTTTATATTTTTATTTTTCAAACTTTTTAAAACATTTTCTGAAATATCTGGACCCCTCGTTTGTCCTTGCAGAGGCAGCAATTCAGTAACTTCAGAAGATGTCAAGTATTTTGCCATTACGCAACACTGTGATATATCAGGGATATCTACAGATTCATCAACAGCTAGCGTGATAATTAGCGGAGTTAATATCTTCAATTTTCATGTTTTGATATTTCTGCGGAGATACTTCAAATTCGGTCTTTCACAGTTCTAACCGAGAGTCGTATATCTTTTATCTTTTTTAATATTGCATCGTTATTTCTAAAATCATTATATAAAATTTCAGAACTTTATGCATGCAATGCCTGAAAAACTCGCCTTCCGAAAATGATTTACCAGCTTTTACAATTTCCAACTGTAAAACGAAACTACCTTCTGTTGTGGTCGATACAGAATGAACGAAATTTGAAAAGCAAATTTGTTGAATCAGCTGTTTTTTTTGCAATTCTTTTTTCCTGATTTCACCTTTAGGATATTTTTGGCCAAAGTCTACATGCTTTCCTTCAAAGTGTAGTTCAACATTGCCTACTTTATTATGTGCTTAAAAACATATTAAGCAATGGGGAATACCATTAACTTCTGTAAATGCAACTTGCTCAGTCCACAATTTATTAAAACTTCTGTTTTCGTCTGCGATTTTTCTTTTTTTTAACTAATTATAATTTAATTAGCGTTAAAAAAATAAAATAATACAGACACGACATATTCGTTTCGGGGTAAGAGACACATACGGCCCCGTAGCCGCTGGTTCTCGGTTCCTACTAAATTAAAACACACATAGACTCAGACCATGCAGTTACGGAATAATAATCTTGTTCAATAGCTAATGAATAAATTATGACATCATTACACCCACAGAAATCAAGACGAGTAATAATTGTACTTTTTAATGGATTATTCTTCATATTTGGTCTTTGAACTGATCAAATTGACTTGACTAGCTCCACTGGGAACCTGCATTTTCGTTGCCGGAAGTTTTCGTAAAGATGGATTTAGCGTTGAGTTTCTACATTAATTTTATACAAACCAGATCGAAGTTTAGTTAATCAGTCCAGTAAAGAGTGGTTCATCCCAATCAATATTCTTCAATCAGAATTCTTGCATCAGCAATTGGGCAAGAATATTAGCAGTTGAAATGTAACGTGGATGATCAAATAACTTGGCAAGGTCTGGTAAGACCTCTCGTTTTGTTATGCTGGTGACCTAGATGCCAATGTCTCCCAAAGTTTTCATACTTTGTTTTGTATACAGTGCCAGGGTGATATAACTTGTCTATCTACTTAGACATGTCATTGAGAATCTCTGAGAAGTTGCTAGACCATTTACATAATGGTAAACCAAAACACATTCCAAAATAAATAGCAAGTAATTGAAGTAGGAAATCTTCTTCAAAAGTAGTCGTCCCATGTAATCCCTGTGTTTCGTTGAAGTGTTTGCTAGAATTACTGTAGTACTTTGAAAACTTTCTTTTTCATTCGTTGGTAGTTGGGGGAATAATCGAATATCCGCCTAAGGTGCTGCGGCTGTTCCAAAGGTTACTATTTGTAAACCATTGTGTTAGAATTTGAGGTGAAATTTATATATTGTACATACCAATATATACATATAATTCTCTTGAAAAAACCTACAATTTTCTTCGCTTTTGAGATAACTTTATCGTAGTGGAAATTGTAACAAAGTTTATCATCAAGAAGTGCACCTAAGCTCATAATTTGACTAACAAGGTTAGTTGCAGAGTCATTAATATCATATTGTTAGGTAATTTGTCTTCCTACGAGAAAAACTTATAGAGAAACATTTATTGATGTTCAAGTTTATTAGTTATACACGAATTATGAAGATGGTGAGTTTTAGACTGAAAAAAAGTTGCATATGATAACTTAGCTTGAGGTATAATGCGTTTTTTTATTAAAACGTCTGCATAAAAAAGTAAAGTATGTTAATTAGAAGATCTGAAAAGTGACATATGAAAATGTTAAAAGATAGGGATCCTTAATGGTTGCCTTGGCTGGCTGTAACCGCGATTTTTTTTATCTCATTATAATTTATCAACCGTTAAGAAAAAAATAAAAGAGATATTCTTTTCTACTTATAATCATACAATAATAAATATTTTTTTAAATATTTGTAAAAACTTTAGATTTTTCTCATGCAATAGTAAGATAATTAGTTTTAGATTTTTGCTTAGTGTTTCGTTTATTGGAAAAACTTTAAATTTTTTTCATGCAATAATTAAATGATAATTTTTGATTTTTGCCTAGATTTTCGTTCATTTTAATAGTAAATATAAAAAGCAATAAAGTTAATTAAATGACTCAATAGTAAGTAAAGAGATAATAATTAAATAAATTTTTACCCTTATAAGCCTTTTGCGTATAAATCAGGAAGACAAAATTTAATACATTTATATAAAGTTCTCGAACAATAAATTTACAAAATAATAAAATAATAAATTTAACATGTGGTTTGTGAAGCAAATGCCACGACAGTGTTAAAAATTTTCGCTTCATCAATTCTGCTATTTAAGTTTAGGGTTTACCGTAGCAGGCCTTATACTCTACATTTAATTTACAGAAATCAGCCCAAGTCAGCTTTTCTCACAATATGAACCATCCTGTAGACATTACCATAAATAAACCGCCACAATAAATTCGATGGTACCAAAAACTTTTAATATAATAGCACCAACAAAACCAACAACAAAGTCACCACAGAATACCTATATACCTGATACTGAAAAATAAATAGGATTACAATTCGGAGGAATATGCAACACACCGCTCACATTTCACTAGTCGAGAGTAAGTAAAATCTTTGTGGAATTTTTTTATAATTATTTTAAATTTTTTTTGCCAGGGATCAACAAGGTTTTGAAATTGAGAAGACATTGAAAATTCAACACCCTGCTCACATTTAATTGATCCAGGGCAGGTAATACTTTTTCTGTAAAATAAACAAATTTTATAATAATTTTCAAAAAAATTTCCAGGCATCAATAAGGTTTTAAAATCGAACAAGGCAAATCATAGTATAGTAGTACTTGTAGCTCTAATATAAATTTCGCTTTAGAAAAACATGGTCGTAATCAAAAGTTAGTTCTGCCAATAAAATAAAAAAATATCTGAAGTGTTTTTATTTAAACTTGAAAAATAAAAAATAACACAATTATTAAAATATTTTATTTCGAGAATTTTTACAAATTATTTTGGAAATTTGAATTTGTGGGGAAGTTTATAATAGTAATATTTTTACGATTATGATCTCTACTTTTAAATATTAAATGATTTAAAGTTCTAACTCTTCTTCGAATGTTACTTTTGATGAATTTTTTGAGATAAAAATACACAGAGGTTTTCGTAAACTACATCATTGCGGCGAGCAATAACCTGTTGGGAATACTTTGTAATGCGAAATATTAAGTCCAGAGCTCTATAGGCTTTTCATTTTACTAGATCATCAAATTTGATTTAAGCATTTGACGACCCTTTAAAATTTTACTTTTACTCACAGGGAGGAATTACATTTTTAGAATAATAAATATTTTAAAAAGTTATTACTATTTTACATACTACCAAAAGTTTAAAAAAAAAGTTTTTTATAAAATAAATTAGTAGTTTATTTTAATTAGTAGTAAATAATTTCTTATATTAAAATAAATTAGTATAAGAAATATAATAAGAAATTTAATGATAGGAAAAATAATGAAATTACGTTTTGCGGATAATGCATATTTTAATTAAAATTTTAAGAGTAGTTAATAGATTTAAGAGTAGTTAGTATATATATAAGAACATAAGAGTTGTATAATTTGTGCATTACACATTTATTTAGCTCGCTAGCTAACGAACTGGTCAACAAAATAAATTACACATTTATTTTGTTGACCAGTTCGTTAGCTAGCGAGCTAAGAATACGGTTGTGTTTGTGTCCGTGTGATTTTTCACGCCAGTACCACATTCTCTTATTCTGAGAGCGATACATGAGGCTA
This sequence comes from Empis stercorea, assembly GCA_949752835.1. NCBI lineage: Eukaryota > Metazoa > Arthropoda > Insecta > Diptera > Empididae > Empis > Empis stercorea. Next base: position 40,583,007 of record OX457085.1, read on the forward strand.
TATATTTGGTAAGTAGGTCAGTTGGGCGAAGGTGGAAAATTATATTTAGGGCATCTCCCGGTTTTATCTTTAATGCACCTGTCATATTTGCATCATGTATTTCTTTGCATCTTACCTATCATGGTAAGAACATAATCCCTTATATGATAGGACTGCAGATAGGACTCACTATAGCAATGTACAACCATACCGTTCCCCATCTTTTCCAAGCATTTTTTTGCAGGAGTACAAGGCCATGCAGGCCTTCTGGACTTTCTCCTCTATATCCCCAAATATTTAAAATTGGAGGATAGATTTAGTGTTTTTCCGTCCAATTTAATATGAAGACAACCTTGACTCGCCTCCACCACTATGTAATGTGTCCGAGTCTGTGTCCGAGTCGAAAGATACCATCAGCTCCAGAAGATTTGTAGGGGTAGAAATTATCAATTATTGAATTATTCTTACTAATTAGGGTAACATCAATTACGTCTTCCCAACCGGGGAATCTTTCCGAACTCGGTAAAGTGAATGTTGGTGTCTATTGCATACCGTTAAGCTGGTATTTGAAATAAAATCAAAAAGTGCCTCCCCTCTCGTGTATTTCTGAGCTACCCCACAGGGTGTGTCGTGGCATTTGCTTCACAACCAATAAGCAAGTTACTTTCTGGGGCTAGGACTGTGTTCTGGAGATTGCTTGTCGGGGTGGGTTCGTCATGAGGCATATACACTGAGCTGGATTATAGTTCTTTGCCGTAATTTTGCTGTACCTTTACCACGGTAATGTCTTTATAACTTAAGTTAGAACAAAGGTGTGTAATTGTTTGTTTTCTTACTAGAATATACGTTATTCGCTTACCATTGGCAACATGTACAAGCTTGGTTATAATATATGTGATTCATACCGCTTATTCTGGAGGTGTCGATCCTGGGTTCCTGAATTACGGCAATGTCGATGTCTCCCCCCCTTAGTAGGATCATCAGGTTATCCGAGGAGCATCTCGAATGCTGGAGTCGCGTGCCTCGTTTAACTCGTCAAAGGTAAATTTTTTTGTATAACAGCAATCATTTCAATGTGATAATGCCGAAACCCAATCAAAATTTAAAATATTGAAAGACAAGGGAACGTAATACCCTTCTAGTAAAGAAGAAGAACAACAGAGAGCTTTTAACAATTTTAAACAGCAAGTTGACGATGATAATGTTTTTTACTTTGACCCCGTATAAGAACAACAACAACAACAACTGATGCCATATAACGATCAAAACAATGATGATATGGAAATTTAATTTGGAATGTATGCTGACGATGCCGCAGACCTTGCATTTACACAAGCATTACCCGATGAGCTTTTAACCAGACGCTTATCTTCAAACGCACATGTAAAAATGTTTCATACAAATACAGGTGATGTTATTACAGTTGCAGTACCTACACCGAAATACAAATACAAGACAACGTTGACATACAACAGGTTCATTTATAAGACCTAGCATTCTATCAAAGTATCCTAGTAAGAGAAATTCAACCAAGCGCAAACAAACACCAATAAGTAAATCACCGCCAAAGCAATATAAGTCATTTTCTTCACCACCTTACTGGACTTCATATAAATAGGATACAACAGTAGAAATATTTATTACTAATAACTATGAATTCAAGAGATGATTTCTACATTTCCTTATTTAGTAATGATTCTATAAATTTTTTCCCTAATAATACACTGTCCACTTTTCAAAATAGAATACCAACCAACGTGAATTGCACTAAAGGTGAATGGAAAGTAGGCCTTTCAGAATGTTTTATTAATGACTACCTGCAAACTGATATATATGAAAAAACAAAGCAGCTACTAATTCATTTGGTGTTTTTGAAGTTATATTAGGTGGAAATAGGGAAAAAGTAAAAAAACGTTTAGGCTGTACATTTTACTCTGAAGAAATGCAACATTTAAGTATGATGATGGGAAATTTAATTTTTTACCTACACTTATTTATTAACAATATAACACCATCTTCAGGGTATACAAGCGATGAAGTGTTAAAAGAATTTTATTATGAAGTGTTAGTCATGCTATAAAATGAAGCCTCTTATACGATCGCATACAACCCTGTTATACCACCAAAGGATCTCCAATTAATACGAATATCAAAATCTTTTGACAAAGAGAATTTTTTTTTTAAACCAGATTTTGAATATACTGTACCAACTATGATAAAAGAACTCTTTCAGCAAAAAAAAAACATTGGTAATTAGAAAAAAATCATAGCAGAATTATTTAATCGTACTACTAGAACATATAATGATGAAAAAAATGGTATGATAATGGTATATAGCGATATTATTCAACCAGAAATTTTTGGAAATAACCAAGTACGTGCTCTGCGTCAATATATATGAATAACTGCAGAAAACAATATAATATAAAATTTAAAAATATACAATACGTACCAGTAGAAAAAAAATTTTTTGAGACTATTGCCATTAAAATTTTTCTACAATCCGACAAAAATTGTATTACATTTGAAAAAAATTGTTGATTGAGATAAAATCTATATAAATAAAAACATATCATAATAGAATGTCGTTTTATTCAAATATGCACCGTGAATACATTAAATACTAATATAAATGATATAGGACCTCTTTTACAGACCTATCCAACTATTCAACGAGGACATGGTCGTGGAAGTTTATTTGCAGGATTATTTCGTTATCTTAAACCTTCATTGGTTACAGGTTTTTTTCGAAAAGACGAGGCTTTAAAAACAGGGTCCAATATTTTGTCTGAATATAGCATCAGGAGCAAACCCTAAAGAAACATTTCAAGATCAACCAAAGAAGGCTTGAAATATTTAAGAACTTCGGCAATAAAACAATTACATTCCATGTATAATGCCGGTAAAAAAGTAGTGAAAATTCAAAACGGCTGACAAGAAAGCCTAAAACTATAGAAAGAGGCGTAAAACCTAAATATTCAATCAGTAAGAGACAAAGGATATAACGAGTGGGAAAAACAAAAAAGTCAGGTATTTTAGATATTTTTAAATGAAAATTTCTGCTATAGAATGCATTAAATCTGAACTAGATGTTTTTGCAGCACCACCTATACAAACAAGTATATTACGATCTGAGGAGGTTGTCTATAATCCATTAGCCTCTTTAGATGCATCGGCTTCTACAATAGAATTTGTATCCCTCGGTCGTGGCGATACATATAGAGATTTATCTTTAACATATATTAAATTTAAAGTGCAAATATTAAAAAAAGATGGTATAAAATGGAATTCATATAAAACAGGAGCACCTCCTGATCAAAAACTTGTACCACAGCCCAGTGTGATAAACAATTTACTGCATTCAATGATAAAACAAGTATAGGAAAAAGATGTCACAGTAAATGGAAAAAATGTGACACCCCGTGATTCATTTTATAATTATAAAAGCTACTTACAGTGGGCCCAAAAAGTCATCGTATCCTAGTAAAATTTTTAAACAAATTGGAAAAACCACCAGGTAGAGGTAAAATTAAATGAAAATAATGATTACATTTTACAGAGACATTTAATAGGTACACAAAAAAAAATTTGGGGTTTTTCCACGCGGATATTATAAAAATACAGTTAATTTTATCTAAGAGCTAAAATTAATGCCCAAAAAGTCTTCGTACGGCACAGTTATTTGCAATTTGCAGTGTAATTAACATCAAATTCAAATCGGAAGAGTTAAATATTAATTGAGTGGACAATTTACAACAATGTAAAAAAAATTGTTTTGATTGATGTAGTTTCCCTACATCAATCAAAAATGGAAATTATACCACATCGAAGCAAATCCACCATTCAAAGTGTTATTAAAAAATTTAAAACGGAAAATACCATAGTCAATAAAGCAAGATCTGGTCGTCCAAAAACGCTAACTGCTCGAGAAGGGCGTACAGTATTAAAGACTATCGATAATAAACCTAGGTTAAGTGCTCCAAAAGTATGCTCGACGATTGAACAATCATCCAAAAAAATTATATCCACAAACTATTCGTGATATACTAAAAAAACATGGGTACAATGCTAGAGTAGCACTCCACAAACATCATAAAAAAAAAACTTCCATAAATATTAACCCGGTAAATAATTAGCAAAAAAATATCTAAATATCCAGGCAAAAATGCTTTATAGCTGATTAACAATGTAATTTCTTCAACGCAAATCAAAGCAAGCGCAAAGCAAAGCGACGGTATAATAATTTTTCAATTCACAATGTGTTGGTATTTCCAGCGTTAAATGACTTTTGATTTTCATTTATTTCAGTCAATTGTCCATTTGTCCATTTTTTCCACAAAAAAATAATAAAATAAAAAAAAACATATTAATAGTATTAAATACTACTACAATTGGTATATTTAATATACAAATCGTCACCTCAGTTCTTAAGTGTTCTATGTCCAAAAATAAAAATGTTGAGAAATTCAAATTTATGATTTAGCATAAAAGTTTTAATACTGTCTGCAACATTTCCACAATTGTAATTATTTTTTATAAATATTTAATTTCTTTTTTTTATATAAAAGTGATAACAAAAATATTTATAAATAGTTATAATTTATATTTTTTTTTTAAAACTAGTGATCGATGTCGAATTGGATATTAACAGAACATTATATGTAGACCGGTAAATTATAAATAACTTTTGAACATAACTTTTCAAGAATATCTTGGAAACGATTTGTGATAGAACAAAATGTTTTTCGCCAATCGAAAGATCGTAGTCAAATTAGTAAAACTGCATAGTCAAATTAGTAAAACGCGTCGCGTCGGCTCTCTCTCTCTTCATTGTGAACAGAAGTATTGTTTTCATATAGTTCAACTTTTTAACTTTGATTTGCGTTCCGTTGCTTTGCGCATCGTTTCTCATTGTGAATCAGCAGTTATAAAAAATAAAAAACGCCAATAAAAATTATTGCCGTGTTTTTTATATTTCCGTGGCATAGGAGCAATGTAGGAATTTTTTAAAAAATTTAGTTCTAAAAATTTGATCTACAATGATAACAGTAGTATAGATATGTATGTGCTGGGACAGTTTTTTCCATACAAAACTACAAAATAATCAAGTTTTTTGAAAATTTAAAATTGTCTCAGTTGGTCCAGAACATACATATACTTTTCGATATAAAATCTTCACAACACAACTTTTTTCCATTTTGCTTTGTCCCGATATCCACATATATTTTTTGCACAATTCACGCACATACTTTTTAGAATTCACTTCGACGGTATATAATCCGAATATAAGTTTCACTTTCAATTTAAAATAAAATAAAATTTACTACACCACAATAAATTCACGCATAGTAACTTTTTTTCGCTTTTGTGGTCTACCATATAGATATGTATGTGCTGGACCACTTTTTTCCATACAAAAACAATTTTTTTTTGAAAATTTAAAATTCTCAGTTGAGCCAGAAAATCCATATACTTTTCAATATAAAATCTTCACAACTCACAACACAACTTTTTTTCATTTTGATTTGTCCCAATATCCACATATATTTTTTGCACAATTCACGCACATACTTTTTAGAATTCACTTCGACGGTATATAATCCGAATATAAGTTTCACTTTCAATTTAAAATAAAATAAAATTTACTACACCACAATAAATTCACGCATAGTAACTTTTTTGTATTCTCTTTTGTGGTCTACCATATAAAACTTTTACACATTTGGTTTATTCAAAATTATTTCATTTCAATTTCATATAACGAAAAACTTGTTTTAATTTGTATATTAAAAAATTATTTTCCTGATTTTGAACTTGCATTTAAACATTATGACATTGTAATCAATACCATTAACTTATATATATATATATATATTGATATATATATATATTGATTAAAATTATTTTACAGAAATTTTTTTTCTGCGTTATATTTTCTACCGCTTTATACCTATTTACTTTTTTAGAAATAATTTTCTGTTGTTTGATAAAAAGTAGAATAATGCGTATAACAATGTGAATTTTATAATAATTGGATTTATAGTTGAGATAATGGAAAAAATTCTTATAAAAGGAACTGAATTTTAAAGCAAAAATTAGTTTTAGATTTGCATTCTAACATTAAACAAAACAAATTATAGGAACGAACAATCAGTTATAAGTTTAAGTAATAATTTTTTATAATTTTATAATATAATGAATGTAGATCAAAAAATTGAAATTATTAGTAATTTTTTAAATGAATATAGCGAGTATATGGATTATACAAACTTTAAAAAATTTGAAAAACTTTTGGAGGAATTAAAATATGCAAAACACAATGGGACTACAAAATCTAAATATGGTAACCACTTCACTAATTGCATTTGGTCACAAAATGAAGCTACATCAGGTCCAGATACTTGTTCTTGTGTTACATTAAGCTTTAAATTTAGAGACGCAGTCGAAGTTATGGAAAACTTTAAAAACAAATTTGAAAATTTAATAAGCAGATTAAAAAATTTAAAAATATAAGAAATGTTGCCATTTTTACATCCAGTTACTATGATTATTGCGGGCCCTTCTGGGTGCGGAAAACTACTTTTATATGTAATTTAATAAAACAAAATAAAAACTTAATAAAACCGAATATAACAAAAATAATTTGGTGTAATCCTGAATCAGCTGCTGTACCTAAAAATATAAATTTTCCAAATATTGAATTTTATAACAATTTACCAGAAAAAATAAACAATGAGAATAATGATAAAATTTTAATAATTTTAGATGATTTAATGATTGATACTTATAATAAACAAGTGTGTGAGCTATTTACTAAAGGTTCGCATCATAGGAATTTATCAATAATTTTATTGATTTAGAATGTGTTTCATCAGGGTAAATTTTGTCGTGATATATCATTGAATGTTAAATATTTAGTGCTGTTTAAAAATCCACGCGACAAATCTCAGATTATACCTTTAGCACGCCAAATTTATCCTGAAAATTTTCGAGAGTTTCTAAAGGTATATAATGAGATCACATCGTTGCCATACGGTTACATTGTGTTAGACTTGACTCAAAACGGTAACGAATTATTCCGCATTCGTAGCAATATTTTTGAAAAAAATTATTGTGTATGTTATTGTAATACTAATGATTTAAATAATAAAATATATTGCAAAAAATATGAAGCTATTGAAGAAAAACCAACATATATTACGGCTATTGAAAAATTCTAAAAAAAAAATTCGAAATAGTATTTTAAAAAGTTGCGATGATGATGTCATAAAGAAAGGCGTTAGTTGAAATTGTGATTAATACTGTAAACGGAAATAATAAACTTTCTAAGAAACATTTTTCAATTATCAAAAATAAGAAAAAAGTGTTAAGATATTTAGCTTGTCCAAAAAATAGTTTAAAATCAAAACGTAAAATACTTATACAGAAAGGTGCTTTCTTATCCGTATTAATAGGAACAGTGTTATCAGGTATTATTGGCAAGCTAATAAGTGATTATCAAACATAAAATGAATAATATGCAACGTATGGTTTTTATACCCACAGAAGTTTTCAATAAATTGAAAAAGTTAATGGACGATGATAAAAACTTAAATATTTTGGATCAGAACATGAAACAAGTGTTATACAATAAGAATCTTAATACTATTCAGAAATGGTACTTATATAGACAAAATTTAATGAAATACGGTAATCAGAAAAGAAGAATCTCGTTATTACCTACTGCACATATGAAAGAAAACGGAAAAAATACTGATTCAAAAAATGCTTATACTCAAACCAAATTTAAACTGTTAAAAAATAAGGGAACACAATACGATTTGCAACCAGTAGTAGAAAAACATTCAATAAATTTTGATAATATAGATGATGACGTTTTTAATTTTGATCCAGTAAAGGAGCAACAACAATATAAGCAACAAATAGACGATCCTGATATGGACGTTGATGATTTTGAAATGGATGAAGAGGAAGCTGCGCAAAAACTAGCTTTAGAAGAGACATTACCAGATGAACGTTTAACTAGAAGGTTATCTTCAAATGCCAATGTAAGAATGTTTGATACAAATAAAGGTGGTGTTATTACAGTAGCACTTCCAAAATCTCCTATAAATACGAGACAGCGATTACATACAACAGGTTCATTTATAAGACAAAGTATTTTATCAAAGTATCCAGTAGAGCGAAATACAAGCAAACGAAAACTATCATCAATAAGCCGGTCTCCACCTAAACAATATAAAAAATTAAATACTCCACCCTATTGGACATCTTATAAGTAAATAATATAAATTGCGAGTATGGATTCACGAGATGAATTTTACCTTACCTTATTTAGTAATGATTCTATTAATTATTTTCCGGATAATACATTATCAACTTTTGAAAACAGAATACCAACACATTTAGATTTAACAAAAGGCAACTGGAAAGTTGGTCTTTCAGAAATATTTATGCATGATTACCTGCAAACTGACATCTATAAAAAAGAAACTTGTGTGACGATTTCATTGGGCGTGCATGAAGTCTTAGTAGGTAAGAACAAAGAAAGAGTAAAAAAACGTATTGGTTACACGTTTTATCCTAAGGAAAGCGCATTATTTAAATATGATGATTGGAAAATAAATTTCGTACCTACACTTATCAATAATTTAACGCCATCTGAAGGGTTTACACGAGACCAGATGCTAAGAGAATTTCAAACAGAAGTAATGACAATTTTATTAGATGATGAAATATTTAAAAATATTACTTATAAAGCAGTTTCGGCTGCAGACCAATTAAAACTTGTGCGCTTGTCAAAAACTTTTGATACAGAAAGTTATTATTTAAAACAAAATCATAACTATACTATACCAGATATGATGAAAGAACTCTTTCAGCAAAAAAAGGACATTGCAAATTACAAAAAAGTATTGATTGATATTTTTAAGCGTACTGTGGATAAACATAATGATGAAAAAAGAGGCACGGTAATAGTATATAGTGATATTCAACCAAAAAATTTTGGAAATAATAAAATAAGAGCCTTACGTGCAATAAATATTGAAAACTGTAGAAAACAAATTAATACAGAATTTAAAAATATTCAATACGTACCTGTGGGAAAAAGATTTTTGAGAGTATAGCTATTAATATTTGTGATCAGTATGGTAAAAAAATTGATTTTGTACCAAACTATTATCCAACAAAAGTTGTATTACACTTTAAACTTTTTTAAAAAACTATATAAATAAAAGCATATGTCATAAAGTGTATTGTTTTTTTCAAACATGCATCGTGAGTACATTAAATATTACCTATCACAAGCTGGTGGAAGTATAGACGAAATAGGACCACTGTTACAATCATACCCAACTATTCAACGTGGGCGTGTTCTTGGAAGTTTATTTGCAAGTTTATTTCGGTATCTTAAACCTTCGTTAGTATCAGGATTAAATTTATTGAAAGATGAAGCTTTGAAAACTGGTGGTAATATTTTATCGGATATAGCATCAGGAGCTAATCCAAAAGAAGCATTTGCAGATCAAGCTAAAGCAGGCTTACAGAATTTAAGAAATGCAGCTATAAATCAACTACATTCAATGTACGGCAGTGGTATAAAAAGAAAAAAATATAATACCTCAATGATATTAAACAAAACACGTAAAACTATAAAAAGGCGTGAACGTCCGAAATTAAAATCATTTCATCAACGACAAAGAAAGCAAAAAGCAATAAAGGACAAACAAACGCGTGTGTTAGATATTTTCAATTAAAAAATGTCTATTGTCGAATGCATGAAATCCGAATTGGATATTTTTGCTACTCCACCAATACAAACAAGTATTTTACGTTCAGAAGAAGTTGTATATAATCCATTAGCATCTTTGGATGCTTCACCTTCTACAATAGAATTTGTTTCGCTTGGTCACGGCGATACTTATAGAGATCTTTCATCAACTTATATTAAATTTAGAGTTCAAATATTAAAAAAAGATGGCACGCAATGGAGTATTAATGATAAAACAGGCACAGGCGTCGATGTTAAGGCTGCGCCACAACCAAGTGTAGTAAATAATTTGCTTCACTCAATGATAAAACAAGTTAATGTTACACTCAATGGAAAAAATATATCGTCATCTGACTCGCATTACAATTATAAAAGCTATTTAGTATCTTTATTAAATTATGACAAAGATGCTAGTACAACTCATTTAGAAGGTGCAGGATGGGAGTTAGACAAACCTAATATTCATGATTATAACAATACAGGTTCTAAAACAAGACAAAAATTTTACAATAATTCATCAATGGTTGAGTTAATGGGAAAATTGCATGTGGATTTTTTCAATACTCCCACTTTGCTTTTAAATAATGTAGACATAAGAATTTCATTAACTTTAGAAAAGCCAGATTTTTTCTTATTTTGCAACGATACCGATGAGAGTTATTTTAAAATTCATGAAGCGTCACTTTATATGAAGCATGTTACAGTGAATCCAAATATTTTATTGGCTCATAACACTATTCTGGAAAAGACCAATGCAAAATATCATTATAAAAGAGGCGAATTAAAAACATTTACCATACCCTCCAATACTTCAAACATTTCACTGGATAATGTGTTTATTGGTCAGTTACCAAATACATTACTGTTTTGCATGGTAAATAATGAAAATTTTAATGGAAAACGATCGAAAAATCCCTATCATTTCGACCATCAAAATTTATCTCAATTTCAATTGTATATGAATGGCGTTCAAGTACCAAATTCTCCAATTGAAACAAATTTTTCTGAAAGTGGTGGTAATGCAAGAGCATATTTAACTTTATTCAGGGGTACAGGAATACACCATTTTGATAAAGGTCATCAAATTACAAGAGAACTTTTTGCAAAAGGCTTCACAATTTTAGCTTTTGATTTATCAGCTGATGAATCAGGTAATGAGCAGTGTCAAAGTTTGTTAAATCAAGGTGTAGTTAGAATTGAAGCAAAATTGAAGGTTCCACTTTCATCAACATTGACGTGTATTGTATACAGGGAATTTGATACCAGTTTAGAAATTGATAAAAATCGAAATATTTACACACAAGTATAAATACCGGCTGGAATACTTCCAAGATTTAGTATGATATTAAGTGCGCTGTAGAAAAGATCCTGAGATGTATTCAATTAAGAAACCTTCATCATATGCTTTAGTTGATATATCTTTTGCATGTGACAAATTAATTTATTTTGCTCGAAAAGTGAATGTTGTTGGGATAGAAGAATCTTGTAAAAGTATACGTTATGACTACAAATATTTATATCCGACAACTAAAATAGTTTTTTAGAAACAGAATTGTTCGATTAATGGTAATTTTCACAACGAAGATATTACACATAGTTTGAAAAGTGTTTTGAACAAATTTGATTTAGTGCTGGTGAATGGAAAAACAAAGAAAGAATTTTTGGGGCAATATGTGAAATGTACTTCAACAATTTTAGATATTTCAAATATGAAAAATAATGAACACACCGGAGATCAAGAATCTGCTTCAGAAGAATAAATTTACACGAAAGACTTTTAAAGGAGTTTATGCCTTTAATCGTATACCAAGACATGTCATCAAAAGCAAGCCATCCTTCATTATTGTTAATACAGATCCAGATAACCATCCTGGGTTACATTGGTTTGTCTTATATTTTCCCAAATTTGGATGTGTGGAATATTTTGATTCTTATGGAAACCAAACAATAGCAACACCTATTATAGAAAAAATAAATGAAAGCTCGATACAAAAATGTTTTGTACGAAACTCAAAACGCTTACAGGGCTCTTTATCCAATTTTTGCGGACATTATTGCTGTGTTTTCATATATTATCGCTGTAGAGGATTATCGATGCAAAAATTTTTAAACATGTTTCATTCGACGAAATTTTCAAACAATGATAAGTTAGTTTTAAGTTTATTTAAAAAAAAATATTTAAACATTAAATTTCTAGAAATAAGCAATATATTGTATTTTTTTTCTCTATATAAATAAAAAATTGATTATAATAAATATGCTTTTCATTTATTTTTATGTTTTGTTTTTATTTTATTTTACAGAATATTTGTCTAAAAATCTATTTTATTATATTTTAATAAAAACATGTAAATATTTATGCAGTTTTTTACCGAACATCGTGTTTTTTTATCATTGTTGTCATCATGAATTTTACAATTATATTTATAATGATATATATCTTCCAACTTGGGAATATCCAACAGATCTATTACAATTGATCCTACAGATTTCGATGGTAAATACTTTAAGAGAATATCCTTCTTCTGTTGTCCTTTCACGTAAATTTTCGAATACATTTCCAAGGTTCCTATTATAGTAGATATATAATTATAATCAAAAATACCAGAATCCCATTCAAGGTTATTAATATTTTCAGTAATCTAACAATTTTGTCTTATAGCTTCGTGAGTCAGTTCTTCTTTTGGATATGGAGATTTGAAGTAATACGTTTGTGGAGTTAATGAACCCTGTTCTAAAATTGCCATTTCCTTAACAAAATATTGTTTTCCATTTCCAATTACAAATTGAAAGTCCACAAATGCAATCTTATTCATATTTATTTTTAGTTTCCTTTTCTTCAAAGAGTCAAATGATCACTGTTCTGTTGAAATCATGATTAAACTTGTTTTATCATGCTACGCATGATAAACTAGTTTAATCAAATTAAATAAGAATGCTGGAGGGGATAGTCTTAATTTTTTATGCGACATAAGGCAGGCGGCGCCACGAAATCATCATCATAGCATTTATTTGAAGGTGAACTAGCTGTAAGACAGTGACCTATGAACAATTATATAAAACCTGAAATTTAAACCTGAAACTTTTGGAAATAAAACGATTAATTTTTTATACATTGAGAACATTTATTTACTATTATTATTAGGTATATTATTTTTACAAAATAATGGAATTTCAGCAAATAGCTTGGAAAAGTTAAATAATGCAGTGTAGCTAGGTAAAAAAACAAATCATTGCTTAACTTATTATAATTTAATTGATTACATTTATTAAAATATTCTAATACATAAGCTTTTATGTACGGCTCACTAATATCGAATAGGCATACGAACTAATAAAATCTTTTATATCATACAATTTCTTCAGTACTTAACAAAAAATCTTAACAAAAAATCTATATTTTCAATGTCCGTTTCAGTTGAGATGTTTTGTGTGAAAAAGTTCCAAAAATTATACGTAAACATCATTGGTGAACTTTCAGCTTTGTCTATAATGATGGTCGACTGAAATGTAGACGGATTGATTCCTGTTGATATCGCTGATGTGTGGTCATAGTACACACATCAATAGTAAATTTACTCGTTCCTTGTTGTTGTTAACTGCATCCATTTCAAAATCAACAAAATAACTAAATTTGTTTAAAAAAAAATTATAGCATTTATTTTATAATACCTCAGTTCAATAATAATTCGCTCTTTTTAATCCAGGAATTGTGACTCTCATCAAAACCTAGCCATTTCACATAGACCATATCCCGTCTCTTGCGGATTACTCTCTCGACCAAATAAATATCTTTGTGTGCGACCTTCTGTAACTCGTACTCATAGAACCCACCTTTTATTATTTGCTTTTTGTAATCTTCCAACACATAGATTACAGGATTGGTTAATTGAATTTTATAAATTGTGAAAATTTCAGTTGACCAATTTGGTAGATAACCTTTATCAAACGTACTTTTGTGTTTTGATATTCTAACGTAATCACCAACTTTAAATTTCCCCTTTTTAAAAACTTTTGGCTTGCTGTAAACTGATTTCAATAGTAGTTTCTCATTACTATGCCCAACTTGTGATGGTTTCATTTTAATTGTACGGTGGTATGAGTTATTATACTGCACAACGATTTTGTCCAAAAAATCAATCCAATTATAATTTCCATTTAGGCTGAACATTTTGTATAGTTTATTTTTTAAAGTACGTATTGCACGTTCTGCAATTCCAGCTTTTATTATTGTAAAACTTGTGTAATGATTTATATTATGTTTTGTCATTAGACTGTTGAAATTACTATTGAAAAATTCTGTTCCAGCATCTGAATGTATATTGTGAGGCGGTACCTTATTTTCAGCAATAATATCGGTTAAATCCTGATTTACTTCTACACCAGTTTTAGTTTTTAATGGTTACATAATACATAAATTTAGATAAAATATCAACTACAACTAAAATGAACTGAAAATTATTATTATATTCTTTAATTGCTGACATATCAGCTAAATCTATTTGCCAAACATCATTTATGCCTTTTTGTATGTATCTTCGACGTTCAAAATGTTTTCTTGCATTTCTATGCAATTCATTTACAACAACTTCTTTTTCTGACATCATTATAATAATGAATACAACTATTTTTAATTACAATCATTACTTATATACTTTATATATTTATGTATATAATAATCTTATTTCTACTTATATAAAATCAAAATTCCTCATCAAACATATCCATTAAATCTATTTTAAAGTGCCCCCAAGCTAATGTACTTATGTTATCTTCTAAAGTATATCGTTTAGTATCGTTAGAACTAAGCTAATTTATTTAAATTTTGCGTGTATACTGTGTGTAGCTTAGATCTAATAACATTCATATTTCGGTAATATAATTTTTTATATAATAAACAGTATTTAAAATTATTTAATGTTAGAACAGCAGACTTTGTAATACCTTTAGTTTTTTTTATTAGTTCTTTATTTAGAACATCTACCATGTATACTTTTGAACGTAAACCAATGAATTCCCTCATAATTTTACCTTCATTTTCATCTTTAAAAAAACCAACTCTTTTTTTATTTACCAAAGGAAAATTAAACCGATTGGTTTTTTCGTAATTCGAGGTATCAAATCGATCTTCCAAGTCATTTCTAATGTCATTGTAAAAGTCATCCGTTCTGATTGTGTAAATAAAACTATCAGTATCTATATAATTAATATCAACATCAATTCCATATTTTACTTTAACATATTTATAATGGAAATCATACATAAGCATTTTTGATAAATCTAATACAGTGAATCCTAAATAAACAGGCTTGTTAAGAGTTAGAATATCTATATTTAACTGAACAGCTGCCAATTTTTCTGTAAGATATGAGCAACTATGAAAATTAGGTTTTGATATCAATGCTCTTGCACCCAAATGCCTTCCTCTGCTCTCCCAATCAGTTGCAATTTTGATCGTTTTACGCTTAAATACATCTTCTATAGATATACCAAACAGGCTATTATTTATATTCTTGAAAAACATTTTTTGAAATTCATTTTTTGCATTCGTGCGATGTTCTGTATTCATATCAATGAAACTTTTCATAAAAGCTTTTTGTTCAAATTGCATGCCCCAATGAATTTTTTTTAACTTAAGTCCATTTGCCATGCACTGCTTTAAATTTCTATAATGTATAATGTAATTTTTTTTATTGGTTAAATCCAAAATTAGTTTTTTATTTTTACAGTTTGGAGTTAATTTATTCTCCGCACAAAAAGGCAAATCATTATGATTATCGTGCAAGTCATATGGATAATCTAAATCAACTTCAAGAATATACCCAATATCAGCATCATCCTCAATTTTCTCAATTATTGTTCGAATGTTTTCTGGGTTTTTTATCCATTTAAAATCTCTGTAAGGTAGGCATTCTGCCAAAGCGTATGCATACAAATTATTGCAATCGTAATACATTAAATACTTATTGGGTTCTTCAGGCTTATAATCATTATCCATATATTTATTGTTGGCGACTGAATTTCTTAAAGAGCATTGACTAATACCCCCTCGAATTCCACTTGTAATAAAATTATACATATCAGAATCTGTTAACAATTCTAAATGAATTTTTGTAGATTTTAACATAGCCTGCCATGCAAGTCCTGGAGTTGTATAAAATTGAGCACTATCTAGATCGTATATTTTTTTACATGTTACTCTAAAATTTTCGTAAACATCTGCGAGTAGTAAAACATCTACTTTTAAATACAATTTCAAATAATCCTCAAAATTTTTACATTTGAAAGTATTCCAAACATTTTGTGCATGATTATATTCACTTGGAGTACAAGCAGTATTTGTTAATTTGTTGTCAAAATTTTGTAGAGGCGGTAAGCATTCGACTTTAAGTTTAGACCAACTATCTAAATATTCATAAGGGAAAACTCCTTTTTGCTTAGCTAACTGAAATTCTACATTATTTGGGAAATAAGTTTTTACATTAATAAAATCGTCTGAATCTAAATTTTGAGCTAATGTATCTAAACTTGAAGGCATCAAGCGGAATGAGTCTAAAAATCTCAAATTGAAGAAAATAGTTTCATTTACTTGAACTTGTTTACTTAGAGATATATAGATTTCTTTATTAATAGGTATTACATTAATTGCTCCAGGTATTTCATTCAATTCTTTAAATAACATATGACAATCATATTTAGAAAAGTTATGAAAAAAAATAGGAAAGAAATTGCAATCCCTGTAATTCAAATTACAAATTGAGTGAGCAGGTCCTCTATAATTACCAGTAAAATGACAGTGGTCACGAACTCGAATTGACGAATATTCTAAATCTTTCTTACAAATATGACAAGTCTTACTAGTTGCTTGCCTCACATCTTCCTCAAATGTTAAAGAATTCATTGGTTTAGGTTTTATTAAATAACGTACGTATAGTTCTTTACATTCATTTGCCAAAGATGCAATAAAGTCCTTAGCACAATTTTCACCGTAAATACAAAATATTTATTTAAACTAGAATCAAATGAACAGCATATATAATACGCAAATGCAATTGGAACATGTTTGTGAATATTAGTTGTTGAAGATTTTTTTTTGTGGGGAAAACATGTGTCATATGTCTGTAGCATACTTTCCGAATCTGCATATATAACAAATGGAACTATAGCTTGTAAACTAAAATTTTGATATTTTAAAAATTTATCATCTACATTGGGCATTTTAACCACAATTTTATTACAGTAGTTTGTGTGTTCTTGTAATTTTTCATCAGAATAAAAGTGTTGTAAGCAAACTTCACACATATAAATTGTAGTGCAATGATTTGAAATTTGTGACCTCAACAATCTTGAAATATTTTTAATCCATACATAATGATAATTTTCATCTTTTTGCAATAAAAGTAAATTAATATGATGTTTCTTTTTTTGCTTTGTGTGATAGTAAGGACCAACAATTTTTAATTTTTTCTGCATGATTTCATAACCAAAAACATTACAACTTATTTCAGGATTAATATCTTCAAACTTTGCAACATCTTGAATTTTCAAAGGAAATTGTAATCCTGAAAAATTGAGAACCATAGAATTTAATCTAATTACTGAATCTTCAATGAAATAATGTCTGTAAGAACTTAGTCTCTCTGAATGATTTTTGGGGGATTGCAAAGCCGCAAGTATACACCATTTGAAACAATAAATATCTTGATTTTTAATATTTATACATGCTTTTTTCAATTTAATAATTTTAGGTAATTCTATATATGTATAGGACAATATCTGTTAATATTAATTTCAAGGTGCACAATTCTTATGAGATCCTCGTATAGGACAATATCTGTTAATATTAATTTCAAGGTGCACAATTCTTATGAGAGCCCAACCAGAATCTTTTTCTTGAAACTCTTCAGCTTGAGCGTTTATTTGGTTAGTCATTTTATGTATTGATTCTAAAATATGCTGTTCATTTTCAATTAAAGTCATTTTAGTATTAAAACATTTTATATCTAAATCAAATTCGTCCGCATTGGCTATTTGCTGAGGTTTAACATATTCTGCGAATAATTCTAAATTATATTTAAAAGCCCTATGCTTACTTAAACACTGCTTTAATATATCAATAATGTTAACATTAATTACTATAAAAAAATTACTTATTTCTAATTCCTCTTCTTTTTTATTTTCTATAATAAAAGTTTCAATTCTATTTTTGAAACATGATTTAATACATTTAATATTATTATTAATAATTACCGCAGCTTTTTCTTTATGCAAATTAGTTTTTAAATTTGATGTCCACTTCTGAACTTCTACATCCTTGTTGCAATCTTGACAAAATTTAGTACCTTTTGATGTACTCTGTAATTCAGCATTGTTAACACAATTTATTATATGTTCACTCAAATATTTATTTGATAAAAATGTTTTTCCACACCGATCACATAAAAATAATTTAGTTTTTTTCACTTTTACATTCTCAACTAAGGTCTTACATTTATTTAAATGTTTCTCCAAATTTACAGATTTGTAAAATCTGGTGCCACAATGTTCACATAAATACATTATAAAATTATATATTATTAATCAATTATTGAAGTTCTATTATTATATTTTTCATATAAACTTTCCGGCACAAACTCTTTTAAGTCACACAAAAATTTAGATAAGTTTGTATTTGTATTGAATAATATTAATATGTCTTCGATATTACTTTTTTTATTTTTGTATTGTTCAAATAATTCTAAAGCGTGTTGATACGATATTATTTCATTATTGTATCGTTCTATTTGGAAATCTGATAAAAATTTATTTAATTCACATTCTAACTCAAACTTATAACATTCGAATTGTTCCGACAATCTACAGATACAAGTAGATATATCCACAGCCTTCGTCCAATACTGAGCCGCGTATGCTATCCACATCTTAATTTATTCGGGTACACTAAATTGAAAATTAGGTAATTTAAAACTATCACGTCCTAAATATTGCATATTTATTTTGAATATAGAACTCTCAGATTTTTGTAATTGTTCAATTACGGGATTAAATTTTGATGGAAGCCAATATTTAAAATTGCCTTCTAGTTCAGCTAATATACTTTTTCCTACATTTTTATATTTTACGTCTAAAACTTTTAAATTTGTTATTATATATATTTTTCCTATTTCCAAATCATCCGTTTTTAAAGTTCATTCGAACTACACACGTTTAACATTTTAACTATATTTGAATTCATTATTGTTTTAAAAATTGTTTTCACGGTTAAGAAATACTTTTAGGGTGAATCCTATTTTAAAATGCGATTCCTTTTTATACAAATTTTTCTAGAAAAATCTTGTACCAATAACAAAGAAATACAAAAATGAAAGGTACATGACCATGAGCCCAAGGTTTCTTTGTTTTGTCATCATAAAGTAAGCATATTTATGTTCTTCCAATAAAACTATAAACATTCTTTATAAAAATAAAAAAAACAGTTAAGTTTAAGTTAAAATCAAGTTCATTACAAATTTATTTAATACATTGTATCGGTAATGGATTATTATTGCAATCATTTAATAATAAATTTTATTCAAGGAAAATATTAAATTTTATCGAAAATATAAATTGTTTTTTACCTTTCGGATTAAAGACTGTAGAAATTATTAAATTAATAAAAGTAGGTACTTATGATTTTAAGTTATTGCATCCTGTTATTTATAAAAAGTTTTATGAATTTTTTTATTTAAAATCTGCCTGATTATAAAAAATTTATATTATTATGTTAACATTACCTTTCGGAAAAATATTAGCATATTGTCATATCAATATCTTTGAACTTGCATACTTGCATTATTTGGGTGATTAGCTTATCAATTTAACTTATATCATAAAAAGTTTTCACTTTTAAAAATTGAGAAGGATTTTTTGAGAAGGAAATTGAGAAGGAAGATGATACAGAAGAACACATTTTGTTCACCAGACTAGTGGTGGGAAAAATCGGTCATTTTACTGATCCGTTCAGACCGAATCGTTCGTTTTTATTGAACGTATTAAAAATATCGGTCATCGGTTAATCGGTCAGTTAATAAAAATGTGCTGCATACAGATACAACAAGAAAGGGATAAGTAATGCAGTAATGCATATGCATAATTAATATAAAATGTAAATAAAAGATTTTCAATCTATTAAAATTATAATGATATTTATTTCCATTCAATTCAAATAATAAATAAAATATGTAATACAATATTCATAATTCATATGAAAAAATTAAACAAAACAATTTTTTTATATATTGCACATAAATTATGGCAATTATTTAATTAAAAAAAAAATTATAACAAAAAATATAGGAAATTCATTTGAAAAAATTAAAATTAAAAAGTAAAGAAATTTGGTTTTTACATATTACTATTTAAAAATAATAGTTGCTGGACTTTTGTAGCTCCTAACTGATTTCGTCTGTTTGTTATTGTTTGGCCAGCCTTTGAAAATATTCTCTCGCATGGCACGGACGTTGCTGGTATGCATAGTCTTCGTTTAACAAGTTGAAAAAGATGGGGATACAATTCTTTTCGTTGCTTCCACCATAATAATGGATCCATATTCCTATCTATAATTGGTTCCAACAAGTATTGGTTCATTTCTATTCGACCAGCTGATATATTATGAACAGTAGACATATTCGCTGTCATTTGATCAAATTCTGCCCAAACTAAATTTGAGTTTTTGGATGAACTAGCTGGTACAGGTTCGGTGTTTGGTGTCAAATTAAATTTGGTTGCTCTTTGAGCAGCGTTTTCAACTATATTAGAATAGTTTTCAATTTGAGAGAAAGCTAGTTTTTTGAATCTTGGGTCTAATAAACTTGATTCGTAATGTAGATGGGGTGATTGCATGTTACTAACTGTAAATCTTCTCTGAAATTGTTCTGAAATTTTATTTAACATATCTTCAACCTCTTGCTCCATTAGCTCCGAAGTAAGTGAGTGTGCAGTGGTCAGCTTTTTGGAAATAAATTGTTTTAACGCAGTTATGAATATTATTATTTTTGACAAAGTTATATTTTTTTCGCTTGAAAGCTCTACTGTAATTTCGTCAAAAATTTGAAGAATGTCGCAAATTTTTTTAATTACGATTAACTCGTACTGCGTTGGTACATCTAAACTTGAGTTCAGTTGTGGTAAAACATAAGCAATTGGATCTTTAAGCTGTAGGTAACGCGAGAACATATGAAGCGTTGAGTTCCATCTTGTTACCACATCTTGCTTTAATTTAATCCCAGGAAGATCCATTTGAATTTGAACTTCTTGAAGTTTTTTCATTGCATAGGGACTTCGCTTAAAATATTCGACAATAGATTTTATTTTATTTCGGATGCTACTAATGCATTCAATCGCATTTTGAACAATTAAATTTAATTTGTGCGCAAAACAGCCAATATGTGCCCACTTACCTAAACGAATAGCTGCAACAATATTAGCGGCATGATCACTTACAACAGCAACAACTTTGTTTTCTAGACCCCAGTTTTTTAAAACATTATTCAGCTCATTGCATAAATTTTGGGCAGTATGGCGCTGTTCACTATATTCAAAACAATCTAATAAATGAGACCGTAGTTCACAGTTGTCATTTATGTAGTGGCATGTAACAGCTAAAAAGCTTTGGTTCGATGATGAAGTCCAACCATCAACTGTTAAAGCTACTACTATATCAGCTTTCAGTTCCAGCTCAATACCTTCCCTAATTTCTCTATAAAGTTGTGGTAAAAGAGAAGTGGAAACAGTTTTTCTGCTAGGAAGCTTATACCCCGCGTTGAGCATCTCAAGCAATTTTTTAAATTCTGCATCTTCGACAATTGACAATGGTTGATATTCTTTGGCTATCATTTTAATTAATTGCCTATCAATTAATTTTGATTGGCTAATAGGCAAAGGCTTTTTAAAATGAGCCAACACAGAAGATTGTTGTGATTTTTTTCTTGTTGACGGAACAAATGTACTTGTGGATGCTGCAGATGATGTTGATAAATCCACTGATGATGCTGCTACTAAAACATTTGTTGAAGATGAAGTTGATGGTGCCCCTGATGTTAAAACTGTTGTTTTTGTTGATGTTACTGGTACTGATTCGGAGACTAACACGGCATTTGACTCAATAGTTAAATCTGGAACTTCAACATTTGAATTTCTAATTCTGGAATCATACACGCCAGGATGTTTAGCATCTAGGTGTCTTTTTAAATTCTGCGTCGACCCACCCTTATATGATAATGTTTGCGAACAGAATGAACATTTTGCAATTTTTTCATCGACTGCATTAAAAAAATTCCAAATTTGGCTAGTTTTTCGAGATATACTTGTATTTGCAGTTTTCGGCATTGCGTCCTGTAAAAAACATTTGGAGGAATTTTCTTTTAACTAATTTCTTATATGTATTTAAAAAAATGTATTTATTTTGAAAAAAATATTATTTTTGTAGTTTTTGGGTACTTACTTTACTTTTATTTAAATCACCACTTTTTTACTCTTTTAAATAACTTTTTTAAAATATATCAATATTCTTGAAAATCAAAACTTCCTTTACCCATATATATTTTTCAAAACTAATAAATCACAATTAAAAAATAAAAATGAACTCCATCCCGTTATATGAAATCTACGTTTTTTTAAAAAGAAAATTTTACTCACCTAAACACAATACTAATCCAAACTACCCTACTACACTACAAACAACTACATCGTTCAAATATATCCTCACTACAAACAACTATATCGTTCAAATATATCCCGGTATTTTTTTAATGACAGATCAACAATACAATTATTAAAAGACAATTTTACTCACCTACTCCTATACACAAAACTAACTTTCATCGTTCATCGTTCATCGTTCAGTGTTCATTTAATATTTTTCACAAAAAACAACAAGCATTGGTGACCGATGAACGACACAATTTTTTTTTGCTGAATTGTCGGTCATCGTTCACTTAAGAGAATAGGTTAATTAACCTAGTTCGTTCACAACCGACCCATCCCTACACCAGACGATAGAAATAAATTTAAATTTTTTCTTAATAATTGTACATAAATATAAAATATTAAATATTTCAAACAAATGCTTGTGATTTTATTAAAATATATAATACAAATATTAACTTTCAGGTAAAGTTCGATAGTTTAAAAAAATTAAATTCATACTTGTAAAATATATTTTTTATTAGATATGTACTACAAATAAAAAAATTAAAATTACAAATGAATTTTTTTTATTATTTTTTTTTACATGTAAATATAATTTTAATCAGTATTTATAAGAAAATATTGATTTTAATTTCACAATTTTTAAGTTCAAGTTCAATATCAATATAAATAAAATTATAATTTACTTTTTGCAATTTTTGATAATGCAAATTAAAACAAGTTTTTCGGTTTATAAATTGAAATAAAATAAACCAAAGTTTTATATGGAGGAAGTTGTGTGTGTTGTGTAGATTTTATATATAAAAGTATATGGATTTTCTGGCTCAACTGAGAATTTTAAATTTTCAAAAAAAAATTGTATTTTGTATGGAAAATAGTGAGCCAGAAGGAACATATCTATATGGTAGACCACAAAAGCGAAAAAAAGTTACTATGCGTGAATTTATTGTGGTGTAGTAAATTTTATTTTATTTTAAATTGAAAGTGAAACTTATATTCGGATTATATACCGTCGTAGTGAATTCTAAAAAGTATGTGCGTGAATTGTGCAAAAAATATATGTGGATATCGGGACAAAGCAAAATGGAAAAAAGTTGTGTTGTGAAGATTTTATATCGAAAAGTATATGTATGTTCTGGACCAACTGAGACAATTTTAAATTTTCAAAAAACTTGATTATTTTGTAGTTTTGTATGGAAAAAACTGTCCCAGAACATACATATCTATACTACTGATAACTTCATTTTAAATATGTTTTATAAAATTTTCAAGTCTTGAATTTATACTATAAGTGACAACTCTGTATTTTGAAAAATAGATAAATGTTAAAATAAAAAAAAAATGTTTGTTTTTTTTATTTTTCAGCACATAACAAAGGTACTTCTACAATAAGTTTTGAAAAATTAAATGAACTATTAAATTTTGGTAACAAAAAATAATAATAATAACATTAATAATAACACGAATGTTAATTATAATAATAATGGTAATAATAATAACCATAATGGAGATGGTGTTAATGAGAATATTAGTGGTATTTATAATAGTAATAATGCTGATGGTATTAAAATCCTGAGCTACAATGTGGCAGGACTTGCAGGTAAAAAAATTTATCTTGATTTTTATAGTTTTATCAGAAAATTTGAAATCTTTTTCCTATATGAAACTTTTGTAATAAAAGATAATATCAATGAATTTAAAAATTACTTTCACTCACATGAAATACACTGTATACCAGCAATAAAACAGAATGTTGGTAGACCAAGAGAAGGTTATATGTTTGGCATACTAAGAGGAAAGGGAAGATTTCAAATGAACTTTAAAGAAATTATTGATACAATTGTAGTAGAAATCAAATATCGTAGTAATACACACTATATAATACCAGTATATATTAGCTACAGTAGATGGAAAGATGAATTTCATAAATTAAAAGAGTTTTTACAAGCATTTAATAAAAATAATGTAATGGTAATAGGCGATTTCAATGCAAGAATTTGTGATTTAAATAATATATTTGAAGCAGGAAGAAAAACTAAAGACTCAAAGATAGATGGAAATGGCAGAGATGTATTGGAAATGTGCAATAAATTAGGATATCATGTAATCAATGGGTTTTCAAAATGTTATGAAAATGGTGAATATACGTTTATAAACAGTAATGGTGCATCGGTAATTAATATCTGTATAGTAAAAGGGCAGTGGAAAATAATAGAAGAATTTAAAATAATTGAAAAAACCTATACAGATCATATGCCGATTGTAGTAAAAATTAATAATCAAGATTATAATGATTACAAGGAAGTAAATTTATTACCAAAAATATATCAACGATATAAGCAGAATATATGTCAACGATATAAGCAGAAAACTAAAGGACAGTATTATTCAGTCTACTGTAATAAAAGCAAATAATAAAATAAAATTCAAAGAAGAATGGTTTGATTGGCAATGCTGGAAAGCAAAAAAAGATTCATTTAAATATCTTAGACGATATAAAAAATATGAAACAGATGAACATAGATTATTATATATTAATATAAATAGAAAATTTAGAGAACTGTGCATAAGTAAAAAACAAAAATAAAATACCTATTTAGCAATGAGCTTGGTACCTATTTAGCAATGAGCTTAGAGATTCAAAAAGTTTATGGAGTATAATCAAGAAATTAAAAGGTATTGTACCCACTTATGGGCAGCAAACTTCGTGCACCAGAATTAGCAAACTATTTCTCAATGCAATTAAATCCACCAAATACGTCATTAACTATACAGTTTGCTGAAATTTACATAGAATCTGATATAATAGATCCTGATTTCACTTTACATAAAATGAAAAACAATAAGGCTCCAGGAGAAGATAGAATACCAGTTAAATTTCTTAAAAACGCACCAAATGAATATATAGAGAAACTACTAAACTTTTACAACATTATATATAAAAATTATAAAATACCGACAGATTCTCAACAATCAATTATATACCCTATATATAAAAAAGTAAATCCAAATGATACAGCAAACTACAGAGCAATAGCTTTCTCAAATACTATTACAAAAGTTTTTTGTGCATTATTACTAAATCGTTTAAACAAATTTATAAAGACAAAATCATTAATTTCAGAATACCAGGCAGGTTTTAGAGGAAAATATAGTACCAACTACCACATATACGTGCTGATAAATATAATAAAATTACGGCAATTTAGGAAAAAAAAGGTATATGCATTTTTTATAGATCTAAAATCAGCTTTTGATTGCATAGACAGAAATGCATTAATATACAAATTAGGCGAAAATGGTATCTCATATAAATTCAAACAGATGTTAAAAACAATATACACAAAAACAACAGCAAGAGTTTGGCATAGTATGGAAATATCAGAAGAATTTTTAACAAGCGTCGGTCTAAGACAAGGTTGTATTATGAGCCCAACTTTATTTACCTTGTTTATAGATGATATTGTTGAAGCACTTCCTGGAGGGGTACAAATATTAGAAGTCTTAATAAAAATATTAATGTATGCCGATGACATTGTAATATTAGCTGAAACACCAGAATCATTACAATTAATGATCAGCAAATTATTAAAATATTTTAAAAAATGGAACCTTATAATAAATGTAAATAAATAAAAAATCATGGTATTTAAATCTGGGGGAAAACTAGCTAAAAACGAATTTGGTACTTGGACAAAACAAAAATAGAAATTGTAAATGAATATAAGTATTTAGGAGTAATTATAACATCAAAACTTAGTATGAAAAAGCATTTGGAAACAAGATATAATCTGGCAGTTGCAGCGTTAAACAGGACGTGGGAAAATATTCTAGGAAATAAGTATGTAGCACACTCTGTAAAATATAACATTTTTTTGTCTGTTGTACGATCTGTAGTATGTTACGCAGCACAAACGTGGGCAGACGAAATAATATGAGTATGTTGAAAAAATACAAAAATATTTTATTAAAATAATTTTTATACTCCCAAGAAACTCTCCTGATTATATGTTATATGTGGAAACTGGTCTAGCACCTTTGTATTTATATACAGTAAAATTACATGTCGATTATGTCACTAAAGCTATGACAGAAGATAGAGAAAAATTAACGTATAAAATCGCTGATATAATATGCCGAAAAAAGGAGTTATACATTAAAAGGTGGATGCAGCTGGCAGAAGAGTATGATTTCGTTTTAAATTTGAATGAGTTCGATGAAGTAATATGGAAAAATCAATTATATGAACTAATAAAAAGAATGGATGATGGATTTAGAAAGCTACATTTGTTTAAAGCGCAATTCTTCAAACAATCATAGAAATGTCTACATCAATCTTAACCATGAATTAGGAGAAAAGAACTATTTTAATAATATTTATTCAACATCTGAAGTGTCGGCAATATTCAAAATACGAGGGGAATTATTGAGACTGAATTATATACCACACTTTAATACCGAAACATCGAAGTGCACCATGTGTAATCTAGATAAAGAGAAAAATGTGCTACATTTGCTAGTCGAATGTCCAATGTTAAAGGAACTAAGGAAAGTCTATTTCTGTCGGAATACGCTCACAGAAGTGGAAGGTATGGCAATATTAAATGGTCAAAACTGGAAAAAATTAGCAGCATACACAGTTGAAGCTTATAAATACAGGAAAAGAATAATTGATGAATTCGATTAGATGGAGATAATAATAATAATAATAACAATAATAATAAAATCAAAAAATAATAATAATAATAATAATGAATTACTAAGAATAATATTAATAATAATTATAGTACCTGAGGATAATATGTAATGGTAATATTAAAAATAATAAAAATAATGATAATAATAATTATATAAACAATATCTCAAATAAAAAATAAAAACAAAACAAAAGCAGACGGTTATATCAAGCCAATGTTAATTTTTGTATTTTGATATAATAATAATGAAATTTTATGTCATTAAATTTGAATTTCACAGAAAATGTGGAAATTAACAGAAAGTGTAAAATTTAACAGAAAAATGTAAATTTAAGAGAAAGTGTAAAATATTATTGAAAAATTTAATAATAAACAGAAATTGCAAAATTTAACAGAAGATGTAAATTTAAACAGAAGATGTAAATTTAACAGAAGATCTAAATTTAACAGAAAATGTTAAATTTAACAGAAAGTGTAAATTTTACATTTGCTGTTTAAATTTTTAAATGTAGGGCCTATCATACAAAAACATCATTGTGAAGGAGTTAGACACCTCCAATCACAAATATAGTAAAATATAAGTAGAATATAATTATTTATAATATAAAATAAGAAATTTATTCTTATTTTAAATTATATATACATACAAAAAAGAAATGTAAAATAAATTGCGAAAGGTTAGTTTTAAGTTATAAAATAGAAAGTGTAAACATATGTGGAATAAAAACAAACAAAAACGTTTATAAATAAAGCTGAAAGAAATACATAAAACACGTGCTGTATGCATAAATATATAAATTATATATAAATTATGTGTGAATATACTACATATATATATATATATATATATATTGATGCATATGTAATTTAAGGGTGTTGTGTAAACTTACAATTCTAGTTTAATTACAAGTTTTCAAAACAATCTTAATTTTAAAATACTTAGTAAATTATTCTTACTTTACTTTTTTTAATTTTACCGCTAAAACCAGCCACCACGAACGCGAACCTTTTTCCAACCAACTCTCTTTTTTCTAAGTCTTTTTGTGTAAAACTCTCATCACCTGTTTGCAAACGTACCCTTTGAATTTATTTTTTAAAATAAATTCAAGGTCTCATATTTCCGGACAATAACTTTAAATAAAAATTAAGTTTAGTTAGCGAAATGCTAATTAAGCAATTTGATTTTTGATTTTTTTTTGTAATAATTTATTAATGCGTTTTAAATAATTTTAATTTTAATTGAAATAAAATAACAGGGTGATTTGAGTTTTACACAACATTCCTCTCATTTCCCGAAGAAAAAGGCCAATTTGAAGAATTGGTCTTTTTCAGATATGGGGCACTCATATAGATCGTGGTGGTTGATTAAACAATTTATTCTATAGAAAAAATAAAAAAATTGTTATTTATACTTAATATTAATTTCTGCACTTGACAAATAGACCATTTTAACCATTTTAATAAAAATTTATAACTATATGTATTTTAAATGAGTAATAACATTTTTTTTTACGTTTTTTTATAATTTGTTACATTTGATAGAAATTAAAATGTAACATTTAATACAAAAATTGTGGCAGTAATATATTTTTTATACGTTTAAAATTTTTTATAATTTGTTACATTGGATAGAAAATAAAATTTAACATTTAGTACAAAAATTGTGGCAATAATATTTTTTTTTTTATAATTTTAACATTGAGGTAATATTTATTAGGAAATTATATTTTTGACAGTTATAATTTTTTTTTGTTTTTTTAAAACAAAAGAATTTAGAAAACTTATAAAAATTTTTTTTTTTACATTGTAGTTTTATTTAATTCGAAAAGTATAAAATTTTCAAAAAAATTTTTGTAAATAGTATAATATGGACTTGTAATTGTATAATTAAATTTAGTGTATGTAATTTAATATTGTTTCAGTTTCAGTTTATTTATTGCCATTATATACATATTTAACAAGAATTTTGGCATTAATTATTTTAATCTTAGAGTTTTAGGGTATATCCTTTACAACTATAATATAGTTATTACTTTATATATATAAAAAAATTTAAAAATTTGTCTTATGTACAAACATTGCAAGGAAAAAGGCAAAAAACCTTGCCGATATTTTTTGTGTTTCATGTTTTTTTTTTTATTTTAATTTCAGTTTTAATAATTTAATATATAGTGTAAGATTTTGTAATATAAATTTGTTGTATATAATTTTATAGTGTTTGTAGAAAAGATAGGGTAGAAGGAGTTGCAGTTTGACTTATGGATGTAGGACTTCTAAGCGATGATTGGGATGGGTAGGGTAGTTTTGAAGTTGCTTGGATAGGTAGACTAGGAGGTGTATCAGTTGGTCTTACACTAGCTTTTGTCGTAGTTATGTGTTCCCGGTTCGTATCATGCAGTATGGTTTCTTTGTTTCTTAGCCTATATAATCTACGCTCCCGTTTTTCTCTCGCTATTCTCTGTTCTTGTTTTGGTTGTACATTTTTTGTTACCTTTTTTACATTTCTTTGTTACTCGCACAATTATGTAGACAACTACAATACCTACCAAAATCCCTACTACTATCGAATTTGTCACTGTTGAACTCGTCTGTTAAACTCTCTCTTCAGTTCTTCTGGTCCCAGTGGCCGTATTATCCCTTTCGTTTGCACGTCCATGTCTAATTCTAAAGTCTTTGTTACGTTTCGGTCGAACTGAGTCAGATTCCGAAATATATAACCCCCTGCTTTTGAAATATGTTTTGTATGGTAATTCTAGATTTCCTATTATAAATGTACATTTTGTCTTTAAGTTTACCTCCCAGTTCCTTTTAATTCCCATTTATATGTATGTGGATTGCAAAACCCGGTATGCTCATTCGGAATTGCGAAGATGTATAACCACGAGTTAAGTGCTTATAATGGATATGGAATAACATTATTTTCGTTTATGATATTATGATTACAATTTGTATCATCCATACTATCAAGTTGTTGTTGGAAATTCTTCAGTAGACAATGATTTGGTGTGAGTACCAGAATTTTAGGGTGCATTTGTTTACAAATTTCAAATTTCTAATTTTTTCATTATTTAGTTGTTTACAAGCGGTTGCGAACTCAGATATTGTGAAATGCACAAAATGGTTTGCTGAGTTATTAGCCAAGAAATCCCATTCGGTTTTAGGTAACGGATAAATTTTATATAACGTGAATTCATCTTTCTGCAATACAGAAATAGTCACCCTTACACTAATTTCTCTTCCCCAGTAGGATAAATCTATTGAGGCAAGTTGGTTTATTACCACTGCTTAATATTAATAAGGATGAAGCTTTTCTCCGGTCATATTTTGTATGACTTCTATCAACAAGCGGGAGTCTATTATCAAAGGCTGTATTTTATGTTTTTGTAGTGCTGTTATAATCTCCTCTTGCTCTAACAGCTGGCCGTATAATCTTTCTCGTTCTGCTAATACATAAATTATTAATTTGTTTTGCCCAATTTCGGCCCATAAATGTTTCAATAGCCCTATTGATTCGTCTTTTAGTATATTGATTTTGATACTTTACTGCAATGTCGTGATATTGACGATGCTGAAAATAAATTTCATGAAATCCTATTACATGGTTTTAACATGTATGTACCATCAGT
Organism: Empis stercorea; assembly: GCA_949752835.1. NCBI lineage: Eukaryota > Metazoa > Arthropoda > Insecta > Diptera > Empididae > Empis > Empis stercorea. Next base: position 40,613,768 of record OX457085.1, read on the forward strand.
ACGTGACAAAGGCTTTAGTTCAAGTCCGGCTTGGTATAATCACGACTTAAAACAGCTTAGAAACAAAAAAAATAGGGCTTGGAAAAAATACTTAAAATTAAAAACGAGTGAAGCATATCTTGAATTTGTTAATTTCCATAATACGTTTAAAATTCTGTTGGATAGCAATTATAATAACTATCTAATTAAATGGCTGCTCAAATTAAAACTAATCCTAAATCCTTTTGGAAGTTTGTTAATTCTAAAAGAAAGTCCGATCAATTTCCAAATTTCATGACATTTCAAGGACAATCTACAAAGGATCCGATACTTATTTCAAAATACTTCAAAGATCTCTTCTCTAGTTCATACTCTGATACTCCTTTTATATTTGATGAATCAAATTTTCAATATATGCATAGTTATCTGGAGATGCCCCTATCATCACTCAATTTCTCAGTTCAACAGGTAAAAAAATACATGGCAAAACTGAGTAATGGTACATTTCCAAGTCCAGATAATGTACCTGAATCCATTCTTAAGAACTGTGCAAATTCTTTAGCATCTCCACTGAGAATTCTATTTAATAAATCTTTAAATAGTGGGCAATTTCCAGAATTTTGGAAATGTGCAATAATTAGTTACACTCGTCGTAAAACACCAGTGATTTCAAATTATACTTTTGATAATGTTATTATCAATAGAGTTACTCACTTCAAAGATCTAGGCGTGCATTTCGATAGCAAAATGATTTTTAAATTGCACTTCGATACCATAATTGGTAAAGCAAATTCAATGTTGGGTTTCATCAAGCGATGGTCTAAGGAATTTGAGGATCCATATATCCTTAACTCTTTATTTACTTCTCTTGTTAGGCCGAACCTTGAGTATGCTAGCCAAGTTTGGTCTCCCTATTATCAGTGCGCACCAACCATATAGAGAGATTCGAATCAGTGCAAAAAAAATTTCTTAGATACGCTTTACATAACTTATACCGATTACCATTGGTGAAAACTAGGTTAAAGGGCGAAACTAGTTCCCAATTTTTCCCCTGTTTTGTTACATAAACTGACCCTAGCATGTATTATTGGGAATTTGACATTTCAAAAACTGCGAAAACAGTTCCTTTATTCCGCCATCTTTTTAACCTTATTTTTTTTCAGGTTCAATTTTCCCCTTCAGTTTATTCCACTACATAAGCAATTTTATTTATGTCACTTTTTTGAAAATGTAAACAATTCAAAAAATTTGAAATAATTTCTCAAAATAAAAACTATTGGCCATTTTGAAAATTGGTACTGAATAACTGAATTTATATAAATATTAAATTTTTGTGTGAAATAATTATTTATTGTATAAATAATTAATTGTCTATATAAAATTTATGTCTTATATTATTGTAAAATAATTATTTTTAATTATTTAACAGATTTATTAATTTTGTTGGATACAAATATTTCAACAGTTTTTTAAATCTAAGAATTGTTATGATATATTATTTGTGGGTATTTATAATGTAATATTAAACATGTAATATTAAAAATACGAATGAAAATATATATTCCTTAAATTTAAAAACAATTATTTATTGCAATAAAATTTTTATTAAAAAAAATAGAATTCATTGGCTTTTAAAAAAAATTATTGTTTATAAAAAAAATATTTTTTGTTTACAAAACTGTTTACGTAAACAACAATTTATTGTTTACAAAACTGTTTACATAAACAAAAATTTTGATAATTAATATGTGAATATTGAGTGCGCACCAATACATAGGAAACATGTTTCATTGGGACTGAGTCAGGTTTTTGGAACTGACGTTAGGGTCAAGTAACCTGACAGCGGGTTAAATAACCTAGTTTTCGCCTATGGTAATCGGTATTAAATTTGTTAAACCCAGTGATATTACCTCCATACAAGGACAGGTTAAATCTCTTGCAATTAAAATCCCTAGAATCAAGGAGACTAATTGCGGATATTCTATTTATAATTCAAGTTAATAATGGCCAGATCAACTCTGAGTATATCAAAAACCAAGTTGTTACGCCTTTAAATCATAGTACTCGGTTTCGGTCGGATAATATATTTCGAGAAATATTCCACCGTACGAACTATGGTAAATTTGAACCAATTAATAGAATGTTCAAGGTTATTAACAACTATAAAAGTCACATAAACCTTTCTTTTTCCAAAGAAAAAAATAAGAAAAATTTAATTTTACACGTGTCATAATATTTGTTATTGACTTAGTTTTTTTTAAGCTAACTAGTTTTTAATTAATTTTTTATTATTATTTCTCTTGACGTAGTTCATTTTAACTTTGAAACTTAATTTTTTATTTTATTTTTAATATTACAAATCTTTTTATTATAATTATCAATATTTTAATTTATATAATAATTTTGTAATTTAACTATAATTTTACTTTAAGTTATCACTATGTTAACCTTACCTAACCTTAGTCTATTATCTATCTCTACCACTCTTTCTGTTAGATTGCACGTAACATCCCTGATAAATTCGAAATTTGCTGTTACGACCGCAGTTTCTTTGTCCATTAATTCCACCATTTTCTCATCATTACCCTTTAATTTTTCCAATGAATTTAAATTTTTTCTGAATCTGCATCATACATTGTAGCAAATAACCATTTCGATGCGCTCCCTATTACATTTATCGCTCCTCTTTTTGATCTTTGGAAAAAATGATTTACTCCTCGCGTTACCTTTCGAGTTCTTTCTATCCATAAATTTAACTCTTTTAACAGCGCGTCGCAACTTCGCTGTTCCCACTTATTTACCTGATTGCAACTATCATGTATTTTATACTTTATTCAGCTTAAAAACTCTCCTAATTCACCTATTGAGGTAATCTGTATTTTCGTATATATTTGTAAACTATCCTTGTACTCTATCATTCTACCTATTTTTTCAACAATATTTCTGAATCCCTATTTTAATATTTTCTATTGGTTCTGACCTTACTGAAGTTAAATACCACACTAAAACCCACATCCAAATCATTTTATTTCTCATTTGTCTCATTTGTGCTTTTTTCATCGTAATATTTTTTTGACTTCAGTTTATCGATTTTTCAATTTTCTCGTGCAATTTTATGGATGTATTGTAATTTATACTTTATCTGGGCACATAAGTCTTCGTTGTTGTATACAGGTTCGGGTTTCGTTCTAGTCTACTAGGCAGTGGTGCACAAAACCCATACAATACAAAACGTTGTGACAATTTCGTTCCTTCATGTGGCGTATGGTTGTGCGAAAATGCTGCCTCTGCAAGCCATTCATCCCATCCCTGCACATTTTTATTCGCTATCATCTTCAAGTATTCCAGCCCATGACGCCTTTCTAAGGAACCATTGGACTGAGGATGATATGTTGTTGTTTGTACTTTTTTTATATCTAATATTTTACATAACCTTGAAAACAATTCGCTAGTAAAATTCGTACCTTGATCCGTTATTAGCTTCTTCGGTATAATAGAATATTTTAAAATTATTTGTTTATAAAAAGCTTGTGCCACTGTAGATGCTTCCATGTTTTGTAGTGGTACACAGTCAAGAATTTTCGTTAAGTCATCCTGAAAACTTAATATGTATTTATTACCATTTGTTGTGTAAACTTAAATCTAAAAATCTTCCAAATTTCACTATTAGAACATTAGAACAAACACACAAACATTTTAAAACAGAAATACGTATTTTTTATTTTATTTAAGATTTTCAATTTTCAATTAACAAATATAATTCTACTTTTATTATAAGTTTTCAAAACAATCTTAATTTTAAAATACTTAGTAAATTATTCTTACTTTACTTTTTTTAATTTTACCGCTAAAACCAACCAAACGAGGGTAAATAATGTAATACACAACAAGGGTAAATAATGTTTACCAACATATGGAATATTTAATAAGAAAGTAATGTAAAATTTAGGGTATAAAAAGAAAGAATTTTCAATAAAGAATTTACTTCAAGTTGAAACTTTGTGTTTTCATTACCTTATCGGCTATTCGCTAAATAGGGAATAAATCATTAAAACAAAAGTAGAAGTCCACTGAAGTAACTGACGCTTACGCCACGTTGTATACATTCGTGCGATTTCGTGAAGTTTGCTTAGGGAGAGGAAATAAGAGTACGGGCAGACTTTACATCATATCCCGTTGGGTAGTCTGAGAGACACCCTGGGTCATGTGGGGCCCAATAGTGGGTAATCTGGCCCAATATAAAAATCATCATGTGGCGCAGCAAAAGAAAGGTCTTGAGGAGTACATCTCAATAGAGAGTAGCAGTCATGCCAGAACGGGGAAATGTGAGGTCCCATCATACAAAAAATAATGTGGGATATCATCTGACAGGTCTTTAAAAGAACTTCTACAAAAACATTGGTTACTCCGTGGGGCACCGGGGGCCAAGGAAGGTCCAAAACATCTGCCACATATGGGATTCCGAATCGTGGGCTATGGGAACTCAAACAAATCAAATAATATCATATCAACGTACTTTTCTGTGGATGTTAAGTAAGGATCAACAATAGTAAGGGAAAGTAAAATTTGTCAGAATTAATGGCATTTATAAGGAGGTCTACTTAACCTTACTATTGTTGACCGTTACTCAAGCTCCACAGGAAAGTACCTAGATGTGGTATTATTTGCTTCATTATTACTTTTTATTTAAATATTACTTTAATTGAAATTATTTTTAAAAAACTGTTTTTTACTTATATTTTTTTCTACTACTAAATAAGCTTTACAGTAAAAAATTTAATTTATATTGTATATTTGAATGTTCTGCTAGAAAATATGTTAATAATGTGAATAAAGTAAAGTTTATAATAAGATATAATAATTGTTCTTAAAGTTATTAATGTTTTAACATTGGACGGCTGATATATTTAAAAAAACTTATTTCTTGATTTTGTCGTGGTTTTCATTTTACTTGGTATACTATTTCTTTTACTTGGTACACTATTTCATTTATTTACTTAAAAAAACAATTTTTTTTCTTTCTTTTTGATAGGTAGCGTAATTTCTATCCTGTCCGCAGCGCCATTGTTGTGAATATTATATTTATTATTTGTTTCTTAAATGAAACACTAGGTTGGCCTTTTAATTTTAACTTTTTTATTAACATATTTAATTCATCTTTTGTATTTTTATTTTTTACTTAATATTATAAATTTATCAATTATTTTTTACTTAATATTATAAATTTATTATTATTTTTAAATTGTCATTTTAATTTTATCTTTTTATTTTAACGTCTTATTTTCTTAATTGAGCCGCTCAGAAGCCAATGTGGTTAAGCCATAAATTCGAGAAAATCAATGATTTTAAAATATTATATAATTTTAAGAATTTCTTTGCATGAATTATTTGATCAAAAAGTAGGTAAAGTATTTTTGAAAGTGTAGGTAGGTTAAGGTTATACAACTTCAAAATTATATACACTATATTCAAAATTATATACACTATATATATATTTCTTTTATATAAAAAAGGGAAATTTCAAAAATGGACTTAATCACATTGGCTTCTGAAAGGCTCAATTCAACTTTTAATTAAATTTTTTTTATTGGTGACTCACTGTCAACCTTAATTAAAGTTTTTGTTATTTATTTAATTTTAAATATTGTATTGGCTGGTGACTTCTTTTCACCCCAAACTAGGCTTAATTTTAATTTAAAACCTTAGAGTAAATAAACTGGAGATGCTATAGAAAATCAAATATGTCCGAATGTTTTGTGGGGGGAAAGAGATATTTTTTAATAGGGACGGCTTCAGATAATGTAGCCACCGTATAAAAGCTCTTTTGAAGAAGAGCTTTTTTACAAAATGATTTTTAAAGATTATAAATTAGTTTGGTAATACAAATAGTTGTTCTTTAAATAAATAATAATTAAATTGTTAGCGAAATTATGTTAATTATTATTAATATTTTAATAAATAATAATTAAATTGTTAGCGAAATTCTGTTAATTATTATTAATATTTTAAATTATTTTTATGGATGAGTTTTTTAATAATAAATAATAATTAATAAAATGATGCTACACACATATATGATATAAAGTGCAAATATTTCAATTACAATTACGAGGTTGTTTCCACATTACCTTTGAGGTAAACCTCTCAATGCATTTTTTTTATAGAGCCATCCCCGGTAGGCATAGTGCTCTTTTTAAATACATACATATACATATATTAAATATACGATTCACATTCCTAAAAATAAAATAATTTTTTGGAATTTATTTCTTATTGATATTTTTTCAGATTTTTTTTTAGATATAAAATAATATCTGGTATTTAAATATACTTCTATAATTGATTTCATCAACAGGGTTTAGTGGTTATTTTCAAACATGTGTCTGAATTTTGGTTGAAATAGCGATTTCTTATGAAATAACGATTTCTGAGTCTCTATTGATATTTTTTGAAAATATTTTGAAGTTAACAATTTATCAGTGGTTGAATTTTGTAATAAATTTTGATAAAATCTCAAAAATTTTTCCACTGCATGACAAACAGTGACAACATCTTTGGATGGAATGTGGAGAAATCCTTTATTAATTTTAACTTTTTTTGTAAGCAACAAGTGAATCTTGTATAAATTCACCTTCAATAACTGTTAAACATTGTTCGCAGTGCAACATATTTTGTAATTTTTTTACCACAAATCCACTAATGTGTTCAACAATCTTTGTGCAATACTCTGATAAGTTTGGGATATTAAATAATATGCTGTAATTTTCTACCAAATCGTCATCTATTTCATTCTCAACATTTTCAACCATACCCGCTCTTGGTGTTGTACTATTTAAAACCTTATACGAATTATTAGATGTAAATTCTAATATTTTTATATTTTGTAATGGAATACAATTTCCAATTCCACCATCTCTTAATTGGCATCATAAATACCTACATATGTATATTACATATATAAAAATTACTAATTTAGTTAAATTTTTATGAAACGGTTTGGTTGGTTGGTTGGTTTGAAAGGAGGGAGGATTAAGTCCTCCGCGCACATAGGCCACTAGGGCCCGTAGTACACTCCCGTCGACGGCTAACTTCTACCCTAAAGCTCGTCGACCCATCCCACGTCTTTCATGAATGCTATGATTCTTGCTGGTTTAATTTTACCAGCCTCCGTTAAATTCCTTAAGAAGTGATTATCAAGGTGTTTGATTCTTCTATTTCTTACTGCCGGGCAGTTGCACAGTAGGTGTTCTACCGTTTCATCATCTTCTTCACAGCCTCTGCAACAAGTCTCTGTTGACAAATTTAGCCTTGAGGCATGATTTCTCAATAGAATATGACCTGTTGCCACCTGTTGCCAATAATCTAAGAGAAGCTTTGTTTAGCTTAATTATTTCTCTTGTCTTCCTTGCATCTGGTACACCCCAGAAGAGTTTTGTGCTAATAGTTTTAGTACTCGCTCTGAAATTGTCATACGGTCGGGCGTCGGATTATTATTGTAACCAAGATGCATACGTATAGAACCAAAGAATAGTTCAATATGATTTATTTTTAAGTTTATAATAAGGTACGAATTTTAAAATACCTGTTAATAGTGTTAATACAAATCTGAAATAGACGTAAAATGATGTAAATTGTATTGTTAGTAAGTGGTTTGAAGGTAATAAAATCGAAGTTATTAAATGGCCAGCAGAATCGCCAGACTTAAACCCAATAGAAAATCTATTGGAGATTGTTAATAACCAAATAAATAGATAGATCTGGAGTCATTATTCGTGGCAATCGAAGAAGCTTGGAATAACATATAATAAATAATTTAAATCTTCAACGCCAAGAAGATGTCAAGCAGTATTAAAAAATAAAGGATACTCAACTAAATATTAATAATATTTTAGTTGTTTTTAATAATAGAAAGGTTGCTTTAGTTTTGTCCAACATATTTTTTCAATTTAAAGATATTTTTTTTAAAGTTTTATATAAAAAAACAGCATATTTTATGTTTATATGTTTTTATCTACTAATATATGTATGAACAAATAAAATGAAAAAATCAAGTATATCATTTTAATCTTTTTTTTAAATTTTTTTAAATACTGTATATATATAACAATATAGTTTTTAATTACCTTTCATATATATGTTTAATTTTTTTAGAGCAGTTATAAGGCCAATAAAACTTGTTTTTCTTCTGTGCTTAATTAATTTAACACCATCCACTGTTTTAAAGTTGGCAATGTACTGAGTTGAGGTCTCAACGAAATTCAATGTTTCACCAAAGTTTTTCTCATAAATCGATTCAGTGAAACCAAACCCATCAAATTTTCTTGTATTTAAAGCGTCGAAGGTGTTATTCATTAATCTGATGAAATTTTCTGTTGGCCCACTTCCAACAAATTCTTTGAATCTAAGTACATTGCGGCAAAAATCTATAGCATCAGCAACTGATTTACTGAGCAATTGCACAGCCATCTTACACGCATTTTCTGGTTTTGAAAATATATATGTGCGCGACGCGACGTAATCTACAAACATTATTTTAAATTTTGATCTATAAACTTTTAAAAATAATTCAATATAACTCATTACTTATTGCCAACATGAAGCTGTTCTTTATCTTGCAAATCAAGCAGACTAATACATACTTCCAATCTATAATTTCGTCGCATTTATTTTTGAAAATTTTCCAATCTGAAAAAGAATTGCGGACTAATTTCAACATGTGAACTGGATCAGGAATAACTGCTATTTTTTGATTTTCTATTTCGAAAGATGGGGTACTTTCAATATCTAAAATATTGCATCCGAGTAATGCCATGGTATTAATATTTGTAGATGTTCCATCAAATGTTATACCTATCACTTCAGCACCAGTTGCTAAAAGATTTTGAATACATACTGTCACCATATTTTTTTTCTGAACACTATTAAGAGATTCAATTGGAAAATAACTGAGTGGAATTTTCCAGCTGCGGTTCACACAAACAGCCATGAACACTAGCATTTGACTTGCCATGACATCACTTTTTTCCCCATCGCCGATATCTACGCAACCAATTAATTTTTTCCGTCCCAATCTTGCTGTTTTCTAATAGCCATTTCATCAAATACCATATTCAAAACTATTTTTTCACCATTTGCATTTTGAACATATGTCGCAATATTCTCAAAAGATTCAGCTGTAAAGCCTGGTTTACAGTCGACGCACTGATACCAAGTGCTTAATGTTCTTATATGAGATAGACTAGAATTAAATGTTTTTCTTACGTACTCATTCGGTGATAAAAAGTTTAAATTTAAAGCGAATGACCGCAGCTCTGGTGAATACTTTTGAGGTACTGATTTTTTTGTGGCTTTCAGCAATTGCCTTTGAAACAATTGTTTATTTAAACTCCCAATGCTATCTAATAAATTAATTAGATTTTTATTTTGCAAATCGTGTAGCATATTTTGCAGTGAATTAATCTTTTTTAAATTTCGCTTTACTTTTTTTGCGAAGTATTGATTTTTTTTATTACGGTCATTAATTGAGTTTTAAATTTATTCTTAATTTTTCTTGGGGAAATTGGCAATTCGTCATCAGTACTATTCATTGCTTTTTTTAGAGGCATCTAAACGAAATATAAAAGCAAATAAAAAATATTTATTTATTTTTGTAATAACAAACTTACATTCATTGGTACAATTTCTTGTAGAGCTAATCTTTCATTAGACACTGGTCTACAGAAATTCATGACATTCTAAATTAATTAAGAACTGAAATATACTTAATAATATATTAAATATTTAAAACCTACATCGACATCCATTGGTAAATTTTCAACAGCATTTTCTTTATCGTTCGGTATTTGCTGCAGTTTTATAAAAATAAAAAAAGAATAAAAATAAAGCAAAAGATAGAGAATATGAAGCAATAGATAGAGAAGATGTAGAATAAAAATAAATAAATAATTGTAATAGAAAAAATAGAATAGAATTAATATAATTTTTTCCCAAACTGATATCCTAAAATATAAAATTGTTAATATTTTAATATATATTATGTATTTTCAAAACCATATCAGGGAACTTACTAAATACTTAGAAGGAACAGCAGTTTTCTTTAATAATTTCCGTTTACATGTAGGATTTTTAAAATCTTCTGGCTTAAAATGTAATAAAAATACTTTATAGCTATTACAATAATCGTCTTCCCTCATATTTATAGCTCAAAGCCATTCCATTTTGGTTTCAACATCATTAGGAAACCTAAAATATAAATATTTTTCATTTTTCTATCAGAAATAAACTTTGCCTCAACACAACATTTTCCTAACCACGGTCCTATCTCAAAATCTATAGGAAGTGAAAGCTTTTTTGCATATTTGAAATATTTTAGCGGAATTACTCATTATTTTTATTTTGTAATTTTCAGTATTTTATGAATAAAACACAATTATTTTTAGTTTCAATTTAGTACTAAAAAGTGTTTTAATTTAAAATAAAATACGATAAACAACCCCCGGGTTTGTCAAAAGCACATTTCCTCAAAATCGCCTCATGTAGAATTATGAGCTATTCTAAAACAATGGGAATTCCTATACGTGTATATTATTTTTTAGTAGTATTTTCAATGTACTATACATAGGAAAGGTAAAAAAAGATATGGTTATACATAGGTAAAAAATGTGTCCCTGTTCGATTTTACTAATTTTTTTTCCTTCCAAGGTTATTATACCAGGAAAATATATATAAACTTATCATTTAAGTTTTCTGTAATTTTGCTTTTAATTTAACATAATGTGAATGTGATATGAAATAATATCCAATATTCCATTTATATAGCTCCTAAAAATATGCAAAATATTGGTTTTTTGCAAAATTTTACATGATTAATCATTTTGATTAATTATAAGTGTGAGGCAAATGATTATAATTTATTAATTAATGCACTTTAAAGAAATATGATTTTCGAAAGTTTTCTCAATATTTGTTTTTAAAAATATTGTGTAGTTATACTTTTACAAGTAACTTAAAAATGTAATTTTTTGATTTCCGAAGGGCCACAACGGAAAGGGGAGGGGAGATACAGATACAATTTCTTCAGATACTCAAGTTATTTTTTAAATATCTCTTTGGTACATAAATATCAGCCTTCCATAATAAGCAGTTTGGGAAATACAGGGTGTTAAAAAAACTAAAAAAAAATTGTATGAAGATAACGGTATTTTTTTACATCAAAGAATTAAGTTTTAAAAATTTGTTAATTTCACAATTAAGATAAAAGATTTTCGTATTTTATAGCTTTTACAGACCTCAAAATTTTTTATTGTTATTAGATGTTCAATATTTGACAATTTTCAAACTTGGAGGTGGAATAACTCAAAGGGGAAAAGAGATACAAGAAAATTTTGTTCTACTGGACCTATTATTTTATTACTATCTATCTATGGTCAAAATTCTATTACTCTATATTAATAGATGTAGAAGTTTGTGTAAACGGACGGACAGACGGGCAGACAGAGTGAAACTAATATACACATTTCTTCCAATTTGGTTGGAAATGTGCTAATAATGACACAACAATGTATAAGTTAAAATTTTTTCTATAATTACCGGTAAAAGGAAACCCCAGGGTATACATGTAATATGCTGTATAAGTTGTATTTACACTTTTTAACTACACAAAAAACCATGTTTTAATTATATTATATTTTATCACTTATAATAGCCCTGTTTTTTTGTAGACGGGTATGTTGTATTGCAAAATTTTTGCAAAAAAAAACGATCCACTGAACATAGGAGGCGAAAATTTTTTTTTATTTCATACACAGTTGAATTTATCAGCTGATAATTTTTTTTTAAATCACATTAACTTTGAGTTTTATAAACGTAAAAAAATCATTAAATGTCATGAAAAAATATAAAACTTGCTTTTTTTGTTTAATAAATTGCTATTTTTTAATGTAAAAAATAAACATAGGCTATGCCTTTTTTGTCCAATGTATTTGAAATAAATGAAATGAAATGAAATGGAATGAAATGGAATATTGACAACAGAGCCATCTACATGTCATATTATTAACTATTTATCAATTACAATTATTTTCGATATACAAATAACTACTGTAATTCTCATTTTTTTGCCAACAAATTGTTGTTGTTTTCAATGTTAAATTTTGCAATACAACATACCCATCTACAAAAAAACAGGGCTATTATTTCAACGTTTTTAATAAATAATATTAATATTTTCACTTATTAATTCAATTAATTATTCACACACAAATGGAAAAAAATTCAAAACTAAAAAAAAAACAAAAATCGATATTAACATCAATCACCAATTTAATCAATCAAATCATCAGATATCAATCGAATCATCAGATATTAATCGAATCATCAGACATCAATCAAATCATCAGACATCAATCAAATCATCAGACATCAATCGACTCATCAGACATCACATCAATCGAATCATCAAAATCATCATAATCATCAAGCAGCGATCAGCAATTTTCATCATAATTTATTTCATCAACATCAGGTTTAAAAATAAAAAATAAAATTGTACGCATAATAATAATATATATATAATATATAATTTAATAAAATATATACACATATTTTCAATATTATACACATAAATTATAAAATTATAACTCTTTAATATTAAACTATAATTTTGTTTCAATTATATTACGGCATATACGTAAATTATTTTGCATATAAAATAAAATAAAAGAATAATACAAAAAAAAATCGTCATATAAAAAACGTGTTCAAGTACACCCTGGAAAAATATAACGACGGTTTTGATAATTTGTTTTTGTTTCAAAAGAAAAATAATAATAAAGACTTTAATCACATTAAAGAGGAACAATTGTTTTTGTTGTCACTTTTTTAAACTAAGAATATACAATGTCAAACGATGACACTTAGTAATTAAATTTAACCCAATAAACATTTCTACGAATTTTTTACGATTTTTCTGAACAGACCCTAATTATAAATAAATTTCGAAAATAATGATCATGATTTCAAAAATTAATGGCAGATTTTGAATCTTATATAAATAAATTAATTAAATTACAAATAAATTTGAAATTTGAATGTACAAATTCTGAAATAAGCTTAGAATTAGAAAAATTAAAATTATTAAAAGCAGATTTCATACATGAATCAGACATTAAAAGCGGTAAACGTATACTATTAGAAAATTTTATCGAAAAATACGAACAGATAAGTTCACATTTTATTAATATTTTAGAACAAAATTTCAAAATGGATTTTAATATAGCAAATGTTAATAAAATCATCCCAATTTTTGATGGTTCACATGAACAAATTCAAGAAATTTTAAATATCGTTGAATATATATATGAATCAACAAAATTTTTCTGATTCTGACCTCGAAAAATTAATCAAATTTATTTATACGATACAAATTACACAAAAAGTGAAAGACAAAATAATTAACGAAAAATTTCCTAAAACTTATATTGAGTTAAAAAATATTTTGGATAAGAATTTTACCAATTCTAGAACTTATACCAAGATACATAACGAAATCGGTGAACTTTGTAAGAATAAAATAATTCCCACTTCTAAATTTATAGAAAAATTAGAAACAATAATAAATGAATTAAATATGACACAATCAATAGTGGAAGATGAAACGACTAGGAAAGTAATTATAAAAATTAATGATCAGTTCGCATTACAATGTTTTAAAACAACTCTTAAAGAAGCAATACTATCAGTTATTTTAGCGGCACAACCTAAAACTTTTAATCAAGCCATAAAATTAGTTTCAGAAACTAATATAATCAATGAGACAAATCCAAATATATATCAAATGAATAGGAATTATTCAAATAATAATTACAATAATAGAAACCAAAACTTTAGAAGGAATTATTATAATATTTCTATTATTCCACAGAATAATAATCACCCAACAAGATTTTTGATAGATACAGGAGCAGATATATCAATTATAAAACAACAATTTATTAATGATAATGATGTAAATAGTGAACAAATTTTACTGGCATCGGTAACCAAGTACAAAAATCTTTAGGTACTTTAAATACAAATTTTCGATTTCAAAATAACAATTTTCCAATTAAATTGCGTAGTGTTCACGATAATTTTCCTATAAAAACCGATGGAATATTAGGCCGTGATTTTTTACAATATTTTTTAGCAAAAATTAATTTTGAAACTTTAGAATTATCAATATCATATAAAAATGAGCAATTCGCGATACCAATAAACTAAACAAGCATAAATAAATTAACTATTCCTGCCCGATCTGAAATCATTTGTCAAATAAGCATAGAAAGAAATGAAGATAGTATTATTTTAAACCAAAAAATTTCTTCTGGTATAGTCATAGCTAATACCATAAGACCAAAAGAAGGTATAGCACACGTAAAAATATTAAATATCTGCAATAGTGATATTACAATTGACAATCTAAGACCGTCAATTGTTCCATTAAAAAATTACCACATTTTAAAAATATAATAAAATATAATAAAAGGTAATAATAAAAATAGGTTTGAAACTTTAAAAAATATTTTGAGAATAAATCCAAATGATCCAAAAATGTATGAATCAATAATACAAATTTGCAAAAAATACACAGATGTTTTTTATCTACCAAATGATAAATTAAGTAATAATAATTTCTATACACAAACGATAAATCTAGAGGCCAAAAACCCAGTATATATAAAAACTTATAGACTACCACAATCACAATTAAATGAAATAAATAATCAAGTCGAAAAATTATTAAAAGAAGATATAATTGAACATTCTGTTAACTCTTACAATTCTCCATTATTATTAGTACCGAAAAAATCAGAAAATGACAACAAGAAATGGCGACTAGTGGTTGATTTTCGACAATCAAACAAGAAAATTCAAAATGATAAATTTCCTTTGACTCGACTGGAAGACGTTCTGGACAGTTTAGGAAACGCAAAATATTTCTCGACATTAGACTTAGTATGTTCTTTTTATCAAATACCACTGGACAAAAAATCAAGACCATACATAGCTTTTTCCTTTTGGACTAAGAATTTCGTCGAATAGTTTCCAAAGAATGCTCACCATTGCTTTGTCAGGATTAAATTTAGATGCCTTCATTTACGTAGATTATATAATAATTTTTGGTAAATTCCAAAAAATTGTGAAGATATTAAAAGATTCGTTGCATCTTGTAACTATTACCGTAGGTTCATACCAAATTTTGCAGAGATTGCAAAACCTTTAAACGATTTAACCAAAAAGAAAGCAATATTTAACTGGGACGATTCATGTACAGAATCATTTGAAAATTTAAAATTAAAATTAATAAACCCTCCCATATTAAAATACCCAGATTATTCAAAACCATTCATTATTACAACTGACGCTTCGCAATCAGCTTTCGGCGCAGTACTGTCACAAGGTGAAATAGGGAATGACTTACCAATTTCATACGCTAGTAAAACACTAAACCCAGCAGAACTTAAAAAACCTATCATTGAAAAGGAACTGTTAGCAATACATTGGGCAATAAATTTTTTCCGCCCATATGTTTATGGCACAGAATTTTTAATAGTCACAGACCAGAGACCATTAGTAGGCTTATTTGCACATAAGTGCCCATCGTGAAAAATGACACGAATTCGCTTAGACTTAAGTGATTATGATTTTAAAATCATATATAAAGAAGGTAAAATGAATACCAATGCTGACGCTCTGTCAAGAATACTTATTGATTCTAATACATTAAAAGATATGATACCAAAAGAACATACACATAATACAGAAAAATAACTAAAACCGTCAACGTATTAACAAGAAGTAAAGCTAAATTAAGGATAATGATTTAAAAATAACGAACCAGAAGACTGATCACCTTCACATTTGGCACGGAATTTCTATCTCAGATATCAGAAATATTAAAAGACTTAGATGTATAGAAACTGATAACAGAAAAATAAATATAAATATAAATAAAGGTATAGAACTGAAATTTAATAAAAACCAAATCGATTTGAAACAAATAATTAATAAACTAAAAACTACTTTATACAAAAATAATATTTATCAAATTGCTCTAGATAACAAAGACAATATATTTAATTACATTGAAATAAATAAATTTAAAGAAATATTTAACAAAATACAAAATGCCGATTACTCTAAAAATAAATTAAAAATTATACTATTTACGGCACCTATCAAAATGATAGATAAAAATAAAATTCAAGAAATATTAAAAGAAAACCATGATGAAACCATAAGCGGACACATAGGTATTAGAAAAATGATAATAAAAATAAAACGAAATTATATATGGAAAAATATGAATAAAAAAATTAAAAATTACGTAATAAATTGCGAATTATGCGCAAAATCAAAACAAATAAAAAATATTAAAGAACCATTAGTGATAACAGACACTACAAGCAAACCATTTGAAACTGTACAAATTGATACAGTAGGTGCTTTAATATTTTTAGATCTAGGACTTAATAATTAGATCTAGGACTTAATAATCTAGGACTTAATAATTAGATCTAGGACTTAATTTTAGGTATATCCTAACAATTCAGTGCGAATTGATAAAATATGTCGAGGCTTACCCCATTGAAACTAAAGACGCTATTACAATAGCAAAAATAATTACTGAAAAAATCATACTTAGATACGGAAACATAAAAAATTTTAAAACTGACTTAGGAACTGAATTTATTAATGAACTTTTTTCACATATTTGTAAAACATTCAAAATAAATCAACAAAAATCAACACCATACCACCATGAAACATTAGGTTCATTAAAACGCAACCACAGAGTATTAAATGAATTTTTTTTGACTAGTACATACAGTACAAATTGGGTTGAATTAATACCCTTCTATTTATTTTGTTACAATACCACTCCTCATGCATCTACGCAATATACTACCTTTGAATTAATTTTTGGTACTTCACCTAAACTTCCAACAAAATTTTCGCAAAGTAAAAATCTAAAGTTAAATTATGAAAATTATGATCACTATTTAAATGAATTAAAAACAAAATTACTTTTCTCACTAAAAAATGCGAGAAAAATTTTAATAAAAGAAAAAGAAAATAGGAAGAAATGGTATGATAAAAATATCAACCCATCTAATCTTAAAATAGGTGATAAGGTCATGTTAAGGATTAAAAATCGTAAAAAATTAGATTATCCATTTAATGGTCCTTATAAGATCATAAAAAGAGAAGGAGTAAATTCTGTAATAATTATTAATAATAAACAAAAAATAGTTCATAACAACAACTTAAAGAAAATATGTAAAAAAAAACCCTTTAATGGAAAGGATGTAATGTATACACATTACATGAAAACCAAAATCAGCTGATCTTCTTTAATTTAGAAAGTTTGTCTTATCGTATGATATTGCATTTATAAACAAAAAACAATAACAAAGACAGCTGATCTTCTTTTCTAATTATCGTGTGATATAAATTTTGAATTAATAATAATTGAATTGTTAAATTTAATTTTGATTTAGACTAAGTAATTGTATTAGTAATATTAAGTATATAATTTAAGTAATAATTTTAATTGTATTAGTAAGTAAGAATTATATAAATAGCTGGCAAATTAGAAATAAAAGGCAGAATCAAATCTGCATTCTAATATTTAATTTCGGCTCCTTAAGCCTTTATAATATAACAAAATTATTTTGCATCCAAAGCCTTTAAATTTGGAAATATTACAGGAAAGACTTCCGAGCTAATATTAAATACGGATTTGCGGCTAGTATAGCCAAGCCCAAAGAGCATACCTTTGCTTCTAAAAATATAAAGGTAACTTAGGCAATTTAATTTGCCCTATCCATAGGAATATATATAAATTAAACAAAAATGTATATGCGTACCTTTTTGCATTACAATGTTAATGAATTCATATTTTGATCAATATTATTATATACATATATAATCAATTATAATTTCATATTTGATCATAATTATTATAATTGATTAATGTATAAGTAATGTAAAATTGATATATAATATATAATCAATTATAATTTCATATTTCATTAAAGATTATTATAATTATTTAATATATTAAATCAAATTAATTACAAAATTCATTAACGTTGATAATTCAATAAATTCGCAATAATTTTGAATATTATTAAATGTACAACCAATAAAATGAAGTATTTAATTTATACACAACACAAAATTTTAAAATCAAATTGAATTTAATTAAATAAGTTGTCAAATAAATTTGTATTTCATAAAATTATCACAAATCAAATCACAATTATTATTATTATAATACAATTGTACAATTTTCTTACAAACTGTAGCGCGAATAAATTAAAGAAAAATATTTTATTAAATATTTTTGAGTCTAATCGAATTTATCTTCTATTGTTTATATTTCTAAATAAATGACTGATGCTGGTGAAGAAACAGAGGTCGAAAATAAGGTTGTTACCAAAAGATCGGAAATTAATAGTTCAAACATTAGGCTTCCTCCTTATTTTCCTAACTCGTTAAATACATGGTTCATTCAAATAGAATCTCAGTTCAGTTTAGGTAGAATAAAAAATGATTTGACGCGGTATAATTATTTGGTATCAGCACTACCACAAGATGTTGCTGAATCATTACTGGATGTTTTAGAAACACCTCCTACTATAATATAGAAACACCTCCTACTACATTACTGGATGTTTTAGAAACACCTCCTACTATAATGAACGTCGAATTAAAAAAAGTATTTCGGTTGAAAATATGGGGGATAGTAGGCCCAGCGAATTTTACAGACGTTTGAAAGTATTGGCTGGAAATTCTAGGACGGTAGGCGACGAATTAATCAAAAATATTTGGCTTTCACGTTTACCCAATCTTATTAACATTGCACTAATTCCACAAATTGATGTTGAATTAAGCAAAATCTTAGATATTTCTGATAAAATTTTCGATTCGATGAGCACTTTTTCAAACGTATCAGAAATTCGTAATTCATCTAATCGCGGTAATTCCTCAATATGTCGCAATGACAATCCTGAGGTTAGTGAATTACGTAAAGATATTTCTGAATTAAAGAAAATGTTTCAATCACTTAATTCAAAAAGATCTCGATCAAACACTAAGTTTAGATCCAAATCACGTAATAGATCGTCAGAAAGAATGCAAAATTGCTGGTATCATCAAAAAAGGTACAAATCAGCAAAACTTGAATGTGATCATATGCTCGAGCTAGGTATTTGTCGTCCTTCATGTTCTCCAGTTTCTTCTCCTTTGCATTTGGTAGCAAAGAAAGCCTGTGAAGATTGGCGTCCGTGTGAGGATTATAGAAGACTTAACGCTGAATCCGCACATTCAAGATTTCACTGTGAAATTAGCTGAATGTGTTATGTTTTCAAAAATTGATTTATTTAGGGCCTATCATCAAATTCCTGTTGCTGCCGAGGATGTTTATAAAACAGCCATAACCACACCTTTTGGTTTATTCGAGTTTCCTCGAATGGGTTTCGGTCCACGCAATGCAAGTCAAACGTTTCAGCGTTTCATGAATGAGGTTACGGCAGGGCTAGATTTCACATTCGTTTATATTGATGATATTTTAATAGCTAGTCGTAGTGAAGATGAACATTTAAAACATTTAAAAATTCTCTTTCAAAGAATTGAAAAATATGGCTTAAAAATAAAACCGTCTAAATGCGTGTTTGGCCTAAAAACGCTCAATTTCTTAAGCTACACTATATCAAAAGATGGTATTCTACCTTCCGGAGATAAAGTAAAAGCCATCTCTGAGTTTCCGAAACCTAGCTCCATCAAACAGACTCAACGTTTCATCGGTATGGCGAATTATTACCACAGATTTTTACCTGGTTTAGCTCAAGATTTAACTCCTATATATAACTGAATTATAAGTTATATATAACTGAATTGCAAAAATTACCAAAATCCAAAATTAAATCAAACTTCTCCTGGCCAGACGCCTGTGATAAAAGTTTCAACAAAATCAAGAAAACTCTAGCTGATGCTACGCTATTGACTCATCCAATAGAGGGTGCCATGTTAAACATCACGACGGATGCATCAAACTTAGCAGTTGGTGCCGTGTTGAAGCAATTCCATAATGGATACTGGCAGCCTTTATCATTTTTTTCAAGAAAAATGGCGTCCGCTGAGACGAAATATTCTGCGTTCGATCGTGAGCATTTTGTAGAAGGCCGAACTTTTGTAGTATTTACAGACCACAAACCGCTCACGCCCGCCCAAACAATCCAAAACCGAACGTAGTCCGCGCCAAACACGCCATCTTGAGTACATTGCTCAATTCACTAGTAATTTACGCCATGTCAGCGGGAAAAGCAACGTTGATGCTGATTTTCTTTCCCGTCCATTAGAGAATTCATCTATCAATTTATTACTAGATCAAAACATATTTATTACTGAACAAAAATCTGATTCGTCAATGCAAAAGTTTATTGATAACAATTCTAAATCAACCAATATCATGTTTGACAACATTAATTTTCCTTTTTCAGATTTAAAAGTTCTATGTGAGACAAGCACTGCCATAAACCGAGCGTTTGTCCCAACATCTCTTCGAAAAACTGTATTCGACAAATTACATATCTTGTCACACCCAGGTATTAAAGCGTCACGCAAGTTAATTGCAGAAAGATACTTTTGGCCAAACATGAACAAAGATGTCGGTAATTGGGCAAAATCTTTTTGTTCTTGCCAGAAATCTAAGGTACATCGACATACTCGTTCAGTTTTTCAAAAATTCAATATTCCAAACAACAGGTTTGAACATATTCATCTAGACATTGTTGGCCCACTACCATTATCTTTTAATTTTCAATACATTCTGACCATAGTTGATCGTTTCTCACGTTGGCCAGAAGCATATCAAATAAAAGACCTTTCTACCGTAACAGTGGCAAAGACAGTTGTTTCACAATACTTATAAAGATTTGGTGTACCATCTATTTGAACTACTGATCGTGGTTCGCAATTTGTTTCTCGTTTATTTTCTGCCATCACAAAATTAATTGGTATTCACCACATACGCACTGCAGACTACAGCGTATCATCCTCACTCGAATGGTCTTGTTGAAAGATTCTAAAATCTTCACTTATGCCGAGGTGCAATACCGTGAATTGGAGCGAAGAATTACCTTTTGTCCTTCTTGGTATCCGCGTAGCCTATAAAGAAGATTTACAATGCTCACCTGCAGAAATGACGTATGGACAAACCTTAAAAGTACCAGGTGAAATTTTTACAAAAAATCCCATTTCAGAAAACGACTCGTTTCCGTTAGTAAATAAACTCAGAGAATTTATGCAAAACCTACAAACAACTGAACCTAGAATCAAAAAACAGGATGATCTATTTATTCCGCAATCATTAGACAATTGTTCACAAGTATTCATTAGGGTAGATAAAGTAAAAAAAGCACTTCAACATCCATATGATGGCCCCTTCCAAATCATTAGAAAATTTAGAAAAGCATTTTGTAATAAATGTAAAAGGAAAGAATACTTCAGTGTCGATCGATCGTTTAAAACCAGCTTTCCGTATCTTAAGTGAAGACATGCCACCTTGAGTACATTTAATATGAAACATACTTACAATTATAATAACAACAACAATAGTACCAATAATAATAATAATATCAATAATAATAATATTATTAACAATAATAACAATAATGAAATTAATGATAATATTAATAATAATGATTATAATAATATCAATAATATCAATAATAATAATAATAATATTGAGAATATCGAAAAAAACAACAACAACAATATTAATTATCACAAGATTGGAAATAGTAACTTTAAGACTAACATTTATAGTAATAGTAATAGAATTAGAAATTGTAATAGTAGTAACTCCTTCAGAAAATCACTTTCGAAAAATTAAAAAAAATTTCAAACATTTATTCAGGGTCCAACTCTTAATCCTCTTACTCCAGTCAATGAGATACCGCTTTCTTTTCCAGATACAAACATCCCTATTCATCTAACTCCAACTTCCCAAACTTTTAATGTGGTCTCCAAAAGCGTAGAAAAATATTTCTTAGATCCTTTATTATCTCCTAATGTTAAATTGACAATGATCTCAGCAGATAACACTGAAAATCGTTATCTATTATCTCGTTTGAGAGATACGAGAATCTTTAATAAAGTACGAATATACAGTTTGTAAAGAAAATCTTGTCACATAGATTTTTTTTTAGTAAATTTATTTTAGTTATTGATTAAAAGACAGTAACTTAATTTAAATCAATACTTTCGTCAACGATTTAAAATTTTGGTTATTTCTCCTAAGTATTCCATAAAAAAACAGAGAATTTTAATAAATAACCAAAAAAATATAAAACAAAAACAAAAAACTACAATTATTTTAATTGTAAAGAAAATCGATTATACCTTTAAAAATGTTATTGTTAAATATATATCAATTATATTACAAAAAATTTTGCGCATAAAATTATTTTGATATATATTAATAAATTTTTGTGTTTGGCATTGTATTTTGTTTGGCTTTAGCTTTTATGCTAGATAAAAAAACAGTTACATAAAGTTAGCGCTCACATTCTTTGCCGTGCTTTATTCATAAATAAATTCTAATTTTCAATTTTTTCCAAAAGAAATATTTTTTCAAATGAACGACTACCACCAAAACTATTTATTACACAATACAAACAAACTATTGCGAAAACAAAGCAAAAAAAAATATTACGCGTCTTTTTTAAATGCGAAAAAAAAAATAGCTTTCTTAAATATAAAATTCTTAGAGTATAGAAACAGGAGATGCAATAGTTATAAAAAAGTGTCCCTTTTTTTTGTGGGGGGAAAAGAGATTTTTTTTGCAGTGACGGCTTTTGCTATTGCCAGTGACAAAAGCTCTTTTTGCTATTGCCAGTGACAAAAGCTCTTTTTTAACTAAAAAGCATTTTTTATAAATGTTATTTATATTTAAAAAAAAAGTTAAATATTTTATATTTTTTAATAAAATTAATTAAATGTTATTATTTTTACATATAATAATTACATTTACAATCAAAAAATTAAATATGTATTTTTTATTTCACTAACTTGTTGTTATATGAGGTTGTTTCTACCCATAATTTAGGTTAAAAACAACAAAATATGATTATAACATACCTAAAAAGTAATATTAATAAATCAATTAATAATTTTTGATATTTTCCTTCCAAATATATGCTGTATTTTTATTAATTATCCTGCCTGCGGCACTGACTAGAATATTGCAAAGCTTGAAAGCTTTGATAGAAAGCTTTTTTAATGACACTTTTTATTGCAAAACAGCTGTTACAAGGAGATTTTGACAACTAACAGCTGTTACAAGGAGATTTTGAGAACTAAAGAGTTTTTTCAAAAAGGGAAACAGCTTGTAGGGGCAAAAGTATACTATTGCATCTCCTGTTTATATACTCTAAGATAAAATTTTATATGGATATTTGGAAAGGTGTGTTTAATTTATCGTTAATAACTACTAAAATATGAGATTAAACAATATACTATCTTCTATTTTTGTATAGATAAATTAATACCCTTTCCAAATATGTAAAAATAATATACTATTTAAGTGATGATAAAAGAAAAAAAAAATTTTAAATTCGGAATTTTTTTTTATATTGATTTACAGAGTAAATGTTCTAAAGCTCTTTTGAAAGGACATGTGTGAAATCGATAGCAGAGTTTCCAACCCAATACTAATCGATGGTGCTGCCTCTATAATTTTCTAATCTCGGCGCAACAACTCAAAAAATGCCTTGATTGGACAACTATAAGATATATAAACAATGATAATACTCTTATATATAGGTATTTTGTAATGGTGACCTTTGTTGTAATAATGTTTTCTGTACCACTGAATTTAGTTAAATATGCTTATGTATTACAACCCTTTATTGAAAGTTTATTTCAATTGGTGAAATGGGTGCTGGTATACACCATTTACATACATATAATTGAAATTGAGTAAAATTTTTATGATGGAAATGGAATGGGTTTTTGATCTCCTACTATTGAGATTTTTATTATTTACCATGCAAAACAATAATATAGTTGGTAATTGACCAATAAATATATTGTCGAGTGATATATCAGAAGCATTTGCTGGTGTTATATGATATTAGCCCTGTTTTTTTGTAGACGGGTATATTGTACAGCAAATTTTTACATTGAAAACAACAACAATTTGTTGGCAAAAAAATTAGAATTACAGTAGTTATTTATATATTGCAAATGAATTGTAATTGATAAATAGTTCATAATATGACATGTAGATGACTCTGTTGTCAATATTCCGTTTCATTTAATTTTATTTCATTTATTTCAAATACATTGGACCAAAAAGGCATAGCCTATGTTTTTTTTTTACATTAAAAAATGGCAATTTATTAAAGAAAAAAAGCAAGTTTTATATTTTTTAATGATATTCAATGATTTTTTTTTTTTTACTTTTATAAAACTCAAAGTTAATGTGATTTAAAAAAAATTATCAGCTGATAAATTCAATTGTGATTGAAATAAAAAAAATTGTCGCCTTATTTTCAGTGAATCGTTTTTTTGCAAAAATTTTGCAATACAATATACCCGCCTACAAAAAAACAGGGCTATTATAGTCAACTATTGTACTCACACTTTTTAGAACAGCATCTACTCGTATACTGACATATTATATATATATATAGTACTTATACTTATATACTGCGTTGTACATTATCATACTCATTCTTTATCTAGTTGTTATGAAATAAAGTTGTCCTAACATTAACATAGATTAAAAGTATTTTATTACGAATAAATTGATTCCTAAAAGTTAGAATCAATACAGCTGGTATTGTAAATGATTTTACTTCACCTCTTTTGTAATAATATTTTGCATTTGTCATATCATGAATATGAGTTAATAAAATATTGCGATTAACATATCATGCTTCATATAAAGCTTTGCTTCATGAATTTTTAATTAACTTTCATCCGTATTTTTCCAAGATTTGTTAGGGAAATTTTTAGGTCAACATTATTTCGAAGTGGATCCGGTGATTTAAATAAATCCACATGTAAATTTCTCATTAATTCTACCATTGCAGATTTCTTAAAAAAAATTTTGGCGGATCTTGGAACTTGAATTACTAAAATCATTCACCTTTGGTTTCTCCATATAAGTCCCCAACACCTTCGAAGGCTTAATAGCGAGTTCATCAAATAGGATTTTACCCCAATGATTATTTTGAAGCAGTTTCACTCGGTGTATCTACATTTTAAAACCCCTAACAAAAGGTGCTTAGTTGGTAATCTAAATATTTTACCTATAGGTCATTTTAAAATTTACTATTTAAATTCGAGTTAGCATTACCACCTCTAAAATATGCGACAATTATCACGTCCTCACTAATAACACGAATTTATCATTATTTTTTTTAATAATAATTTATGAATTGTTATTATTTTTATATATATTTAAAAAATAATAATTGAAATACATTTTTATATATGTACAAGTATTATTTGTATACAAGTAATTTATGAAGGAAACTGAAATTATCATTATTTTTTTAATAATAATTTATGAATTGTTATTATTTTTATATATATTTAAAAAATAATAACTGAAATACATTTTTATATATGTACAAATCAGTGGCGTGCGGTCTAAGATGCTCTAGATGCTGAGCACACCCTACTGATTTTCCTAATTATTTTCAAATAAAATTAAAAAAAAAATTTAAATATTGGGCAAAAAAACAATTTTTGGCTTTACAACCAATACTGTTACCCTATAAATTTTCTCTTCCTTAAATTTTTTTACAGTAAAATAATATTTCTACTTACCCACCTACTAGATGCAAAAATATCCATACTCATACATTTTATTAAATTTGATGTTGCGATTGCGAGTGCTAATAATTTTCAGCACGAAATATTCAATCAAATTTAAAAATTCAACGAAAATCTTGTCACACACTAGTTATTTGTTTTAAAAAACTCAATTTTTTTTTGGAAATTTTAAAATAACAAAATTTTTTTTAAGTTTTAAAATAACGCAATTTTAATTTTTAATTAACGCAATCATGTAAATAATTTGTATGGTCAACAATGAATTTTTAGTTATTTAGATAATATCGGACGCAATTCAAAATGCCTGGCAAAAGAGTAGGAATTAAAATTATACAATTATACAATAAAATTATTCTTAAAGGCAGGTAAAATTTTGTTGTTGTTGCTTGGTGTAAATAGTAAGTGCGACAATAATGCTTTATGTAGATGGTAGCGAAAAGTAGTTTCTCCAATGCAAATCAACTTAATACTGATGATGATTAGATTAGAACCAAGTAATTATTTCCCTAAATATGAGGATTCAAATTTTTATTAGCCCTATAAATTTTTTATACCCATTATTAATAATTTCATAATATTGTCATTATTGGCTAGTTCTACTATAATAAAATAAGTCAATGCAAATAAAATAAGTCAATGCACTCAAAATAGTTCTACGTACTATTTGCATAGCTACAAAATTTCTAAGAATCATTTTCACTCAAATAAAATGACGATTTCCAAAAAAGATTGCGTTTTTTAAAACAAATAACTAGGGTGTGACAAGATTTTCTTTACAATTAAAATAATTGTAGTTTTTTGTTTTTTTTTAATATTTTTTTGTTTATTTATTAAAATTCTCTGTTTTTTTATGGAATACTCAAGAGAAATAACCAAAATTTAAAATCGTTGAAGAAAGTATTGATTTAAATTAAGTTACTGTCTTTTAATCAATAACTAAAATGAATTTACTAAAAAAAAATCTATGTGACAAGATTTTCTTTACAAACTGTATCTTGCCTATTTACATGATAAACCTAATTCTGTCTGTGTGGATGGTAAAACTAAAACGAATGTCATAGTATCAATTCAGCAAGAAGGGTTACCAACCGATCTTAGTACTTTAAGCCAATTGTATTATAAATTTCATGAGAATTTTTGTGTTTCCCCAGAGGAAGTCACATGTGATCTCTCATCATATGCTGATCATCTGAGCTCGAAGAGAATATCATATCTTCAGAAATCTCGGGAGGATACCAATAGGTTTTTTCGTGCCTTGCCAGAAAGAAAGTCTCCTTTCTGGTAATTCAACATCACCAGCACTTTCCGTTAGTAACCACATTTTTTCACATACTAATTCAACCCCCTCAGATTATAATCCCACCACCTTCTCTTCAGGTATCAATAAAGGTAAATTGCAATGCCTATCCATTTATTATATGAACGTCAGGGGGCTACGAACTAAAACCAGCGAAATATTTCTAAATTCACAAAAGTTCTCGTATGATATCTTCGCCCTAACTGAAACCAATCTAACGTCCGATTTCCATAATAACGAGTTATTTGATTCCAACTTCAGTGTGTTTCGCAAAGACGCTTTGACAGATGCCGAAGTGACAATGGGCCGGGGAGTTCTTTTAGCTGTTCACAACAAATATGATTCATCTATTTTTAACGTTCCGAATTCTGAAAAGTGTGAACTGGTTTGTGTCAAAATAAATATCTCGGGACGCTCTCTATACATTCTTTGTTGTTATATCCGTCCTAATCAAAATAGTGATTCCTATCAGATAGTCGTTGACGCCATTGATTATTTAACTGAGACCGTCAACTCGGCCGATGACGTAATTCTCTTAGGTGACTTCAATTTACCAAAGTTACATTGGATCATATCAGACGAAGAGACTCATTATATCGCAGTAAATGCTACATCTGATAAAGAAATTTTAATAACAGACCGATTGGCGGATTTAGGTTTGTTCCATGTGAAGTGTCAAAAATTATCTCGGTCGATCTTATTTTCTCGACCGATACTGATAACTGTGTTGTAGTTGAAAGTAATCACCTTCTTTCTACTTTGGACTCATACCATCCTCCATTGTCAGTTACGTTATCTTATGTGAACGATAATATTACTTTTGATATGGAAAAATCGTACAGTTTTAATTTAAAAAAAGCGGACTTTGAAAAACTTAATACTCTATTAAGCTCTGTAAATTTTGACTTTATTTCAGAGATATCTAACGATTTGGATATATCTATATCAACATTTAATCCCTTGTATTCAATTGCTTTATTCAATCGGTTCCATACCTATCCCGTAAAAACATTAATTCATCTCCACCTTGGTACTCCACCTTGGTAAAATGATTTGACGCGGTATAATTATTTGGTATCAGCACTACCACAAGATGTTGCTGAATCATTACTGGATGTTTTAGAAACACCTCCTACTATAATATAGAAACACCTCCTACTACATTACTGGATGTTTTAGAAACACCTCCTACTATAATGAACGTCGAATTAAAAAAAGTATTTCGGTTGAAAATATGGGGGATAGTAGGCCCAGCGAATTTTACAGACGTTTGAAAGTATTGGCTGGAAATTCTAGGACGGTAGGCGACGAATTAATCAAAAATATTTGGCTTTCACGTTTACCCAATCTTATTAACATTGCACTAATTCCACAAATTGATGTTGAATTAAGCAAAATCTTAGATATTTCTGATAAAATTTTCGATTCGATGAGCACTTTTTCAAACGTATCAGAAATTCGTAATTCATCTAATCGCGGTAATTCCTCAATATGTCGCAATGACAATCCTGAGGTTAGTGAATTACGTAAAGATATTTCTGAATTAAAGAAAATGTTTCAATCACTTAATTCAAAAAGATCTCGATCAAACACTAAGTTTAGATCCAAATCACGTAATAGATCGTCAGAAAGAATGCAAAATTGCTGGTATCATCAAAAAAGGTACAAATCAGCAAAACTTGAATGTGATCATATGCTCGAGCTAGGTATTTGTCGTCCTTCATGTTCTCCAGTTTCTTCTCCTTTGCATTTGGTAGCAAAGAAAGCCTGTGAAGATTGGCGTCCGTGTGAGGATTATAGAAGACTTAACGCTGAATCCGCACATTCAAGATTTCACTGTGAAATTAGCTGAATGTGTTATGTTTTCAAAAATTGATTTATTTAGGGCCTATCATCAAATTCCTGTTGCTGCCGAGGATGTTTATAAAACAGCCATAACCACACCTTTTGGTTTATTCGAGTTTCCTCGAATGGGTTTCGGTCCACGCAATGCAAGTCAAACGTTTCAGCGTTTCATGAATGAGGTTACGGCAGGGCTAGATTTCACATTCGTTTATATTGATGATATTTTAATAGCTAGTCGTAGTGAAGATGAACATTTAAAACATTTAAAAATTCTCTTTCAAAGAATTGAAAAATATGGCTTAAAAATAAAACCGTCTAAATGCGTGTTTGGCCTAAAAACGCTCAATTTCTTAAGCTACACTATATCAAAAGATGGTATTCTACCTTCCGGAGATAAAGTAAAAGCCATCTCTGAGTTTCCGAAACCTAGCTCCATCAAACAGACTCAACGTTTCATCGGTATGGCGAATTATTACCACAGATTTTTACCTGGTTTAGCTCAAGATTTAACTCCTATATATAACTGAATTATAAGTTATATATAACTGAATTGCAAAAATTACCAAAATCCAAAATTAAATCAAACTTCTCCTGGCCAGACGCCTGTGATAAAAGTTTCAACAAAATCAAGAAAACTCTAGCTGATGCTACGCTATTGACTCATCCAATAGAGGGTGCCATGTTAAACATCACGACGGATGCATCAAACTTAGCAGTTGGTGCCGTGTTGAAGCAATTCCATAATGGATACTGGCAGCCTTTATCATTTTTTTCAAGAAAAATGGCGTCCGCTGAGACGAAATATTCTGCGTTCGATCGTGAGCATTTTGTAGAAGGCCGAACTTTTGTAGTATTTACAGACCACAAACCGCTCACGCCCGCCCAAACAATCCAAAACCGAACGTAGTCCGCGCCAAACACGCCATCTTGAGTACATTGCTCAATTCACTAGTAATTTACGCCATGTCAGCGGGAAAAGCAACGTTGATGCTGATTTTCTTTCCCGTCCATTAGAGAATTCATCTATCAATTTATTACTAGATCAAAACATATTTATTACTGAACAAAAATCTGATTCGTCAATGCAAAAGTTTATTGATAACAATTCTAAATCAACCAATATCATGTTTGACAACATTAATTTTCCTTTTTCAGATTTAAAAGTTCTATGTGAGACAAGCACTGCCATAAACCGAGCGTTTGTCCCAACATCTCTTCGAAAAACTGTATTCGACAAATTACATATCTTGTCACACCCAGGTATTAAAGCGTCACGCAAGTTAATTGCAGAAAGATACTTTTGGCCAAACATGAACAAAGATGTCGGTAATTGGGCAAAATCTTTTTGTTCTTGCCAGAAATCTAAGGTACATCGACATACTCGTTCAGTTTTTCAAAAATTCAATATTCCAAACAACAGGTTTGAACATATTCATCTAGACATTGTTGGCCCACTACCATTATCTTTTAATTTTCAATACATTCTGACCATAGTTGATCGTTTCTCACGTTGGCCAGAAGCATATCAAATAAAAGACCTTTCTACCGTAACAGTGGCAAAGACAGTTGTTTCACAATACTTATAAAGATTTGGTGTACCATCTATTTGAACTACTGATCGTGGTTCGCAATTTGTTTCTCGTTTATTTTCTGCCATCACAAAATTAATTGGTATTCACCACATACGCACTGCAGACTACAGCGTATCATCCTCACTCGAATGGTCTTGTTGAAAGATTCTAAAATCTTCACTTATGCCGAGGTGCAATACCGTGAATTGGAGCGAAGAATTACCTTTTGTCCTTCTTGGTATCCGCGTAGCCTATAAAGAAGATTTACAATGCTCACCTGCAGAAATGACGTATGGACAAACCTTAAAAGTACCAGGTGAAATTTTTACAAAAAATCCCATTTCAGAAAACGACTCGTTTCCGTTAGTAAATAAACTCAGAGAATTTATGCAAAACCTACAAACAACTGAACCTAGAATCAAAAAACAGGATGATCTATTTATTCCGCAATCATTAGACAATTGTTCACAAGTATTCATTAGGGTAGATAAAGTAAAAAAAGCACTTCAACATCCATATGATGGCCCCTTCCAAATCATTAGAAAATTTAGAAAAGCATTTTGTAATAAATGTAAAAGGAAAGAATACTTCAGTGTCGATCGATCGTTTAAAACCAGCTTTCCGTATCTTAAGTGAAGACATGCCACCTTGAGTACATTTAATATGAAACATACTTACAATTATAATAACAACAACAATAGTACCAATAATAATAATAATATCAATAATAATAATATTATTAACAATAATAACAATAATGAAATTAATGATAATATTAATAATAATGATTATAATAATATCAATAATATCAATAATAATAATAATAATATTGAGAATATCGAAAAAAACAACAACAACAATATTAATTATCACAAGATTGGAAATAGTAACTTTAAGACTAACATTTATAGTAATAGTAATAGAATTAGAAATTGTAATAGTAGTAACTCCTTCAGAAAATCACTTTCGAAAAATTAAAAAAAATTTCAAACATTTATTCAGGGTCCAACTCTTAATCCTCTTACTCCAGTCAATGAGATACCGCTTTCTTTTCCAGATACAAACATCCCTATTCATCTAACTCCAACTTCCCAAACTTTTAATGTGGTCTCCAAAAGCGTAGAAAAATATTTCTTAGATCCTTTATTATCTCCTAATGTTAAATTGACAATGATCTCAGCAGATAACACTGAAAATCGTTATCTATTATCTCGTTTGAGAGATACGAGAATCTTTAATAAAGTACGAATATACAGTTTGTAAAGAAAATCTTGTCACATAGATTTTTTTTTAGTAAATTTATTTTAGTTATTGATTAAAAGACAGTAACTTAATTTAAATCAATACTTTCGTCAACGATTTAAAATTTTGGTTATTTCTCCTAAGTATTCCATAAAAAAACAGAGAATTTTAATAAATAACCAAAAAAATATAAAACAAAAACAAAAAACTACAATTATTTTAATTGTAAAGAAAATCGATTATACCTTTAAAAATGTTATTGTTAAATATATATCAATTATATTACAAAAAATTTTGCGCATAAAATTATTTTGATATATATTAATAAATTTTTGTGTTTGGCATTGTATTTTGTTTGGCTTTAGCTTTTATGCTAGATAAAAAAACAGTTACATAAAGTTAGCGCTCACATTCTTTGCCGTGCTTTATTCATAAATAAATTCTAATTTTCAATTTTTTCCAAAAGAAATATTTTTTCAAATGAACGACTACCACCAAAACTATTTATTACACAATACAAACAAACTATTGCGAAAACA
Organism: Empis stercorea; assembly: GCA_949752835.1. Classification (NCBI taxonomy): domain Eukaryota; kingdom Metazoa; phylum Arthropoda; class Insecta; order Diptera; family Empididae; genus Empis; species Empis stercorea. The sequence goes on from OX457085.1 coordinate 40,646,134, forward strand.
AAGCAAAAAAAAATATTACGCGTCTTTTTTAAATGCGAAAAAAAAAATAGCTTTCTTAAATATAAAATTCTTAGAGTATAGAAACAGGAGATGCAATAGTTATAAAAAAGTGTCCCTTTTTTTTGTGGGGGGAAAAGAGATTTTTTTTGCAGTGACGGCTTTTGCTATTGCCAGTGACAAAAGCTCTTTTTGCTATTGCCAGTGACAAAAGCTCTTTTTTAACTAAAAAGCATTTTTTATAAATGTTATTTATATTTAAAAAAAAAGTTAAATATTTTATATTTTTTAATAAAATTAATTAAATGTTATTATTTTTACATATAATAATTACATTTACAATCAAAAAATTAAATATGTATTTTTTATTTCACTAACTTGTTGTTATATGAGGTTGTTTCTACCCATAATTTAGGTTAAAAACAACAAAATATGATTATAACATACCTAAAAAGTAATATTAATAAATCAATTAATAATTTTTGATATTTTCCTTCCAAATATATGCTGTATTTTTATTAATTATCCTGCCTGCGGCACTGACTAGAATATTGCAAAGCTTGAAAGCTTTGATAGAAAGCTTTTTTAATGACACTTTTTATTGCAAAACAGCTGTTACAAGGAGATTTTGACAACTAACAGCTGTTACAAGGAGATTTTGAGAACTAAAGAGTTTTTTCAAAAAGGGAAACAGCTTGTAGGGGCAAAAGTATACTATTGCATCTCCTGTTTATATACTCTAAGATAAAATTTTATATGGATATTTGGAAAGGTGTGTTTAATTTATCGTTAATAACTACTAAAATATGAGATTAAACAATATACTATCTTCTATTTTTGTATAGATAAATTAATACCCTTTCCAAATATGTAAAAATAATATACTATTTAAGTGATGATAAAAGAAAAAAAAAATTTTAAATTCGGAATTTTTTTTTATATTGATTTACAGAGTAAATGTTCTAAAGCTCTTTTGAAAGGACATGTGTGAAATCGATAGCAGAGTTTCCAACCCAATACTAATCGATGGTGCTGCCTCTATAATTTTCTAATCTCGGCGCAACAACTCAAAAAATGCCTTGATTGGACAACTATAAGATATATAAACAATGATAATACTCTTATATATAGGTATTTTGTAATGGTGACCTTTGTTGTAATAATGTTTTCTGTACCACTGAATTTAGTTAAATATGCTTATGTATTACAACCCTTTATTGAAAGTTTATTTCAATTGGTGAAATGGGTGCTGGTATACACCATTTACATACATATAATTGAAATTGAGTAAAATTTTTATGATGGAAATGGAATGGGTTTTTGATCTCCTACTATTGAGATTTTTATTATTTACCATGCAAAACAATAATATAGTTGGTAATTGACCAATAAATATATTGTCGAGTGATATATCAGAAGCATTTGCTGGTGTTATATGATATTAGCCCTGTTTTTTTGTAGACGGGTATATTGTACAGCAAATTTTTACATTGAAAACAACAACAATTTGTTGGCAAAAAAATTAGAATTACAGTAGTTATTTATATATTGCAAATGAATTGTAATTGATAAATAGTTCATAATATGACATGTAGATGACTCTGTTGTCAATATTCCGTTTCATTTAATTTTATTTCATTTATTTCAAATACATTGGACCAAAAAGGCATAGCCTATGTTTTTTTTTTACATTAAAAAATGGCAATTTATTAAAGAAAAAAAGCAAGTTTTATATTTTTTAATGATATTCAATGATTTTTTTTTTTTACTTTTATAAAACTCAAAGTTAATGTGATTTAAAAAAAATTATCAGCTGATAAATTCAATTGTGATTGAAATAAAAAAAATTGTCGCCTTATTTTCAGTGAATCGTTTTTTTGCAAAAATTTTGCAATACAATATACCCGCCTACAAAAAAACAGGGCTATTATAGTCAACTATTGTACTCACACTTTTTAGAACAGCATCTACTCGTATACTGACATATTATATATATATATAGTACTTATACTTATATACTGCGTTGTACATTATCATACTCATTCTTTATCTAGTTGTTATGAAATAAAGTTGTCCTAACATTAACATAGATTAAAAGTATTTTATTACGAATAAATTGATTCCTAAAAGTTAGAATCAATACAGCTGGTATTGTAAATGATTTTACTTCACCTCTTTTGTAATAATATTTTGCATTTGTCATATCATGAATATGAGTTAATAAAATATTGCGATTAACATATCATGCTTCATATAAAGCTTTGCTTCATGAATTTTTAATTAACTTTCATCCGTATTTTTCCAAGATTTGTTAGGGAAATTTTTAGGTCAACATTATTTCGAAGTGGATCCGGTGATTTAAATAAATCCACATGTAAATTTCTCATTAATTCTACCATTGCAGATTTCTTAAAAAAAATTTTGGCGGATCTTGGAACTTGAATTACTAAAATCATTCACCTTTGGTTTCTCCATATAAGTCCCCAACACCTTCGAAGGCTTAATAGCGAGTTCATCAAATAGGATTTTACCCCAATGATTATTTTGAAGCAGTTTCACTCGGTGTATCTACATTTTAAAACCCCTAACAAAAGGTGCTTAGTTGGTAATCTAAATATTTTACCTATAGGTCATTTTAAAATTTACTATTTAAATTCGAGTTAGCATTACCACCTCTAAAATATGCGACAATTATCACGTCCTCACTAATAACACGAATTTATCATTATTTTTTTTAATAATAATTTATGAATTGTTATTATTTTTATATATATTTAAAAAATAATAATTGAAATACATTTTTATATATGTACAAGTATTATTTGTATACAAGTAATTTATGAAGGAAACTGAAATTATCATTATTTTTTTAATAATAATTTATGAATTGTTATTATTTTTATATATATTTAAAAAATAATAACTGAAATACATTTTTATATATGTACAAATCAGTGGCGTGCGGTCTAAGATGCTCTAGATGCTGAGCACACCCTACTGATTTTCCTAATTATTTTCAAATAAAATTAAAAAAAAAATTTAAATATTGGGCAAAAAAACAATTTTTGGCTTTACAACCAATACTGTTACCCTATAAATTTTCTCTTCCTTAAATTTTTTTACAGTAAAATAATATTTCTACTTACCCACCTACTAGATGCAAAAATATCCATACTCATACATTTTATTAAATTTGATGTTGCGATTGCGAGTGCTAATAATTTTCAGCACGAAATATTCAATCAAATTTAAAAATTCAACGAAAATCTTGTCACACACTAGTTATTTGTTTTAAAAAACTCAATTTTTTTTTGGAAATTTTAAAATAACAAAATTTTTTTTAAGTTTTAAAATAACGCAATTTTAATTTTTAATTAACGCAATCATGTAAATAATTTGTATGGTCAACAATGAATTTTTAGTTATTTAGATAATATCGGACGCAATTCAAAATGCCTGGCAAAAGAGTAGGAATTAAAATTATACAATTATACAATAAAATTATTCTTAAAGGCAGGTAAAATTTTGTTGTTGTTGCTTGGTGTAAATAGTAAGTGCGACAATAATGCTTTATGTAGATGGTAGCGAAAAGTAGTTTCTCCAATGCAAATCAACTTAATACTGATGATGATTAGATTAGAACCAAGTAATTATTTCCCTAAATATGAGGATTCAAATTTTTATTAGCCCTATAAATTTTTTATACCCATTATTAATAATTTCATAATATTGTCATTATTGGCTAGTTCTACTATAATAAAATAAGTCAATGCAAATAAAATAAGTCAATGCACTCAAAATAGTTCTACGTACTATTTGCATAGCTACAAAATTTCTAAGAATCATTTTCACTCAAATAAAATGACGATTTCCAAAAAAGATTGCGTTTTTTAAAACAAATAACTAGGGTGTGACAAGATTTTCTTTACAATTAAAATAATTGTAGTTTTTTGTTTTTTTTTAATATTTTTTTGTTTATTTATTAAAATTCTCTGTTTTTTTATGGAATACTCAAGAGAAATAACCAAAATTTAAAATCGTTGAAGAAAGTATTGATTTAAATTAAGTTACTGTCTTTTAATCAATAACTAAAATGAATTTACTAAAAAAAAATCTATGTGACAAGATTTTCTTTACAAACTGTATCTTGCCTATTTACATGATAAACCTAATTCTGTCTGTGTGGATGGTAAAACTAAAACGAATGTCATAGTATCAATTCAGCAAGAAGGGTTACCAACCGATCTTAGTACTTTAAGCCAATTGTATTATAAATTTCATGAGAATTTTTGTGTTTCCCCAGAGGAAGTCACATGTGATCTCTCATCATATGCTGATCATCTGAGCTCGAAGAGAATATCATATCTTCAGAAATCTCGGGAGGATACCAATAGGTTTTTTCGTGCCTTGCCAGAAAGAAAGTCTCCTTTCTGGTAATTCAACATCACCAGCACTTTCCGTTAGTAACCACATTTTTTCACATACTAATTCAACCCCCTCAGATTATAATCCCACCACCTTCTCTTCAGGTATCAATCAAGGTAAATTGCAATGCCTATCCATTTATTATATGAACGTCAGGGGGCTACGAACTAAAACCAGCGAAATATTTCTAAATTCACAAAAGTTCTCGTATGATATCTTCGCCCTAACTGAAACCAATCTAACGTCCGATTTCCATAATAACGAGTTATTTGATTCCAACTTCAGTGTGTTTCGCAAAGACGCTTTGACAGATGCCGAAGTGACAATGGGCCGGGGAGTTCTTTTAGCTGTTCACAACAAATATGATTCATCTATTTTTAACGTTCCGAATTCTGAAAAGTGTGAACTGGTTTGTGTCAAAATAAATATCTCGGGACGCTCTCTATACATTCTTTGTTGTTATATCCGTCCTAATCAAAATAGTGATTCCTATCAGATAGTCGTTGACGCCATTGATTATTTAACTGAGACCGTCAACTCGGCCGATGACGTAATTCTCTTAGGTGACTTCAATTTACCAAAGTTACATTGGATCATATCAGACGAAGAGACTCATTATATCGCAGTAAATGCTACATCTGATAAAGAAATTTTAATAACAGACCGATTGGCGGATTTAGGTTTGTTCCATGTGAAGTGTCAAAAATTATCTCGGTCGATCTTATTTTCTCGACCGATACTGATAACTGTGTTGTAGTTGAAAGTAATCACCTTCTTTCTACTTTGGACTCATACCATCCTCCATTGTCAGTTACGTTATCTTATGTGAACGATAATATTACTTTTGATATGGAAAAATCGTACAGTTTTAATTTAAAAAAAGCGGACTTTGAAAAACTTAATACTCTATTAAGCTCTGTAAATTTTGACTTTATTTCAGAGATATCTAACGATTTGGATATATCTATATCAACATTTAATCCCTTGTATTCAATTGCTTTATTCAATCGGTTCCATACCTATCCCGTAAAAACATTAATTCATCTCCACCTTGGTACTCAAAGGAATTACGTTCACTTCGAAACCTTAGAAATAAATTGTGGAAAAAATATCTAATATCCAGAGCTGAGTCTGACCTATCATCTTCTCTATTAGCATTCACTAACTTCTCTGAACTATGCAACAGTCTCTATTCCTCTTATCTCGTCCAAATGCAGTATGACATAATTTCTGAGCCTAAACGATTCTACCAATTTATTAATTCTAAAAGGAAATCAGATGGTTACCCAGCCATTTTAAATTTTGCTGATCAATCTTCTGCGGAACCAAAAATAGTCGCTAATTTATTTGCAAATTTCTTTAATCAGGCGTTTTCGGATAATAATATTGAACCCGATGTAAATTTCTTTAATTATATGGACTCATGTCCTCAGACTTCTTTAGTGTCAGTCGACATAAATCTTGCTTCAGTTATTGATAAAATTACAGCTTTCGTCCTCACATGGACAGCATTATCAGGAGAGCTAACTCTATGCTAGGTTATATTAAGCGATGGTCAAAAGAATTTTCTAATCCTTATGTGACAAAGACTCTCTATATGACGTTCGATAGACCCCTTCTAGAGTACGCTAGTCAGGTATGGTCACCCCATCATACTGTTCATATCCAAAGGATCGAAGCAATTCAGCGTAGATTCCTCCGCTTTGCTCTACGTGGCCTTGGTTGGGCTGATATTTATAATCTGCCACCTTACGAGGATCGTTTACAGCTTATTAATCTACAACCACTATATAAAAGACGAAAAATTGCTGATACGATATTCATTCATGAGTTGCTCTCAGGGAACATTGACTGCCAAATATTATTGGGGAAAGTTTCTTTTAACATCAATTATCGTAATTTAAGGTCGATCCCTTTATTTAACTTAACTGCACACCGTACTGACTATGGTCAAAATGAGCCAATAACCAGAATGCTTCGAACTGCAAACTACAACTCTGAATACTTCGATTTCAATAGCAATAAAACAAAGCTGAGATACGCGTTAACCTACAACAGACGTAGTAATTGAAATTTGATCCCTCTTTATCCTTTACTACTATTTCCAATATTTCCCCGTTTTATTTCTTAATATTTACTATCCATTACCAATCTGAGGTTAATGTTTAATTATGCAAATAACTTTAAGTTTTAAAATAAAAATGTCCAATAGTAATAGTTTAGGTTTTTAAAGTAAATTTTATTACTTTTATGGTTTTTGACGTAACTATTTTTCTATTTTATATCTCAATATACATTTTATATATTATATTTTTTACAAGTATAAAGTTGTATTGGAAATGTTTTGTTCTGTATTCGTGATTTGCATAATTTTTGTTATCTGTATTTCGTACTTTGTCATTTTTATGACACAATAATTTAATATATTATTAAGATCTTTATTTTTAAGTAATAATTTGTTTCGTATATTTTGTAATTTGTAAATTTTATGTGACGTTATAATTTAATATATTATTAAGATCCTTATTGTTATTTTTGTTGTTATCATGTATTGCTTGTATTAAGCTTGAAATAAATAAATAAATAAAGATAACCACAAATATAAAAAAATCGTAAGATTTAAGAAATAATAGATTTTTATTATTAATCCTACTGGAAGGAGGGTGATGTAGTGGTGCATGATGAGCAATTACAATTACTCTTAAATGATAATTAATTGTAACTGTAATCTCTCTCAAAAAAATATAATTTTATCATGCCTAATGAGGTAATTAAAATTATATCAAAATCCCACTCTATCAGTAAACGCGATCCGTGTAACATACATTTTGTAAATTGATAAACGTGGATTTTTTAAGATTGTAAATTGATAAACGTGGATTTTTTAAGATTGTTCACAAGTATTCATGTCAAGATTAAAGTTAAATGAGTTAAATTATAATAAATAACTTAATATTAACTAAATATCATTATAAATTTATAAACGTGGATTTTTTAAGATTGTTCACAAGTATTCATGTCAAGATTAAAGTTAAATGAGTTAAATTATAATAAATAACTTAATATTAACTAAATATCATTATAATTAAGAAACATTAAATAATTAATAGTAATAAAATATAAATATTAATTATAATAAATAAATTGTTTTTGTGTAATGGACAATTGTGTTTGATTAAAAATTATCAAATTTGGAACAATCTAGACCACAAAATCCATAAGTGTTTTATAAGAGGTATGTTTAGATTTTTGAGCAAAACAAAACTCGGATAGTAGCGGTTAACCTTACATATAATACGAATAGCATGTTTCTGTTTAATTAACAGCGGTTCCAATTTAATGAAATGTGTACCACCCCAACAGTTTATACCATATTGAATTTTGCATTGAAATAAACCATTATAATTTTAAAATAGATATCTTCTTCTTCTTCATGGCTTCACAACCCCATGCGAGTTTATGCCTCGCCAATATGTTTCCTCCTGGGTCAATTTCCTCAACAGCGGCATGTAGCATTAATATAAAAATCAGGGCCGACATAACATCTCCTTGTCTAACACCTGATATTATTTGGAATGCATCTGAGTATTTATTTTGAATTAACACTTTCGCTTTCGCAAATCAGTTTTGCAAGCTTTTTAGGTATGCCAATTTTTAAAAGCGACTTTTCGATTTTATCTCGTCTGATGGTATCAAACGCTTGTTTGAAACCGATGAAAAGACAATGTATATCTTTGCCATGTTCATAAAACTTCTCAAATATTTGACTTAATACAAATGTTTGATCTGTTGTGGATCGATTTCTGAATCTCTGTTGTCTGTTGTGGATCGATTTCTGAAGTCTGAATCCGCATTGGCATTCACCTATGATACTTTCTGAAATTGCGCTTACTCTCTGGTATAATATATTTGTAAAAATTTTATAAGCTACATTTAATATTGTGATATCTCAATAGTTATTACAATCTTTTTTATCACCTTTTTTATGTACAGGGTATATGATTCCTGTTTTCCACATCAGAGGTAATTCTTCATCCGTCCATATTTTACATATTAATTAATGTAGTTGGTAATGTAGTTTGTCACCACCATATTTTATTAACTGCGCTGTGAGCATGTCATCTGATTTTCCATTTTTTATCTTGTTTATCTAAAAGCTTGTTTTGTTTCAGCTAAAGTAGGTAGCTCTATAAAATTCTCAGCTGTATGTATTTCCTGCTCAATATTGCTATCATCTATATCGTTATTTGTGTGTTTAATAATTGTTCAAAATATTCCTTCAATCTGGTAATTACTTCCTCTTCTTCCACGATTATACTTACAAGATTGTAATCGTGGCTGGAACGACATTTTTTCTAGTCTTACGATAGAAGTTTCGTGTTTCGTTCTCATTGAATGTATTTTGAATTTCAATCATTTTATTTTTCATCATTTCTCGTTTCTTTCTTCTGCATAATTTTGTAACATCCTTCCGCTTATTCTTATATTCTAAGTTATTCGCTCTTGTTTGTTTTTGCAGCATCTTTTGTCTAGCTTCATTTTTTCTTTTTAATCTTTTCACGACACTCCATATCAAACCATTCGGCATTTCTTACAATTTCTTTTTCACCTATCAGATTATTTGCAACCTTTTTGATGGTGTCATGTATATTTTTCCAATCTTCTTCTGTTATTCCTGTTATGGGTTTGCTGTTAAGTTCCTCTTCCATCTTTCGTTCAAACTGTTCTCGTGCTAGCTCATCATCTATTTTTTTTTCTGTGTTCCATCGCATTCTTTTGACACCTTTTCGTTTAACTACGTTTGCTATTCATTGCCTTAGCACGGTACCAACAAGGAAATGGTCTGAATCGCAGTTGGCACTTCTATAGCATCTCACATCGATTATTGAAGTAGCATGTCTTCTGCTTACTAGAACAGGATCAATTTGATTGGTTGTTCTTCTTCCAGGAACCAACCACGTGCCTTTATGTATGTTCTTATGTTGAAAGCTCACACTTCTTATGTATAAGTTAAGGCTAGCAGCAAAGTGACATAGTTTTTGACCATTATTATTTGTCTCCTCATGCAAAGAGTGTTTTCCAGCTATTTTTTGTAAGAAATTTTCCTTCCCTATTTTGGCATTACACTCTCCTAATACTATAACCATGTCATGTCTCGGTATTTTTATACATATATCTGAAAAAAAAACTTTAAATTATTATATCTGAAAAAAAAAACATATATCTGAAAAAAAAACTTTAAATTATTTTTTTAAGAAGGCGTTTAAAACTGCAAATTACTAGATATAGAGGTGTAGTGAGTATTTTATCGTTATTATCTTAAAGGTAAGCATTAAATGGATTTTTTTTATTTAGTGTAATAGAATAGAGCAAAGCTTCAGAATTTTTTTTAAATCAACAGAAGTCTTCTAGAAAAAGGATAAAAAATAGGAAAAACTTTAAATTTTTTATTATGATTTATTCTTTTTTTTCAACCACAATATAACATTTTAATATCAAAAATTAATTTTGAAAATATATCGAATTTTTATTTTTTGCTTCTTTCCTCCAAAGGAATTCACATAAATGTAAATCCATATTATATTTCCGTATACCACCTCGGCCTAAACGTCTTTTTAAGTCCATACTTTGGGTATGTGCATTAGTTTCTGGATTTACGAAATTCTCCGTATGGTTACTGTTTTATGTACATAACCAATTAGATTTTAATCTATGTATCCTCCCCAACCATCTATACGAATTTCAGTTCCTACATGATAAATTACAAATTTATTAAAAATTTAAGGTAAAGTGCGTAAAAAACTTAAAATTGGCCATAACATTTATAATTTTAAAAAAACACTATACCCATAGAAAATAATGGGTTTTCCTTTTTCCGAAAAGTTGCAACTAATAATAGGTTTTCCCTTTTCTGAAAAGTTTTGCAACTAATAAAGGGTTTACCCTTTTCCGAAAAGTTGCAAAAAAAATTGATTTTTAAAATATTATTTTAATCCTTTTTCTAGAAGACTTTTGTTAGAACAAGTTGACTTAAAAAAATTCTGAGGCTTTGCTCTATTACACTAAATAAAAAAAATCCATTTAATGCTTACCGTTAAGATAATAACGGTAAAATACTCACTACACCTCTATATCTAGTAATTTGCAGTTTTAGACGTCTTCTTAAAAGTTTTTTTTTCAGAATATAGGGAATTTCATTAGCTACAATTTAAAAAAAAAATTGGGATCCTACAATTTACCGTTAAGGAGAAAATGGCAAAAATATGAATTTTTTTAAAATTTGTAATGGATTTTTCGGCCACTAGATGGCGTTTTCGGGGAAAATGACATCATTATTCGTAATGACGTCATCTTAAAACGTAATGACGTCATCTTAAAAGCTCGGGCCCGTTATTCTGAAGTATTCCCAAAATATGTTTTTTCAGAATACGACAAAGCAGTATCATCAGCAAATGCTGTAATTTTACCTTTAAATGGTTGAACAAACAAAGAATTGACAAAAATTAAAAATTAAATTAGACCTAATACGGAACCTTGAGGAACACCAAAATTAACAACTTGCTGACTACTAACACGGTTATTAATTTTAACACTCTGTTTTCTATTTTTTAAATACGAATTAAACCAATCTTATATAAAACCTCTAAACCCTGCCTTATACAATTTATCGAGCAGCAAGCCGTGATCAACCATGTCGAAAGCTTGTGTTATATCTATAAATAATGCGGCTGGAGTTTCAGATTGATTGATTTATTGAAACGCATAATAGGATAAATACATATGTGTGTATTTTGTTACACACATTTTTGTATGTATTGAATATTTTCTTCGTATTATTTTTTTGCGATATATTATATTATATGAGTAATATAATTTTGACTAACGCAAAAAGCTTTTTCTTAAATATTCCTTTGTATGGCCGTCGATTAAGACTAAAATAAATAAGCAAGATACTGTCGGTTGAGAAAAAACTTTTGGCGGTTAATAAAAATAGTTTTTTTTTGTTAAAAATCGTTTCTATACATCACTTTTTCCCATATACGTGAGACATCTGTATATTTATTATCTGTGGTATAACTATAGAATTTTTAAGTGAGTCAGGAAAGATAACTATCTGAATACCCATATTAAATATAAAACAAAGCACACCAACAATTTGAAGAGAAATATTTTTAAGTATATTATTTGAAATTTTATCAAAAGATGTAGAATTCGAAGAAGTGAAATATATATGTAAAAATGAATCAAAACTTGTAGAAGAGTTCGAAATTAAGAATATGTTGTGGCTCTATCTTGTTGTTTATTTATTTTACCTTTATTTTATCCTGGTTCTGGCCTGATCATCTTCTTTTAATCCTTTTCCTGGTTTTACTTCTTCAATAGTTTTACTTTTATAATAAAACAACTACTTGTTTGTTGACTTTTAAGAGTTCTTAATTTATTTCTTTTACTGTAGGCTAAACCTGTTCAGTATAAGACTTCAATAATTGAACTCTCCGAAATACCAATTTTCAGCCATTTATATATTCTAATATTGCTTCTTCAGCAATATTAGAATATTTCAATAAATATAATTAATTAATATTTCTTATTAATTAAAGGTAAAATTGTGCAACAACAGTTCATACATTAAGGGTCGAGGAGCGCCAGAAAAAAGCCCGAATCGTGACGTCACGTCATACCAATGTTTTTTTCTGAAAAAGAGCTTTTATATTTTTTGAGTGTATGCGTTTGTAATACATTATTTTATGTTTTTATAGGAATGCGGCGTTGCCATATAATGTATATGCTATTGTTATTAGATATGTGTGATGATAAAATTATGCAAAAAATTTTGATTTTTGGAAACGAGTTGATAATATGTCATATATATATATTATTGCTTGACCAGATATTTATGGGTAACGAATTCATTTTACTTTCCCTTTATTGAATTTACAATTATTTTATATAATATAATATGTAAATAGTATATAATATTATCTGATCAGATATTGTAATATTATATACTAAATAGTTATACTTATATATATATATATATATATATATATATATATATATATATATTTATATATTGGGTAACGTAATATATATATATATATATGTATAATTGAATGATATCTATATATCTATATATATATATATATTATATAAAATAATTGTAGATTCTATAAAGGGAAAAGTAAAATGAATTACGTTACCCATCAATATCTGATCAGATATATTGTATTGGAGGATCAGATATTTTGTATTGGAGGTTATTCTACAAAAGGGCGTATTTGAATGAAATACGGTCGTATTTCATTTTTTTTAATGAAATATCAATATATTATCCTGGATGAAATTATGAATGGCCATAATTTCATCTGGGATTTTCTGTGGTACCTCTGGATAGATTGTGCTGATATTTGGTAAACACACTCATTATAATGGTCTGAATGAAATGATGAGTAGCCATATTTTCATCTGGGATTTTCTCTGGCACCCTTGTATGGTTTACGCTCATATTTGGTAAACACATTCATTATAGTGTCCTATAGGTAATTACGCTAGTGCTCCTCCATTAGCTCTACTTGGAAGATGATTATATGATGAAAACGTGATTTCTGATATTTTGTGGGAAATAATTGAGGAGCACTGGCATAGTTAACTATAGGACACTATAATGATTGTGTTTACCAAATATCAGCCCAATCTATCCAGAGGTGCTAGAGAAAATCCCAGATGAAAATATGGCTACTCATCATTTCATCCAGACCATTATAATGAGTGTGTTTACCAAATATGAGCGTAATCCATCCAAGGGTGCCAGAGAAAATCCCAGATGAAAATATGGCTACTCATCATTTCATCCAGACCATTATAATGAGAGTGTTTACCAAATATGAGCGTAATCCATCCAAGGGTGCCAGAGAAAATCCCAGATGAAAATATAGCCATTCATAATTTCATCCAGGATAATATACATAATATTGATATTTCATTAAAAAAAATTAAATAATATCCTTCCTGAATTATTTTTTACGTTTTGCCTACTTTTTTTTTAATTTGATTTATCTATAAAAATTGAGTACATAATATAAATTTGTAATTATTTTTTCAATTTTATAAGTCTGTCCAATTTTTTAGATAAATAAAAAAAACCACACCTGAATCTAAAAATCCACCTTTTCTCATACAATTTATCTGAAAAAAAAAAGCTGCCAATTTGGAAGAGTGCTTCATATACCCTTTTGATCTACCTAGGATTTAGTGAAAACGAAGAATTAAATAAAAATTATGATTTTTACAAAACTCCCAATGTTGTACAATTTAAAATTACAATCAAGTTTTTATAAATAAGTACTCGAATTTGTAATACTATATTTATACTACGGCTGTGTGCCAAAGAGTTTAAATTTTAAATTTTGACACAAAAAATTAAATTTTTTTTGCTGGTGAGTTTTTTTAATATTTACTATCAAGTTTGCTGTGCCAATTGGTATAATTTTTAAAAAAAGATGGATGAAATTTTTCTTTTTTTGTGCTCTCTAATTTTTTAAAAAAAATTAAAAATTTTTTTGAAATTTTTTAAAAAATAAAATTATAAATATGTACGAGCCCTATCGCATATGTATTGATCCATTACAATACTTTATAATTGATATAACATTTTTTTTAATCCTTTTTTATTATTAATAATATTTCTTTAATTTCTTGTAAAAAAATAAATTTATTTTTATTAATAATTCTATTATAAAACATTAAAAAAATCATAAAATATTGGAATGTATCAATACATATGAGATAGGCCTCGTAAATAAAACATCTGATATATGAATGTTAAATAAATCAAAATTTAATCTGAAGTGTCAAATTTAACGAGGTCTGGAAGGTCGTTAAATTTTGACTTTTTATATTCACCACGCTAGTGTCATAATTTAATTTCATCAGTCATAATTTAATTTTAAACTACAAATTTAAACCCTTTGGCACACAGCCTAAATACTCGAAATGTAATATACATATATTTTTATTATATAAATTTCGAAATTTTTGCCCCTGTAAAATTAAGAGGGTTGAAGGTACGTGTCTCAATTTTGTACAGAAGGTGTAGGTGTGTATTTTTAAGAAAATGATTTCTCATTTTTTTAATCCAGTCCCCCGCCGAGGTGTTGCAGCCTGTTTAATAGATATACCCCCTCACCCATATGAAAAGGGAAACGGGTGAAAATTTTGAATGATTTCGAAAGACACCAACCTATTATACCTAACTTACAAGATATAGGACCCTATCTGAATGCGGCTTATTTTATAGTCATTTTAAGTTCCAAATATTCAATTTTCATAAACTATATAATAAACTTTGAAATGTAACATTTCTAAGTGATTGTAGCTTAGAGGGGGTTGCAGGTAGGAAAATAAATTTTTGGCACAAGTTGTAAGATAGTATTTTTAAGAAAATAATTTCTCATTTTTTCAATCCAGTCCCCCGCTCAGGTGCTGCACCCTCTTTCATAAAATTACCCCCTCACCCATAATAAAAGGGAAAGGGGTAAAATTTTTGAATGGTAAATACCAATCTATTATACCAAACCTACAAGATATAAGACCCTATCTGAAATGCGTATTATTTTATAGTCATTTTAAATACCAAAAATTCAATTTTAGTAGTCCCCTAAAAATTCTTTCACCTGTAAAATTCAGGGGGTAAAGGTACGAAGCTGATTTTTATGCACAATGTGTAACATAGTATATTTAAGAACATAGTTTCTCATTTTTTCAATTAATTTCCCCCCTCAAGGTATGTAGCTAATTTCATACATAAGCCCCCTCACCCACTTAAAGAAGGTGGGGGGTAAATTTTTTATATGAAATCGAAATGCACTTACCTGCTGCATCTATGTTAGAAGTAACAATGTTTTATATAAAATCAAACCGGTTTTATAGCCATTTCAAATTTCAAAATTTTTGTTTTAATATTACTATAAAATAGGAGGGCGAGGACCTAGGGCTCCAAATTTTTACAATCTTCTTTATATGGCGTCTATACATATATCTGTGAAACAATGTAAAGATCCGACTATATTTAGGGGTATTTTTTTGAAGTGCACAAAATTGTGCATTTTCAACGCTCCGCTAGGGGGGGTTGCAGGGAAACGATTCAAAAAAGGATACCATACACATAAATTTCCATCCTTACTTTATATATGTTGCAATTTTTGTACGAATCGCACGAGTGCTTATACTATTTCTAAGCGTTTAAAAAAGTGTATTTTTACTTTGCGTACGGCGTACGGCGGACACGGACGGATTTTTTTTTTGCTGATTCTGATTCCCTGACATCTAAAACGTCCAGAAAAACCAAAATCTCGAAAAAAATTTTTTCGAAATTTAGACCGCGCCACAAAGCTTCATATATTTTCAATATATGAAGCAAAAATATAAAGAAAACAAAATGTAAACTAAATGTTCATACGAAGCTATTATTCATAAAAAAAATCTGAATTGCAAATAAAAAATAATTTAAAACACACACAAACAAAAAAAGAGCTTTCATTGACAATAAAACTTTTTAAAATTGACTTCAGCGCTCAAAGTTCCCTATCAGAGACTAGCTACACTAAAATTCACACATTTTCTTCCAAAATTTTTTTGAAAAAAAGAGGTTTTTATAAAAAAAATTAATTATTAGAAAAATGATAACAAATATCAAAAATGTAAAACATACATCCGTGAAAAATATATTTAATCTTTATTTTGTAGAAAAAAAAATATCAAAATATGTAAGGGTTTACTCATAAAATGGGCAATAAAATGGTCTTGATATGTTATAAAAATTTCGTGGAAGAAAATGTTCACTGGTTTTCTATAAAATGGGCAAAACAATTCCTCTATAAAACACTAAATTGCGCTCCTCGAGCCCTAATTATGTTGCTATTGCCCATTGTGTTGATAACGCATTATACTTTATTATTATTATTAGGAAAGCTTATGTGCTTTCGTTTATTTACTTTAGGTTTATTTACCTTTTATTTAGGTTCTGTTCTACATTTTATACATAATAACTTAAGTGTGTCATTATGGTTTGTATTATTTGTAAACAATAATATTTATAATACGATGACGTATTTTATTATTGTTTTTGTTTTCATTATTTATTACAATGCGCTATCGACACAATGACGACATAAATGCATGAAATGTTGTCACACAACACCTCCCTCTTCCAAGATAAAAAATATCTATATTTTTTAATTTAATGGTATTTCAGAGTTTTCAAATATGAATTTCCAAATTTAGAACATTCTTTATTTAAAAACATTATAAAACGTATAAAACAATTTTGATCTTAATCTAGTTACATTCCCCCTTATTGTGAGTGGCGATTTTATTTGCTGTCGATAGTCGATAGTCTGGTCGTGTCGATTTTTATTTTGTATTGTCTAATTATATCGCCTCGTCTAAAAAGTATTGCCATATCCGATTTCAAATTATATTACATTTTAGACTAATTGTGGGTCGATTTGTATGTGATTATGTATGGCGATTTTAATAGACAATTGTCGATAAAATTGATATTTTATGGCGATTACATTTTTGTTCGCGACAGACAACGAAATGTGTGCTTTATTTTCAATTAAGCAGTTAACTTGGGCTGCTATTTGGTAAACACATTCAAGTTAGTGGTCTGGATGAAATGATGAATGGTCATATTTTCATCCGGGATTTTCTCTAGCACCCCTGGATGGATTGGGCTGATATTTGGTAAACACATTCAAATTAGTAGTCTGGATGAAATGACGAATAGTCATATTTTCATCTGGGATTTACTCTGGTACCTCTGGATGGATTGGACTGATATTTGGTAAACACATTCATTATAGTGCTCTATAGTTAACTATGCCAGTGCTCCTCCATTAGCTCTACTTGGAAGATGGTTATATGATGAAAACATGATTTCTCAGACTTTGTGGGAAATAATGGAGGAGCACTGGCATAGTTAACAATAGAGCACTATAATGATTGTTTTTACCAAACATCAGCCCAATCCATCCACGGGTGCTAGAGTAAATCCCAGATGAAAATATGACTATTCGTCATTTCATCCAGACTACTAATTTGAATGTGTTTACCAAATATCAGCCCAAGTGAACAGCTTAATTGAAAATAAAGCACCAAATTCGTTATCTGTCGCGAATTAAAATGTAATCGTCATCAAATATCAATTTTATCGACAATTGTCTATTAAAAACACCATTCATAATCACATGAGACGATTTTAGTACAGAATCGACTCTCGCCTCGACATTCACAATAAGGGCCATTATAATTTTCCATTGTCAAATAATTTGATTTTATATAATATTTAAAAATCATTTTATTTTTATTCTTCAAATAACTTTTCAATTCTTTTTACAATAATTTTACATTTAATTTCAATAATTGTTATAATTCAATTTTCATAACCATGTTACATTTCATTTTAATAATTTTATATATACGATTTTTATACACAATTAACATAATGCGAGCCTTTTTTTTGTTTTTTCTCAAGATTTAATTTTAAAAAGTTTATTTTTACAATTTTTCAACTTAATTCTAGTTTAACATATTAGAAATTCAATTTATTTTAAATATTTTTTTTTTATATCATTTTTATATATATATATATATTCATAAATTTTCTTATAGTACATATATCAATTTTTCAAGTTATAATTTTAATGCAATTTTTATGGTATAATTTTATTTTCACAAATTTTCAAGAAATTTTTTTTACAATTTATGTTAATTATAATTTTATTATTTTTATTATTATTTTTTTTTTTTTTTATTATATATTTTTTATTTTATTTATGTATACCTCCCATTTTTTTTTTTAAAATTAAATTTTCAATTTAATTTTACATAAAAATTTTCTTTTCATATCATAAATAGTTTATTTTAAATTTAATAGTTTATTTGTTAAAATTTTTTGTTTTTCAAAATAGATTAAAAAAATTTTTTATTTATTTTATTATCTTCTCTTCTCCAATTACAAAAAAAACTATTTTGTAAATTTTACCGAATTTTGCTAAACATTTTTTTTTAAATATGAAGTGTCTCGCAAAAAAAATTCAATTATGCTATTATGAATTTTTGGGATTTAATAATTTAGTAATTGCGTTAATAAAAATCATTCTTTCTGTAGTTTTTGAAGGATAAAGTTGATAAATTTTTTTTTTAAATAAAATGTCTAATACAAGAAATGTTGTTCCAACGCCTCAATGGGTAAGTAATTATTTATTTCTAAAATTATTTTAAATTTTTTTTTTTTTTTTTTTTTCAATTTTTATTTATTTTTAGTATGTTTCAACGGTCCACAATGGGGGTGGGTGCCTCGTCGAGTGTGACGTTGTGAATATGCAGTCCGAGGGATTCCGGGAGTCGCTGGTGGAAACGTGGCGACCTTCCACCGGCGTTTCGCTAAACGACTTCTTACGGAATTATGGCTCCCAACGGGGGCTGTATCACGCTGTATATCCCCTAAACGGGTGGATATAATTTCTTATTCCGATGGCAATATTTTTAGACGGTAAAATTATAAAAATTTTTTCTTTTATTAATTAAAATTAAAAAAAAAATTTTTTTCAAATTGTATAAAATATTATGTATAAAATGTAGATTTATTTTGAGAAAAATGTAAAATTATTTTGAAAAAAAAATTAAAAAAAGTAAACCTATTGTTAAAAAAAAAAGTGAACCTATTGTTAATTAAAAATGAATATATTTTTTTTTTTAAAACAAAAACTAAATCTATTATGTTTTTATTTAAATAATTTCCACTCATTTTTTTTTTGCAATCCACTTGTTTGTTTTCTTAAAAATTTTTTATATTGATGTTCCCGAGAAAATTTTTTTTTCTTTCTTATAGACAAAAAAAATTCCTATTCCTCTTCAATTTTATTATTAATTCCTAAATTTATGTTGATAAAAAAATTCTTATTTATTTTTTACTACTCCTAAAAGTATAATTTTACATAATTAATACTAAAACCCCTTTTAATCTAAGACACTTAGTTGGTAATAATCTTTACTAATACTAAAAAAATTTTCTAAACTTTATTGTAGTTAAGTTTCACACCTTTACTAAACCTGCGCTAAAAACTTTTCTAAACCTGCGCTAAAGACTTAACGATACTATCGTGTAATAAATGTCGTATATTAAATTAAATTTTAGTTATAAAGTAAATTATCCGTAATTTGGATTATCTGTATTATGTATATATTTTTTGTTTTTTGATAAGTGTTATTTTATTATAAATACAATGTATATTTATATTGATTTATTCTCTAAATGATAGCACTTCGGGTGTTACATATTCATCCATTGTGTTTTCCCTTTGTTGGATCATTCTAATTGATTTATTTAACTTGGAACTAGGTTTTGCCATTTTGGTTCTGGGTAATTTTGGGGTTTTTGGTGGAGATGGTGGGTTATTCCGGGGTGGTCGAACTGTGACCTGTTCCGTTTGTATTAAAGGTGTGGATATTGTTGGTCTATTTCGTCATTCTCCCAATTCTATATCTCTAATGTTATTTTTCTTTGATTTCTTACTTTTGAGTTTAGTGACAATTATATATACTATTAAAATTGTGATTACTAAACTTAATACCACCGAATTTGAGATTGAGGTTAACTTAAATGTATCCCAATTTGCTTGATTTTGTCTGGCTCTTTGTATGTCGCCATGAAGTTCTGTTAATGATTGGCTTCTCTTTGTGAATTCTTTATTAAGTTCTTCTGGATTTATTGGTTTAATTACTTTTGATATAGGTGTTATTGTTATTACGGAAATTTCATGTTCATTTTCCTTAAGCTCTATTTCACTTATATTAGCAAATTTAAAATTATTCTCCAAATTGAATTCTTCATTTTTTGTATTTTCGTAGGGTAACTCTAATTGTTCTAGTAAGAAAGTACATTTTTCTGTTAAAGTTAGAATACCGGTTTCTTTTAGTACAATTTTGTGAGTTTGTGCTGCACAGAGAGCCACTAAAGTGCTTTTATGTGGGAACATGTATAACTATGTATTTTTTGTTTTCATTGGGACAATGTGATTTCCTATCTCCCTTAGTACGTTATATTGACATAACTCGTACTTTTCGTTGTTCAGTAATTCCATTTTTAAAAATTGCTTTATGACGCAGTGTGGTTGTGATAAATGCAAAATTTTTGGTTGTAGTTGCTTACAAATTTGTAAAACTTTATTTTCATCTGTATCTATTTGTTGACAAGCTGTCTTTTTCTCTTCGTTGGTGTAGTGTAGAAAGTGCCCCGCCGAATTATTAGCTAAGTAATCCCATTCCGGTCTTAATATTATTATGTTTTCCTTGCTTTTCCTTGATATGGGATATATTTTATATAATGTATATTCATTTTTTTGTAGAATGCTAATTTTAATGGTTACTCCTAACTCCCCATTCTTATGTTTTAAATTTACTCTCGCTAGTTGGTTTAGTACTGCTGATGAATGTAGAAGTGGATGTCCTGTTTCCAGAGTTAGATTTCTTGTTAGAATTGTTAATAGTTGTGAGTCTATAAGTAATGGATGTATTTTATGTTGTTGTAACGAAATTATTATGGATTCTTGTTTTAATAAATAATCGTATAATCGTTCTAATTCAGCCAATGCAAATAAAACTATTCGATTAATTTCCAACTCCGCCCACAAATCCCTGTTATCTGCTTTTTAAATGAAAATGAATTTGTGTTTACTGAGTCAGTTAACTTGTTCAATTTTTCTACAATTTTTCAATTTGTTCAATTTTTCTACTTCCAAAGATTGCATTGATAGGTTTCCCGTAACTTGTTTTATAAATTCGAAATTTGATGCCACTGCTGCTGTTTGTTTATCCAATAATTCAATCATAATCCCCCCATCCTTTTGTAATTTATCTAAAGTGCTATAGATTCGATCAGAATCTGCTTGATCCATTGTTCCAAATAATCCTTTTGAAATTTATCCTATAATGTCTAATGCGCCTCGTTTTTGTCTACTGAAGAAATGATTTAGTCCTTTTGTTAACTTAATAATTTTGTTTCTCCAATATGATATTTCGTCCTTCCATAATTTACAAATTTTATTATTTTGAGAGTTGAAAACAGTGTTGCAGGTACTGCTTAGTTTATTTGATAATTTGTTTATGAATTCCTCTATTTAGTCCTCCGTCGTTATTGTGAATTTAGAATAAATTGTGATTTCGTCCTTGTATTCTATGGTATTTCCTAAATTTTCGAAAACAATTTCTGTGTTTTCAAGTTCCATCATACTCCAGGGTGTGGTTAGTACGAGGTTGATTAGCGTAGAAAAATATAATATTAGATACATTGTGTTGTAATTTCTACTTATTTTATGTCCTACGTTTCCTTCCTGCAAATTTTGGTACTGAAAATAACATGATGAAAATTTTCTTTCGTGATCGAAAAATTGCTATTAATGTATGTTTTGTTTTCTAGTCATAAAGGGGTAGGCTGATGCCATAATTTAAGTCGGTTATTATGTATTCGTCATATTTTACCCTTAACCCTTATAATCGTTGTATTTTCGTTGGAACTTTCTAATACTTCAAATGGGCCTAACCAAGTTAAACTAAGCTTGTTTAATTTTTGTGGGTTTAGCAATAGTACCTTATCACCATTCTTAGCTGTGTTTTTTTCAAACAGGTCTGGGTCTAGGTTTTCATTTTTATATGAAAAACAACAACAACATAACCCAGATATTTATCTGGTTCAAGGTTTTGAAACCTGAATAGATTTAATGTGGAAATTTACAAACAGATGGCGGTGCAAACAAAATTAGATAAAAAATCTTTACTTAGTGATTTATTTTTTTAAAAATACTGTAAAAATATAAAAAAATTCAAATATATATGTTTCTAAGATGTTATTAGCCTTTTTTAAAACTATTCATATATACGAATAAAAAAAATTATCATATGTACATAGAATTAAAATGATGACAAACCGGTACCACCTGTTCAAATTTATGAAACCCGAACAAATGATCCTTATCGCTTTTTTCAAACCTTGACCCAGACCCATTTGAAAAAAACACAGCTCTTATAAGTCGAAGTATTTTCGTTTTTATCATAATATAATTTTGCCTTATTTTTACTATTAATTAGGTTTTCCCGTGCTAATTGTTTGATCCTCTGAAGCTTGAATTTGATGACGTTACCGATGTCGTCTGAATTATATAGAGGCTCAGTTTTCCGACTTACAAATTTTGGTAATGGATCGCAAAAACCATATAGAACAAAAAAAGGTGAAAATTTGGTTCCTTCGTGCGGTATGTGATTATGGGTAAAGGCTGCTTCTGTTAGCCATTCATCCCAAGTTTGCACATTTTTCTCCACTATCATTTTTAAATATTCTACTAATGGCCCATGTCTTCTTTCCAATGATCCGTTTGACTGAGGGTGGTAAGCGGTTGTTTCCAATTTTTTAATTTTCAATATTTTGTAAAGTTTTCTGAAAACTTGGCTAGTGAAGTTGGTACCTTGATCGGTAATTAATTTTTTTCGTATTGCGGAGTATTTTAATATGATTCTATCATAAAATGCTCTGGTACTGTTGTTGCCTCCATGTTGGGCAGAGCTACACAGTCAAGTAGTTTGGTCAAATCGTCTTGAAAGCTTAAAATGTATTTATTTCCTGTATTTGAGATTGGGAGTGGTCCAACTATATCTAGATATACTTTATCAAATGGACGTTTAGCGGTATCTGTTATCATCATAGACATTTTTGTAACCCTTCGTCTTTTAGTTTTTTGACATTTTGAGCATGACTCGATATACTTCCTTACTGTTTTAAGCATTTTCTTCCAAACATAGTGTCTCTTTAATCGATTGTAAGTTTTAACGACACCTAAGTGACCGCCAAGAGGTGAGTCATGATGTTGTATAATTTTTTGGATTTCTTCTTTGTCTGTTAATTCCATTCTTTTTGACCATTTTTCAGTTGGTTTTTCCACATCATCTTCATCCTCTTCGTCAGTGTTAGAATCTTCCTCAATAGTTCTATCCATATCCTTGTCCGCTAATTTTGCCTTTTGAGCTCTAGTTATTACATTTATTTGATCTACTTCCGTATCGTTTTCTGTATACGGAATCCGACTTAGTGCGTCCACGTTACCATTTTGCAGGAAGGTCGGAATTACTACCTACTACTTGGAACTCGCATCTCATTTCTTCTGGTGTCAAAAATTTTCCAAAGCACTTGCCCAAAGTGGCACTTTGGTTATTGTTGTATTTATTAATATATTTTCCTTAAGATCTATAGGTACCTCCTTAGCTATTTTTCTTTTTTAATTAAACTTGTTTGAGCCCCTGTATCTACCAATAATGTGACTTTTTTTGTGTTAGAAATATCCAAAGGCATAGTCACTAAGGGGTCTAAGCGGAGATTACCGTTTTTTACACCCTTTCCTTCGTTATTTGGGGATGCGAATTGGGATTTTACCTCATCCCTTGCTCGTTTCCCTGCTTCGATTGGTAGTATTGCCGTGCTGGACATGTTAACTCTGTATGTCCTCCTCTTTGACACCACTCACAGTGTCCTAATCGGAATGTGTTAACTCTTTGTTGAGTTGTGGCTTCCTGTACTTTTGATTTATTAAACGGACAATTAGTTGCAATATGTCCTGAATTTTTGCATAAATAACACTCCATACGTGCCCATTTATTTTCTCTTTGTACGTTATTAGCTGGTGGTGCGCCTGTTTTGCGACGTGCTCAGCAATCTTTGCTATAGTGGCCCATCCTGCCACAATTAAAACAAGTTACTCTTTGTCCGTTGTTATTGTTTGGCACGTAAGAGTTATTTACTGGCCTAGCTGCTGTTACCGGTACTCTCATTCGTTGCGGTGCTTGTTGCATATTTTGTTGCCTAAGAATCTATTATTGTCTCTATTATCTCTATTATTGGAAGCGAGTTTCAGTTCTTTTATCATTTCCATAAGTTGTTTTGTGGTATCATTCATTGCCTTTTCCGTTCATTTTTCCGCTTGTTGTGGTCCCAACAATTCCAGGGATTCCCTAGCAAATCGTATTGCTTTTGTAAGGGTTTCTTCAACATTAGCACAATTTTGGGAAATTATGTAATGTTTGATGGACTCCGATCGCAAACCTCTAATAAATGTTTTCCTAGCCGTTTCTTCAGAATCCTGTACGATTCCTTGGTAGCCGGGCAGCCATTTTGAAGCATCCTAATTTCCGTTCTACACGATCTCCAAATTGTTCGACAGATTCATCACGAATCTGCACACATTCCTCAATTTCTCGCCTTAATTGTGTTAAATCCTTGTAAGGGATGAACGCGTTTTCCAGAATTGCTTTAAAATCTCTAAAGCTATTCACTGCCCGTTCCTGAAAAATATCCACGGCTCTTCCTTTTAATTTTCCTCGAATTATTTGGTTTAATACCGCGGCGCGGTCACATTCATCTGTTCTGAAGTATGCGTCATGTGCGAGCGTTACAAAATTTTGTAAATCCAGTATCATACGATCTCCTTCTCCGCAAAATGTTGGAATGCCCTGAAAAAATGTTTTATATGTTTTTTCTAGGGGCATTGTTGCGTTCATTGGAGCTGTCGTACCGAAATCGTATGTATTATCCTTGTTTAAAAAATTTGTTGATCTCCTATTATTTTTGTGTCCTGATCCGTTGTTTGGTGGCATTAAATCCTCCTATAATCCGTTGGGTATTTGTAAGCCGCTATTGGTGCGTGGAATTGCTCCTTGCGTACATAGTCTATTTGTATCCATTTCTAATTTGTCCAAATTTTGATTAATATTATTCAAAGTTTTGTTTCTTTCTTTTAATTGACTAATATTATCTATTGTTATACCTCCTACGGCACCTTCTTCTTCGCTTTCGCTACTATTATTTTCAGAATTTGTCCAAATGTTATTTGAACGTAAACTCAAATTAATAGCATTTAAATTAATTTCCGTTTCCGACCCGCTTTCGTTTGATATAGTGTCGTCTGAATTTTCCGGCGCAAAAGTTACCGACCGTCTTCGTTTTCTAAAATTATCTGAATTACCCTGTGGTGTGGATTTTATCAGTGATAATTACGCAAAATTAAGGTTTTCCGGTAAAATAGTAGAATCCTCTAATATTTTCTTTTGTCCGCGAGTAGTTGGTGCCATGTGTGAAATGGTACCAAAAAAAAATAATTAAATTGATTTTTCAACAAATTATACCTAAAATTCTATACTATTTTGTTATTGATATTTTTATTTTAAGAATATTCCTATACTTTCGTAAAAATAATACCACAATTATTAAAACTCATTAACATTCAATAATAAAAATAATTCGCATTCAATTTTTTATTGAATAAAAAAAAAACTCCCCTTTCCTCTACGCCTATGGTCAAAAATTATTTTAAATAAAAATATATTCTCAATACAAAACATATGTACGCTCAAAAACGACCATTTATTGTATCGCATATATACACCAATACAACACAAAAAAAATCTCTCAATAATTATGCATATAACATATATGTGTTATGCACAAAAGCTTTAACGAGTTTTTTTTTGGTTATTATTTTTTTTATGCACAAGCTTAAAGAACGATTTTTATAATTGCGAGAGAGAAAAAAATGTAAATTTTAATTAAAGCTCAAACCTTTAAATATTGTGAGCAAATTTAAAATTATTTTACTTTTAATTTTAACTCTTTACTTATTATAATTTAATATAATGTAAATCCCGACAAAATTTTCTCTTCCAATATTGTTGTAGTTATTTATAAAGTTAATTATACAAATATAAATTTAAGTTTATTATTATTTTTATTAATTAGTCATTGTATTTTTTAAATATGATAACATTTCCTCTCTCAAAAATTAATATTAACTCTTCTGAAAAAATAATTAAAAGAAAATACTGGCTCATGTAGCTTGAGATTTTCATTTTAATATTATGTAAATTTTTTTTGTGTAATTGTAAATATTTTTTACTTTGAATAATATTTACTAATATTTTACTAAAATTCTAATAGTTTTTTCTTTACTTCGAATAATTTTTTTTAACGATATTTTATGTTACAAAGTTACAATTTTTTTACTACTTCCTCAACTGTTTTAATACAATTTTCAAACAGTTGATTAAAATTTTTTTTTTCTAATTTTTTCTCCTTTTGCTCCTTCCTTTGTGCTTTTCGTAGTTCCTTTATCTGTCTTTTAAATGATTCCTCCTGTTCCTTACTGCACCCTAGTCGATTCCTCCTGTTCCTTACTGCACCCCATCCTGTGCAGATCTTTGATTTTTTCTCTTCTTCTCGCTGCCTCGCCGCCTCTAGTTTTTGTTGGTATTGGTTTTATTAATTTTGCTGGTGTTGTTGTTGTTGCTTTTTGCCTTTTTCGATATTCTTCGATCGAAATTGGCTTAGGTCCAGCGGTTGGTGATTCTTTAATTTTTTCTTCTAACGCCTTTAACGTCTTTGGAGACATTTACTTTATTTTATTTATTTTTCTTTTAAATAAACAGATAGTGAGACCTAAGCCTGTTCACTATGCCTCATGCAAACTGCAAGTAGAGGTATCTGTTTATGAATAAAAAAAGAAAAAATAACGACGATAAATAAGTTTATTTCATAACCAGTCCGGTTTTTTGGAGCGTAGTCCAAAAATTGGTCACGGCACCAATGTTGTGACTCTATCTTGTTGTTTATTTATTTTACCTTTATTTTATCCTGGTTCTGGCCTGATCGTCTTCTTTTAATCCTTTTCCTGGTTTTACTTCTTCAATGGTTTTACTTTTATAATAAAACAACTACTTGTTTGTTGACTTTTAAGAGTTCTTAATTTATTTCTTTTACTGTAGGCTGAACCTGTTCAGTATAAGACTTCAATAATTGAACTCGCCGAAATACCAATTTTCAGCCGTTTATATATTCTAATATTGCTTCTTCAGCAATATTAGAATATTTCAATAAATATAATTAATTAATATTTCTTATTAATTAAAGGTAAAATTTGGCAACAACAGTTCATACATTAATTATGTTGCTATTGCCCATTGTGCTGATAACGCATTATACTTTATTATTATTATTAGGAAAGCTTATGTGCTTTCGTTTATTTACTTTAGGTTTATTTACCTTTTATTTAAGTTCTGTTCTACATTTTATACATAATAACTTAAGTTTTTCCACATCATCTTCATCCTCTTCGTCAGTGTTAGAATCTTCTTCAATAGTTCTATCCATATCCTTGTCCGCTAATTTTGCCTTTTGAGCTCTAGTTATTATATTTATTTGATCTACTTCCGTATCGTTTTCTCTATACGGAATTTATTGTACTCACTAATTAATGGTTTATGATCTGTGAACACTTTGAAGCTTCTTCCCAATAGGTATGACCGAAAGTTTTTTATTGCCCAATATATTGCTAGCATTTCTTTTTCTATCGTCGCATAATTTTTCTCTGATTTTCCTAATACTCTACTAGCGTAGGCAATTGGTTTATCTTCTCCAGTCTGAGTTTGCGATAAAACCGCTCCGAGTGCTTGGTTACTAGCATCCGTAGTTAAATTGAAATCCGTTTTGAAATCCGGATACATGAGTAATGGTGGTTCGACCAATAATTTTTTTATTTTTTCAAATGCTATTTGGTGTTCCGAAGTCCAATTAAATTTTTGGGATTTTGTTGCCATTTTATAGAGAGATGCCCCAATGTCGGCGAGTTTGGGCATACTAGGTCTGTAGTAGTTTACTAGTCCCAAAAATGATTGAAGTTCCTTTGTAGTACTAGGTACTGGGTGTTCCTGTACGCATTTGGTTTTTTCTGGGTCGGGCATCACTCCTTCTGATGTTATTTTATGGACCAAATATACTACTTCTTTTTTTTAAAAATTTACATTTTTCCGGTTGTAATTTCAGATTATTTTCCCTCAACCTTTGGAATACACATCGCAATTTTTCATCGTGATCGATTAAATTTTTTCCGTATATTACTATGTCATCGAGATATACGAAACATTTGAACCCCTGAAGTCCCGTTAAGTCGCAATTCATCATTCGTTATAATATGGCCGGTGCTCCGGTTAGTCCGAATGGCATTCGCTTGAACTCGAAATGCCCATAGGCAGTACTGAATGCAGTTTTCTCTCTGTCTGTAGGTTCCATTTGTACTTGGTGATAGCCACTAGCAAGATCCAAGGTTGTGAAATATTGTGAACCTCCTAATTGATCCAAAATTTCTTCAATACGAGGAAGTGGAAAGGCGTCGCCTATCGTTACTTCGTTTAATTGTCGAAAATCTATTACGACTCGATGTCTTTTTTCTCCGTTAGGCCCTGCCTTTTTTTGCACAACAAGTAATGGTGCGTTCCAAGGGCTATTACTAGGCTGTATTATATCTTCCGTTAATAATTTACCGACTTCTTCATTTATTACTTAAACGATATTGACGACTGTTTATAGGTTTAGTATCTGCTTTAACCGAAATAGAATGCGTAATATTTTCAACACAGCTTAATTTATCTCCGGTTAGGTGGAAAATGTCGTGACATTCTTCACATATCTTTTCTAGTGTTTCTATTTCTTCGAAGCTTAGATCCTGTGAAGTACATAAGACGTCCTTTAATTTTTTAAGCCTTTCTTTTACTCCCATAATGTCTGTTTTCTCTTGATTGAATAGATATCTTACATAATAAACTGGATTATTTTGCGTTTTATGCTCATCGTTACCCCAATTTGTTAATGGGTGTACATTATAAAAATTTAGCGAGTGAACTGTTGGTTCTAAATTTGGTCAGCTCCTGAGTTTTCCGGTTTTGAGTTTCCACCAATTTCAAACTCTTCGTTAATCCTATTATCCTTTTTTCCTTTTTCGAAATTTCCCTTTTTAATTTCATCATTATTTCTCATAATTTCAAAATGAATTCCTTTTTTAAACTCGATATTTTCTTTTACTTCATCATTATTAATTTGCTCTATTTTAACTTCATTATTTCACTCTATTTCATTATTTCTCTCTAATTTTCTATTATAAAAAATATTCATTTCTTTATTTTCAAATTTATCGTTACTCTTTGTTTTGTACATTTTAACTTCCTCAAACTTTCTTTTTACTTCAATATTATTCTGGTTCGTAAAGGGAATTGAGAATTCATTTTTATTGACTTTTGTTTTGGGAAAATGTAAAGTCCTTTGTGGTCCTAAAAGGTTACAGTTCTCTGCTAAAAAATCGTTTCCGAGAATTCCATCCGCAGGAAGGTCGGAATTACTACCTACTACTTGGAACTCGCATCTCATTTCTTCTGGTGTCAAAAATTTTCCAAAGCACTTGCCCAAAGTGGCACTTTGGTTATTGTTGTATTTATTAATATATTTTCCTTAAGATCTATAGGTACCTCCTTAGCTATTTTTTCTTTTTTAATTAAACTTGTTTGAGCCCCTGTATCTACCAATAATGTGACTTTTTTTGTGTTAGAAATAGCCAAAGGCATAGTCACTAAGGGGTCTAAGCGGAGATTACCGTTTTTACACCCTTTCCTTCGTTATTTGGGGATGCGAATTGGGATTTTACCTCATCCCTTGCTCGTTTCCCTGCTTCAATTGGTAGTATTGCCGTGCTGGACATGTTAACTCTGTATGTCCTTCTCTTTGACACCACCCACAGTGTCCTAATCGGAATGTGTTAACTCTTTGTTGAGTTGTGGCTTCCTGTACTTTTGATTTATTAAACGGACAATTAGTTGCAATGTGTCCTGAATTTTTGCATAAATAACACTCCATACGTGCCCATTTATTTTCTCTTTGTACGTTATTAGCTGGTGGTGCGCCTGTTTTGCGACGTGCCCAGCAATCTTTGCTATAGTGGCCCATCCTGCCACAATTAAAACAAGTTACTCTTTGTCCGTTGTTATTGTTTGGCACGTAAGAGTTATTTACTGGCCTAGCTGCTGTTACCGGTACTCTCATTCGTTGCGGTGCTTGTTGCATATTTTGTTGCCTAAAGAATCTATTATTGTCTATATTATCTCTATTATTGGAGCCGAGTTTCAGTTCTTTTATCATTTCCATAAGTTGTTTTGTGTCTATCATTCATTGCCTTTTCCGTTCATATTTCCGCTTGTTGTTCCGTTCATTTTTCCGCCCAACAATTCCAGGGATTCCCTAGCAAATCGTATTGCTTTTGTAAGGGTTTCTTCAACATTAGCACAATTTTGGGAAATTATGTAATGTTTGATGGACTCCGATCGCAAACCTTTAATAAATGTTTTCCTAGCCGTTTCTTCAGAATCCTGTACGATTCCTTGGTAGCCGGGCAGCCATTTTGAAGCATCCTAATTTCCGTTCTACACGATCTCCAAATTGTTCGACAGATTCATCACGAATCTGCACACATTCCTCAATTTCTCGCCTTAATTGTGTTAAATCCTTGTAAGGGATGAACGCGTTTTCCAGAATTGCTTTAAAATCTCTAAAGCTATTCACTGCCCGTTCCTGAAAAATGTCCACGGCTCTTCCTTTTAATTTTCCTCGAATTATTTGGTTTAATACCGCGGCGCGGTCACATTCATCTGTTCTGAAGTATGCGTCATGTGCGAGCGTTACAAAATTTTGTAAATCCAGTATCATACGATCTCCTTCTCCGCAAAATGTTGGAATGCCCTGAAAAAATGTTTTATATGTTTTTTCTAGGGGCATTGTTGCGTTCATTGGAGCTGTCGTACCGAAATCGTATGTATTATCCTTGTTTAAAAAATTTGTTGATCTCCTATTATTTTTGTGTCCTGATCCGTTGTTTGGTGGCATTAAATCCTCCTATAATCCGTTGGGTATTTGTAAGCCGCTATTGGTGCGTGGAATTGCTCCTTGCGTACATAGTCTATTTGTATCCGTTTCTAATTTGTCAAAATTTTTATTAATATTAATCAAAGTTTTGTTTCTTTCTTTTAATTGACTAATATTATCTATTGTTATACCTCCTACGGCACCTTCTTCTTCGCTTTCGCTACTGTTATTTTCAGAATTTGTCCTAATGTTATTTGAACGTAAACTCAAATTAATAGCATTTAAATTAATTTCCGTTTCCGACCCGCTTTCGTTTGATATAGTGTCGTCTGAATTTTCCGGCGCAAAAGTTACCGACCGTCTTCGTTTTGTAAAATTATCTGAATTACCCTGTGGTGTGGATTTTATCAGTGATAATTCCGCAAAATTAAGGTTTTCCGGTAAAATAGTAGAATCCTCTAATATTTTCTTTTGTCCGCGAGTAGTTGGTGCCATGTGTGAAATGATACCCAAAAAAAAATAATTAAATTGATTTTTCAATAAATTATACCTAAAATTCTATACTATTTTGTTATTGATATTTTTATTTTAAGAATATTCCTATACTTTCGAAAAAATAATACCACAATTATTAAAACTCATTAACATTCAATAATAAAAATAATTCGCATTCAATTTTTTATTGAATAAAAAAAAAACTCCCCTTTCCTCTACGCCTATGGTTAAAAATTATTTTAAATAAAAATATATTCTCAATACAAAACATATGTACGCTCAAAAACGACCATTTATTGTATCGCATATATACACCAATACAACACAAAAAAAATCTCTCAATAATTATGCATATAACATATATGTGTTATGCACAAAAGCTTTAACGAGTTTTTTTTTGGTTATTATTTTTTTTATGCACAAGCTTAAAGAACGATTTTTATAATTGCGAGAGAGAAAAAAATGTAAATTTTAATTAAAGCTCAAACCTTTAAATTTTGTGAGCAAATTTTTAAATTATTTTACGTTTAATTTTAACTCTTTACTTATTATAATTTAATATAATGTAAAGCCCGACAAAATTTTCTCTTCCAATATTGTTGTAGTTATTTATAAAGGTAATTATACAAATATAAATTTAAGTTTATTATTATTTTTATTAATTAGTCATTGTATTTTTTAAATATGATAACATTTCCTCTCTCAAAAATTAATATTAACTCTTCTGAAAAATAATTAAAAGAAAATACTGGCTC
Organism: Empis stercorea; assembly: GCA_949752835.1. NCBI lineage: Eukaryota > Metazoa > Arthropoda > Insecta > Diptera > Empididae > Empis > Empis stercorea. The sequence continues at coordinate 40,678,588 of OX457085.1, forward strand.
ATGTAGCTTGAGATTTTCATTTTAATATTATGTAAATTTTTTTTGTGTAATTCTAAATATTTTTTACTTTGAATAATATTTACTAATATTTTACTAAAATTCTAATAGTTTTTTCTTTACTTCGAATAATTTTTTTTAACGATATTTTATGTTACAAAGTTACAATTTTTTTACTACTTCCTCAACTGTTTTAATACAATTTTTAAACAGCTGATTAAAATTTTTTTTTTCTAATTTTTTCTCCTTTTGCTCCTTCCTTTGTGCTTTCCGTAGTTCCTTTATCTGTCTTTTAAATGATTCCTCCTGTTCCTTACTGCACCCTAGTCGATTCCTCCTGTTCCTTACTGCACCCCATCCTGTGCAGATCTTTGATTTTTTCTCTTCTTCTCGCTGCCTCGCCGCCTCTAGTTTTTGTTGGTATTGGTTTTATTAATTTTGCTGGTGTTGTTGTTGTTGCTTTTTGCCTTTTTCGATATTCTTCGATCGAAATTGGCTTAGGTCCAGCGGTTGGTGATTCTTTAATTTTTTCTTCTAACTCCTTTAACGTCTTTGGAGACATTTACTTTATTTTATTTATTTTTCTTTTAAATAAACAGATAGTGAGACCTAAGCCTGTTCACTATGCCTCATACAAACTGCAAGTAGAGGTATCTGTTTATGAATAAAAAAAGAAAAAATAACGACGATAAATAAATTTATTTCATAACCAGTCCGGTTTTTTGGAGCGTAGTCCAAAAATTGGTCACGGCACCAATGTTGTGACTCTATCTTGTTGTTTATTTATTTTACCTTTATTTTATCCTGGTTCTGGCCTGATCGTCTTCTTTTAATCCTTTTCCTGGTTTTACTTCTTCAATGTTTTTACTTTTATAATAAAACAACTACTTGTTTGTTGACTTTTAAGAGTTCTTAATTTATTTCTTTTACTGTAGGCTAAACCTGTTCAGTATAAGACTTCAATAATTGAACTCGCTGAAATACCAATTTTCAGCCGTTTATATATTCTAATATTGCTTCTTCAGCAATATTAGAATATTTCAATAAATATAATTAATTAATATTTCTTATTAATTAAAGGTAAAATTGTGCAACAACAGTTCATACATTAATTATGTTGCTATTGCCCATTGTGCTGATAACGCATTATACTTTATTATTATTATTAGGAAAGCTTATGTGCTTTCGTTTATTTACTTAAGGTTTATTTACCTTTTATTTAGGTTCTGTTCTACATTTTATACATAATAACTTAAGTTTTTCCACATCATCTTCATCCTCTTCGTCAGTGTTAGAATCGTCTTCAATAGTTCTATCCATATCCTTGTCCGCTAATTTTGCCTTTTGAGCTCTAGTTATTACATTTATTTGATCTACTTCCGTATCGTTTTCTCTATACGGAATTTATTGTACTCACTAATTAATGGTTTATGATCTGTGAACACTTTGAAGCTTCTTCCCAATAGGTATGACCGAAAGTTTTTTATTGCCCAATATATTGCTAGCATTTCTTTTTCTATCGTCGCATAATTTTTCTCTGATTTTCCTAATACTCTACTAGCGTAGGCAATTGGTTTATCTTCTCCAGTCTGAGTTTGCGATAAAACCGCTCCGAGTGCTTGGTTACTAGCATCCGTAGTTAAATTGAAATCCGTTTTGAAATCCGGATACATGAGTAATGGTGGTTCGACCAATAATTTCTTTATTTTTTCAAATGCTATTTGGTGTTCCGAAGTCCAATTAAATTTTTGGGATTTTGTTGCCATTTTATAGAGAGATGCCCCAATGTCGGCGAGTTTCGGCATACTAGGTCTGTAGTAGTTTACTAGTCCCAAAAATGATTGAAGTTCCTTTGTAGTACTAGGTACTGGGTGTTCCTGTACGCATTTGGTTTTTTCTGGGTCGGGCATCACTCCTTCTGATGTTATTTTATGGCCCAAATATACTACTTCTTTTTTTAAAAATTTACATTTTTCCGGTTGTAATTTCAGATTATTTTCCCTCAACCTTTGGAACACACATCGCAATTTTTCATCGTGATCGATTAAATTTTTTCCGTATATTACTATGTCATCGAGATATACGAAACATTTGAACCCCTGAAGTCCCGTTAAGACGCAATTCATCATTCGTTGGAATGTGGCCGGTGCTCCGGTTAGTCCGAATGGCATTCGCTTGAACTCGAAATGGCCATAGGCAGTACTGAATGCAGTTTTCTCTCTGTCTGTAGGTTCCATTTGTACTTGGTGATAGCCACTAGCAAGATCCAAGGTTGTGAAATATTTTGAACCTCCTAATTGATCCAAAATTTCTTCAATACGAGGAAGTGGAAAGGCGTCGCCTATCGTTACTTCGTTTAATTGTCGAAAATCTATTACGACTCGATGTCTTTTTTCTTCGTTAGGCCCTGCCTTTTTTGGCACAACAAGTAATGGTGCGTTCCAAGGGCTATTACTAGGCTGTATTATATCTTCCGTTAATAATTTACCGACTTCTTCATTTATTACTTAAACGATATTGACGACTGTTTATAGGTTTAGTATATGCTTTAACCGAAATAGAATGCGTAATATTTTCAACACAGCTTTAACCGAAATAGAATGCGTAATATTTTCAACACGTGACATTCTTCACATATCTTTTCTATTGTTTCTATTTCTTCGAAGCTTAGATCCTGTGAAGTACATAAGACGTCCTTTAATTTTTAAGCCTTTCTTTTACTCCCATAATGTCTGTTTTCTCTTGATTGAATAGATATCTTACATAATAAACTAGAAACTATTTTGCGTTTTATGCTCATCGTTACCCCAATTTGTTAATGGGTGTACATTATAAAAATTTAGCGAGTGAACTGTTGGTTCGAAATTTGGAAGTATTTGTTCCTGATTTGTTGTATTTACCACCGGGACGGCAATTTTCCCATTTCGTACATTGCTGATGCAATTCCTTAAGAATATTCCATTTTCCAAATTTTTCCCTATGTTTAATAACTCTCCCTGTTCTTTAACAGCTACTTCTATAATTTTCTCTGATCTCGCGGGTATTTTAATTTCATTTTCTTTCAACTTTGATTTTCCACCTTTTCCTTGGGAGTTTTCAAGATCCGCAGCGCAGTCGTCTGCTCCTGAAAATTTTCCCTTGGATTGTAGTTTTTCATTTTCTTTTGTTAAAATTGGTTTGTTCTCGTTGCCTGAAAAAACTTCAAGATCCGCTGCTCTATGGTCAGCTCCTGAGTTTTCCGGTTTTGAGTTTCCACCAATTTCAAACTCTTCGTTAATCCTATTATCCTTTTTTCCTTTTTCGAAATTTCCCTTTTTAATTTCATCATTATTTCTCATAATTTCAAAATGAATTCCTTTTTTAAACTCGATATTTTCTTTTACTTCATCATTATTAATTTGCTCTATTTTAACTTCATTATTTCACTCTATTTCATTATTTCTCTCTAATTTTCTATTATAAAAACTATTCATTTCTTTATTTTCAAATTTATCGTTACTCTTTGTTTTGTACATTTTAACTTCCTCAAACTTTCTATTTACTTCAATATTATTCTGGTTCGTAAAGGGAATTGAGAATTCATTTTTATTGACTTTTGTTTTGGGAAAATGTAAAGTCCTTTGTGGTCCTAAAATGTTACAGTTCTCTGCTAAAAAATCGTTTCCGAGAATTCCATCCGCAGGAAGGTCGGAATTACTACCTACTACTTGGAACTCGCATCTCATTTCTTCTGGTGTCAAAAATTTTCCAAAGCACATAACCAAAGTGGTACTTTGGTTATGTGTTGTATGTATTAATATATTTTCCTTAAGATCTATAGGTACCTCCTTAGCTATTTTTTCTTTTTTAATTAAACTTGTTTGAGCCCCTGTATCTACCAATAATGTGACTTTTTTTGTGTTAGAAATATCCAAAGGCATAGTCACTAAGGGGTCTAAGCGGAGATTACCGTTTTTACACCATTTCCTTCGTTATTTGGGGATGAGAATTGGGATTTTACCTCATCCCTTGCTCGTTTCCCTGCTTCGATTGGTAGTATTGCCGTGCTGGACATGTTAACTCTGTATGTCCTTCTCTTTGACACCACTCACAGTGTCCTAATCGGAATGTGTTAACTCTTTGTTGAGTTGTGGCTTCCTGTACTTTTGATTTATTAAACGGACAATTAGTTGCAATGTGTCCTGAATTTTTGCATAAATAACACTCCATACGTGCCCATTTATTTTCTCTTTGTACGTTATTAGCTGGTGGTGCGCCTGTTTTGCGAGGTGCCCAGCAATCTTTGCTATAGTGGCCCATCCTGCCACAATTAAACCAAGTTACTCTTTGTCCGTTGTTATTGTTTGGCACGTAAGAGTTATTTACTGGCCTAGCTGCTGTTACCGGTACTCTCATTCGTTGCGGTGCTTGTTGCATATTTTGTTGCCTAAGGAATCTATTATTGTCTCTATTATCTCTATTATTGGAACCGAGTTTAAGTTCTTTTATCATTTCCATAAGTTGTTTTGTGGTATCATTCATTGCCTTTTCCGTTCATTTTTCCGCTTGTTGTGGTCCCAACAATTCCAGGGATTCCCTAGCAAATCGTATTGCTTTTGTAAGGGTTTCTTCAACATTAGCACAATTTTGGGAAATTATGTAATGTTTGATAGAGTCCGATCGCAAACCTCTAATAAATGTTTTCCTAGCCGTTTCTTCAGAATCCTGTACGATTCCTTGGTAGCCGGGCAGCCATTTTGAAGCATCCTAATTTCCGTTCTACACGATCTCCAAATTGTTCGACAGATTCATCACGAATCTGCACACATTCCTCAATTTCTCGCCTTAATTGTGTTAAATCCTTGTAAGGGATGAACGCGTTTTCCAGAATTGCTTTAAAATCTCTAAAGCTATTCACTGCCCGTTCCTGAAAAATGTCCACGGCTCTTCCTTTTAATTTTCCTCGAATTATTTGGTTTAATACCGCGGCGCGGTCACATTCATCTGTTCTGAAGTATGCGTCATGTGCGAGCGCTACAAAATTTTGTAAATCCAGTATCATACGATCTCCTTCTCCGCAAAATGTTGGAATGCCCTGAAAAAATGTTTTATATGTTTTTTCTAAGGGCATTGTTGCGTTCATTGGAGCTGTCGTACCGAAATCGTATGTATTATCCTTGTTTAAAAAATTTGTTGATCTCCTATTATTTTTGTGTCCTGATCCGTTGTTTGGTGGCATTAAATCCTCCTATAATCCGTTGGGTATTTGTAAGCCGCTATTGGTGCGTGGAATTGCTCCTTGCGTACATAGTCTATTTGTATCCGTTTCTAATTTGTCAAAATTTTTATTAATATTAATCAAAGTTTTGTTTCTTTCTTTTAATTGACTAATATTATCTATTGTTATACCTCCTACGGCACCTTCTTCTTCGCTTTCGCTACTATTATTTTCAGAATTTGTCCTAATGTTATTTGAACGTAAACTCAAATTAATAGCATTTAAATTAATTTCCGTTTCCGACCCGCTTTCGTTTGATATAGTGTCGTCTGAATTTTCCGGCGCAAAAGTTACCGACCGTCTTCGTTTTATAAAATTATCTGAATTACCCTGTGGTGTGGATTTTATCAGTGATAATTCCGCAAAATTAAGGTTTTCCGGTAAAATAGTAGAATCCTCTAATATTTTCTTTTGTCCGCGAGTAGTTGGTGCCATGTGTGAAATGGTACCCAAAAAAAAATAATTAAATTGATTTATCAACAAATTATACCTAAAATTCTATACTATTTTGTTATTGATATTTTTATTTTAAGAATATTCCTATACTTTCGTAAAAATAATACCACAATTATTAAAACTCATTAACATTCAATAATAAAAATAATTCGCATTCAATTTCTTATTGAATAAAAAAAAACTCCCCTTTCCTCTACGCCTATGGTTAAAAACTATTTTAAATAAAAATATATTCTCAATACAAAACATATGTACGCTCAAAAACGACCATTTATTGTATCGCATATATACACCAATACAACACAAAAAAAATCTCTCAATAATTATGCATATATAACATATATGTGTTATGCACAAAAGCTTTAACGAGTTTTTTTTTGGTTATTATTTTTTTTATGCACAAGCTTAAAGAACGATTTTTATAATTGCGAGAGAAAAAAAATGTAAATTTTAATTAAAGCTCAAACCTTAAAATTTTGTGAGCAAATTTAAAATTATTTTACTTTTAATTTTAACTCTTTACTTATTATAATTTAATATAATGTAAATCCCGACAAAATTTTCTCTTCCAATATTGTTGTAGTTATTTATAAAGTTAATTATACAAATATAAATTTAAGTTTAATATTATTTTTATTAATTAGTCATTGTATTTTATAAATATGATAACATTTCCTCTCTCAAAAATTAATATTAACTCTTCTGAAAAAATAATTAAAAGAAAATACTGGCTCATGTAGCTTGAGATTTTCATTTTAATATTATGTAAATTTTTTTTGTGTAATTCTAAATATTTTTTACTTTGAATAATATTTACTAATATTTTACTAAAATTCTAATAGTTTTTTCTTTACTTCGAATAATTTTTTTTAACGATATTTTATGTTACAAAGTTACAATTTTTTTGCTACTGTCTTTTAAATGATTTCTCCTGTTCCTTACTGCACCCTAGTCGATTCCTCCTGTTCCTTACTGCACCCCATCCTGTGCAGATCTTTGATTTTTTCTCTTCTTGTCGCTGCCTCGCCGCCTCTAGTTTTTGTTGGTATTGGTTTTATTAATTTTGCTGGTGTTGTTGTTGTTGCTTTTTGCCTTTTTCGATATTCTTCGATCGAAATTGGCTTAGGTCCAGCGGTTGGTGATTCTTTAATTTTTTCTTCTAACTCCTTTAACGTCTTTGGAGACATTTACTTTATTTTATTTATTTTTCTTTTAAATAAACAGATAGTGAGACCTAAGCCTGTTCACTATGCCTCATACAAACTGCAATTAGAGGTATCTGTTTATGAATAAAAAAAGAAAAAATAACGACGATAAATAAATTTATTTCATAACCAGTCCGGTTTTTTGGAGCGTAGTCCAAAAATTGGTCACGGCACCAATGTTGTGACTCTATCTTGTTGTTTATTTATTTTACCTTTATTTTATCCTGGTTCTGGCCTGATCGTCTTCTTTTAATCCTTTTCCTGGTTTTACTTCTTCAATGGTTTTACTTTTATAATAAAACAACTACTTGTTTGTTGACTTTTAAGAGTTCTTAATTTATTTCTTTTACTGTAGCTAAACCTGTTCAGTATAAGACTTCAATAATTGAACTCGCCGAAATACCAATTTTCAGCCGTTTATATATTCTAATATTGCTTCTTCAGCAATATTAGAATATTTCAATAAATATAATTAATAAATATTTCTTATTAATTAAAGGTAAAATTGTGCAACAACAGTTCATACATTAATTATGTTGCTATTGCCCATTGTGCTGATAACGCATTATACTTTATTATTATTATTAGGAAAGCTTATGTGCTTTCGTTTATTTACTTTAGGTTTATTTACCTTTTATTTAGGTTCTGTTCTACATTTTATACATAGGGATCGGGGATCCGAATGTTGTGAGCAAAATATTGAACGCCACAAAAAATATAAAAAATAAGGTAATTTCTATAGATAGAGACCTCACAAGAGAAGGTATGGATAGAAAAAAAGGTATGGCCGAAGTAAAAACTAAGTGATAATTTTGTGAGTTTTAATTTCAAGCTAATAGAAAAAAATATAGAAAAAAGCAATAAGAGAAGAGAGCAATAGGATATAGTCGTCTGTGGTGAGATTTAATAGAATAGAATGTACATATTAAAAATGGATTAAATGAATTAAATATATAATTAAATAAATAGAATTAAATAATAATTTAAATAAAGTAAAATTAGTTAGTAAGAATGTATCAAATGGAAAAAATCTTGAATTAATTAGTATATTATCGTATAATGTGCATGAATTAGATAGTCATAAACTTTTTATTGATTTCCTTAAATACATAAAATCACATGATGTTCTTTTTATACATGAAACTCATGTGGATTTAATTTCTGCGTCTTGACGGTAAAACATATACTCAATATATGCATTTACAGTAGTTGAATTAAAAAAAAAGCCATAATTATAAAACTACTTATCAGTAGTTCGGATACACGGCAATTTTAATAATATATAATATATATAATTCTTATAATAATATGTTTTCGACAAACATTATAATAATATATAATAAAGTGTTTTAGTAGTGTATATTTTATTTTCATAATATATATTTTAAAATTAGCTATTGATGCTATATTTGCTAGATAGATTGGAAATATTAAATCATCAGTATTTGTTTCGCCATTGTTTAAACGCACATCGCACACGAAATTTCATTTAACACATTTAATATTAAACACCGTTGAATACTAAATAATCACGCTTACTTCGTCCGTGTATCCAGAGACGCACATGAAGTTATAATGCTCTTTTTTTAGTTTAACTTCGTCCGTGTATCCCGAGACGCACATGAAATTATAATGCCCTTTTTTATTACAAGACTTTCCTTTTTATATTTAAGTATAATAAATTTTATTAAAAACCCTGTTTTTTTTGTAGACAGGTATATTACATTGCAAAATTTTTGGAAAAAAAAACTATTCGGCAACAATTGCACATCGGCAACAATTTTTTTAAATCACATTAGCTTTGAGTTTTATAAATGTAAAAAAAATCATTAAATATAATTAAAAAATACAAAACTTACCTTTTTTTTCTTTAATAAATTGCCATTTTTTAATGTAAAGAAAACATAGGCTATGCTTTTTTGTCCAATGAATTTGAAATGAAATATTGATAACAGAGCCTTCTACAATTATCAGCTGATAAATTCAATTGTGATTGCAATAACAAAAATTTTCCGATGAGCAGTGAATAATTTTTTGCATACATTTTGCAGTGTAGTATACCTTTCTACAAAAAAAACACAGCTATTATATGACAAGGATGTAAACACCTCCTAATGATTCGGCTCCGAAGAATCTTTAGACTTGAGTTCAATATCAATATTTATTTTGCTTTTTAGCGCATTAGCAAACAATTTGGTAGAAATGTGTATATTAGTGTCACTCTGTCTGTCTGTCTGTCCGTCCAGCCGTTTACGCAAACTTCTAAATCTATTGATAGAATATTAAAATTTTTACCATAGATAGATAGTAATAAAATAATAGGTCCAGTAGAATAAAATTCTCTTCTATCTCTTTGCCTCTCTGAGTTATTCCCCCTCTATAAGCTAGGAAAATCTTTTATCTCTTTTGTGAAATTAACAAATTATTTCAAATTTAATTCTGTGTTGTATAAAAATACCGTTATCTTCATACAACGTTTTTTAGTTTTTTTAACACCCTGTATTTCCCAAACGGCTTATTATGAAAACCTGAAATTGGTACATAATTTACAAGATTGGACTGATTTTTGGTACATAACGAAGAGATATCCAAAAAAATAAATAGACTTTGTGAAGAAAATGTATCCCTGTCTCCCCTCTCCTTTCCGTTGTGGCCCTTCGAAAATCAAAACATGACATTTTTAATATACTTGTAAAATTATAACTGCACAATATTTTTAAAAAAAATATTGAGAAAACTTTCAAAAATCATATTTCTTTAAAGCGCATTAATTAATAAATTATAATCATTTGCCTCCCTCTTATAATTAATCAAATGCTTATTTATTACTATGACGCATTTTTTACCTATATTTACCATATCATTTTTTATCTTTCCTACTTATAGTACTTTGAAAATAATACTAAAAAATACTATAAAAATACTATAGGAATTCCCATTGTTTTAGTATAGCTCATAGTTCTATATGAGGCTATTTTGAGGAAATGTGCTTTTGACAAACCCGGGCTTTGTTCTTCATATTTTTTAAAAATTTTCGAAAGACACAAATTACAAATATTACAATTATGATAATTATTATTATTGACGTTGTAGTAATTGCTACATGCGCATGCAAAGTATTTAGACCTGTCCCTAATACAGGACGTACGGCGTCACCGAAATACGCGGCGTACTAACGCCGACAAATGGAATTTCCAATTTTTACGGGCGTATTAAGTACACCCGTAAAGAGCTTTGACATTTTATTTCGGGAGCTCTCATACAAAATAAAAAGATTTTGACAGACGCTTACGCCGCCCGTCCTGTATTAGGGAGAGGTTTTACAGATTTTATTTCTTCAGTTATGCCTCTATTTTTTATGTTTCAGATGTATTTCGTCCATAGAAAAATTCTTTACAATATTTTTGATTGTGACATTAATAAAATTTGGAATTACAAAGTTATCTTCGTTTACAAAACTTTGACAAGTATTTTGTACTAATTTAAAAATTTTCTTAAGTAATACGTTTCCTGCGTCTTTATACAATTCTCTTTAATTTACTATAAAATATTAATATTTCAAATTTAATTCAAATTTTTATTTGATACAGGTTCTACAATAAATCGATAATAATTATTCTGTTCATAGTTTGGTAAAAGTAATATCAATATTATATTATTATCATAAACAATTACGGACGATTTAATATTCATCATATATTTAAGCGTAACATTATCTATATTTATTTCATTTATGGTTAAAATATAAAACAAAAAAAATATAAAATAGATCTTTATTTTCTTCTCTTGATAAAAGTTTCAAAATATTGTTTAGCAAAAGATAATATAATATTATGATTATTTAAAGCAATTAAAAATTATTTATATTAATTTAATTTGTGTTCAGATTTATTTATACTTTATTATTATAAACCAAAAATGTAATATAAGTGCTTTTCAATATGATTGATACTATTATTTTTTGTTTTATTACTAATAATCAACTTATATTTATCAAACAACTTTCTAAGTAAGTCAAGGACAAAATTTATATCTTGCATAGTTTTTTATATCTTGCATGTGTTGCATTTATATCTTGCATGTGTTGCATAGTTACGATTTCTTTATCTTTATTAATTTTATTAGGAAAGTTGTGTAATAGTGCTTTAACTTAATGTTGTTGTTTGTTTTCTCAATATTTTATTTTCTTTTATAACCAAACAAGGTATTTATAATAGGTTTGCAATTTAGTAAATTAAAATTAACAATATATATTATTCCGTCTTATAAATCGGCTTATACATTTCAAAAATTTAATATAAGCACATACTTAGTATTATGAGGACTTATTTTAAATATTGACTATAACTATTACTATTTTATACAATATATTACAAACAAATATAATTTTATTACTTTATTTAATTATTATACAGTTTAAATTTTAAAATTATATTGTGCTTCTTAATTACACTTCTTATCAGAAGTAGTAGTGTAGAATAGTAAAAGGATAAGTAGGATAGGGCTTGTTGTGGAATAAAAAACGCCGTCCCTGTATTTTTGTTATATTTGAACCCAAAATATTTGCATTACGCATTGCGAAATAATATTAAAAAATATTATTTAAATAAATTAACTATATCATAAAGTTAATAAACTTAGCATATAATAAATAATGCTTAGTGCGCATTTATGCAATGTATGCAATTTTGGGTAACAACAAATACAAATAATAATAATTATTATTATTACTAATTATGATTACGCAAAATAATTATGATTAATATTCCTATACTTTCGTAAAAATAATACCACAATTATTAAAACTCATTAACATTCAATAATAAAAATAATTCGCATTCAATTTCTTATTGAATAAAAAAAAACTCCCCTTTCCTCTACGCCTATGGTTAAAAACTATTTTAAATAAAAATATATTCTCAATACAAAACATATGTACGCTCAAAAACGACCATTTATTGTATCGCATATATACACCAATACAACACAAAAAAAATCTCTCAATAATTATGCATATATAACATATATGTGTTATGCACAAAAGCTTTAACGAGTTTTTTTTTGGTTATTATTTTTTTTATGCACAAGCTTAAACAACGATTTTTATAATTGCGAGAGAGAAAAAATGTAAATTTTAATTAAAGCTCAAACCTTTAAATTTTGTGAGCAAATTTAAAATTATTTTACTTTTAATTTTAACTCTTTACTTATTATAATTTAATATAATGTAAATCCCGACAAAATTTTCTCTTCCAATATTGTTGTAGTTATTTATAAAGTTAATTATACAAATATAAATTTAAGTTTAATATTATTTTTATTAATTAGTCATTGTATTTTATAAATATGATAACATTTCCTCTCTCAAAAATTAATATTAACTCTTCTGAAAAAATAATTAAAAGAAAATACTGGCTCATGTAGCTTGAGATTTTCATTTTAATATTATGTAAATTTTTTTTGTGTAATTCTAAATATTTTTTACTTTGAATAATATTTACTAATATTTTACTAAAATTCTAATAGTTTTTTCTTTACTTCGAATAATTTTTTTTAACGATATTTTATGTTACAAAGTTACAATTTTTTTACTACTTCCTCAACTGTTTTAATACAATTTTCAAACAGCTGATTAAAATTTTTTTTTTGTATTTTTTTCTCCTTTTGCTCCTTCCTTTGTACTTTCCGTAGTTCCTTTATCTGTCTTTTAAATGATTCCTCCTGTTCCTTACTGCACCCTAGTCGATTCCTCCTGTTCCTTACTGCACCCCATCCTGTGCAGATCTTTGATTTTTTCTCTTCTTGTCGCTGCCTCGCCGCCTCTAGTTTTTGTTGGTATTGGTTTTATTAATTTTGCTGGTGTTGTTGTTGTTGCTTTTTGCCTTTTTCGATATTCTTCGATCGAAATTGGCTTAGGTCCAGCGGTTGGTGATTCTTTAATTTTTTCTTCTAACTCCTTTAACGTCTTTGGAGACATTTACTTTATTTTATTTATTTTTCTTTTAAATAAACAGATAGTGAGACCTAAGCCTGTTCACTATGCCTCATACAAACTGCAATTAGAGGTATCTGTTTATGAATAAAAAAAGAAAAAATAACGACGATAAATAAATTTATTTCATAACCAGTCCGGTTTTTTGGAGCGTAGTCCAAAAATTGGTCACGGCACCAATGTTGTGACTCTATCTTGTTGTTTATTTATTTTACCTTTATTTTATCCTGGTTCTGGCCTGATCGTCTTCTTTTAATCCTTTTCCTGGTTTTACTTCTTCAATGGTTTTACTTTTATAATAAAACAACTACTTGTTTGTTGACTTTTAAGAGTTCTTAATTTATTTCTTTTACTGTAGCTAAACCTGTTCAGTATAAGACTTCGATAATTGAACTCGCCGAAATACCAATTTTCAGCCGTTTATATATTCTAATATTGCTTCTTCAGCAATATTAGAATATTTCAATAAATATAATTAATAAATATTTCTTATTAATTAAAGGTAAAATTGTGCAACAACAGTTCATACATTAATTATGTTGCTATTGCCCATTGTGCTGATAACGCATTATACTTTATTATTATTATTAGGAAAGCTTATGTGCTTTCGTTTATTTACTTTAGGTTTATTTACCTTTTATTTAGGTTCTGTTCTACATTTTATACATAGGGATCGGGGATCCGAATGTTGTGAGCAAAATATTGAACGCCACAAAAAATATAAAAAATAAGGTAATTTCTATAGATAGAGACCTCACAAGAGAAGGTATGGATAGAAAAAAAGGTATGGCCGAAGTAAAAACTAAGTGATAATTTTGTGAGTTTTAATTTCAAGCTAATAGAAAAAAATATAGAAAAAAGCAATAAGAGAAGAGAGCAATAGGATATAGTCGTCTGTGGTGAGATTTAATAGAATAGAATGTACATATTAAAAATGGATTAAATGAATTAAATATATAATTAAATAAATAGAATTAAATAATAATTTAAATAAAGTAAAATTAGTTAGTAAGAATGTATCAAATGGAAAAAATCTTGAATTAATTAGTATATTATCGTATAATGTGCATGAATTAGATAGTCATAAACTTTTTATTGATTTCCTTAAATACATAAAATCACATGATGTTCTTTTTATACATGAAACTCATGTGGATTTAATTTCTGCGTCTTGACGGTAAAACATATACTCAATATATGCATTTACAGTAGTTGAATTAAAAAAAAAGCCATAATTATAAAACTACTTATCAGTAGTTCGGATACACGGCAATTTTAATAATATATAATATATATAATTCTTATAATAATATGTTTTCGACAAACATTATAATAATATATAATAAAGTGTTTTAGTAGTGTATATATTATTTTCATAATATATATTTTAAAATTAGCTATTGATGCTATATTTGCTAGATAGATTGGAAATATTAAATCATCAGTATTTGTTTCGCCATTATTTAAACGCACATCGCACACGAAATTTCATTTAACACATTTAATATTAAACACCGTTGAATACTAAATAATCACGCTTACTTCGTCCGTGTATCCAGATACGCACATGAAGTTATAATGCTCTTTTTTTAGTTTAACTTCGTCCGTGTATCCCGAGACGCACATTAAATTATAATGCCCTTTTTTATTACAAGACTTTCCTTTTTATATTTAAGTATAATAAATTTTATTAAAAACCCTGTTTTTTTTGTAGACAGGTATATTACATTGCAAAATTTTTGGAAAAAAAAACTATTCACTGCACATCGGCAACAATTTTTTTAAATCACATTAGCTTTGAGTTTTATAAATGTAAAAAAAATCATTAAATATAATTAAAAAATACAAAACTTACCTTTTTTTTCTTTAATAAATTGCCATTTTTTAATGTAAAGAAAACATAGGCTATGCTTTTTTGTCCAATGAATTTGAAATGAAATATTGATAACAGAGCCTTCTACAATTATCAGCTGATAAATTCAATTGTGATTGCAATAACAAAAATTTTCCGATGAGCAGTGAATAATTTTTTTGCATAAATTTTGCAGTGTAGTATACCTTTCTACAAAAAAAACACAGCTATTATATGACAAGGATGTAAACACCTCCTAATGATTCGGCTCCGAAGAATCTTTAGACTTGAGTTCAATATCAATATTTATTTTGCTTTTTAGCGCATTACCAAACAATTTGGTAGAAATGTGTATATTAGTGTCACTCTGTCTGTCTGTCTGTCCGTCCAGCCGTTTACGCAAACTTCTAAATCTATTGATAGAATATTAAAATTTTTACCATAGATAGATAGTAATAAAATAATAGGTCCAGTAGAATAAAATTCTCTTCTATCTCTTTGCCTCTCTGAGTTATTCCCCCTCTATAAGCTAGGAAAATCTTTTATCTCTTTTGTGAAATTAACAAATTATTTCAAATTTAATTCTGTGTTGTATAAAAATACCGTTATCTTCATACAACGTTTTTTAGTTTTTTTAACACCCTGTATTTCCCAAACGGCTTATTATGAACACCTGAAATTGGTACATAATTTACAAGATTGGACTGATTTTTGGTACATAACGAAGAGATATCCAAAAAAATAAATAGACTCTGTGAAGAAAATGTATCCCTGTCTCCCCTCTCCTTTCCGTTGTGGCCCTTCGAAAATCAAAACATGACATTTTTAATATACTTGTAAAATTATAACTGCACAATATTTTTAAAAAAAATATTGAGAAAACTTTCAAAAATCATATTTCTTTAAAGCGCATTAATTAATAAATTATAATCATTTGCCTCCCTCTTATAATTAATCAAATGCTTATTTATTACTATGACGCATTTTTTACCTATATTTACCATATCATTTTTTATCTTTCCTACTTATAGTACTTTGAAAATAATACTAAAAAATACTATAAAAATACTATAGGAATTCCCATTGTTTTAGTATAGCTCATAGTTCTATATGAGGCTATTTTGTGGAAAGTTGCTTTTGACAAACCCGGGCTTTGTTCTTCATATTTTTTAAAATTTTTCGAAAGACACAAATTACAAATATTACAACTATGATAATTATTATTATTGACGTTGTAGTAATTGCTACATGCGCATGCAAAGTATTTAGACCTCTCCCTAATACAGGACGTACGGCGTCACTGAAATACGCGGCGTACTAACGCCGACAAATGGAATTTCCAATTTTTACGGGCGTATTAAGTACACCCGTAAAGAGCTTTGACATTTTATTTCGGGAGCTCTCATGCAAAATAAAAAGATTTTGACAGACGCTTACGCCGCACGTCCTGTATTAGGGAGAGGTTTTACAGATTTTATTTCTTCAGTTATGCCTCTATTTTTTATGTTTCAGATGTATTTCGTCCATAGAAAAATTCTTTACAATATTTTTGATTGTGACATTAATAAAATTTGGAATTACAAAGTTATCTTCGTTTACAAAACTTTGACAAGTATTTTGTACTAATTTAAAAATTTTCTTAAGTAATACGTTTCCTGCGTCTTTATACAATTCTCTTTAATTTACTATAAAATATTAATATTTCAAATTTAATTCAAATTTTTATTTGATACAGGTTCTACAATAAATCGATAATAATTATTCTGTTCATAGTTTGGTAAAAGTAATATCAATATTATATTATTATCATAAACAATTACGGACGATTTAATATTCATCATATATTTAAGCGTAACATTATCTATATTTATTTCATTTATGGTTAAAATATAAAACAAAAAAAATATAAAATAGATCTTTATTTTCTTCTCTTGATAAAAGTTTCAAAATATTGTTTAGCAAAAGATAATATAATATTATGATTATTTAAAGCAATTAAAAATTATTTACATTAATTTAATTTGTGTTCAGATTTATTTATACTTTATTATTATAAACCAAAAATGTAATATAAGTGCTTTTCAATATGATTGATACTATTATTTTTTGTTTTATTACTAATAATCAACTTATATTTATCAAACAACTTTCTAAGTAAGTCAAGGACAAAATTTATATCTACAATTAAATTAAAGTGGTTAACGTTAGCATACGCCCAAGCTAAGTCATCAGCAAAAGCTGTATTATATGAGATTTAAATTCTTGCTTCAAAAGTGAATATCTCTACTTATAATTCCTAACTGACTTAACAATAGATTTTCTTTAACTTTTCTAACTTGTCCCCTTAATAACAGTATATCATAATGAATTTGGAATATGTGTTGCATAGTTACGATTTCTTTATCTTTATTAATTTTATTAGGAAAGTTGTGTAATAGTGCTTTAACTTAATGTTGTTGTTTGTTTTCTCAATATTTTATTTTCTTTTATAACCAAACAAGGTATTTATAATAGGTTTACAATTTAGTAAATTAAAATTAACAATATATATTATTCCGTCTTATAAATCGGCTTATACATTTCAAAAATTTAATATAAGCACATACTTAGTATTATGAGGACTTATTTTAAATATTGACTATAACTATTACTATTTTATACAATATATTACAAACAAATATAATTTTATTACTTTATTTAATTATTATACAGTTTAAATTTTAAAATTATATTGTGCTTCTTAATTACACTTCTTATCAGAAGTAGTAGTGTAGAATAGTAAAAGGATAAGTAGGATAGGGCTTGTTGTGGAATAAAAAACGCCGTCCCTGTATTTTTGTTATATTTGAACCCAAAATATTTGCATTACGCATTGCGAAATAATATTAAAAAATATTATTTAAATAAATTAACTATATCATAAAGTTAATAAACTTAGCATATAATAAATAATGCTTAGTGCGCATTTATGCAATGTATGCAATTTTGGGTAACAACAAATACAAATAATAATAATTATTATTATTACTAATTATGATTACGCAAAATAATTATGATTAATATTCCTATACTTTCGTAAAAATAATACCACAATTATTAAAACTCATTAACATTCAATAATAAAAATAATTCGCATTCAATTTCTTATTGAATAAAAAAAAACTCCCCTTTCCTCTACGCCTATGGTTAAAAACTATTTTAAATAAAAATATATTCTCAATACAAAACATATGTACGCTCAAAAACGACCATTTATTGTATCGCATATATACACCAATACAACACAAAAAAAATCTCTCAATAATTATGCATATATAACATATATGTGTTATGCACAAAAGCTTTAACGAGTTTTTTTTTGGTTATTATTTTTTTTATGCACAAGCTTAAAGAACGATTTTTATAATTGCGAGAGAGAAAAAATGTAAATTTTAATTAAAGCTCAAACCTTTAAATTTTGTGAGCAAATTTAAAATTATTTTACTTTTAATTTTAACTCTTTACTTATTATAATTTAATATAATGTAAATCCCGACAAAATTTTCTCTTCCAATATTGTTGTAGTTATATATAAAGTTAATTATACAAATATAAATTTAAGTTTAATATTATTTTTATTAATTAGTCATTGTATTTTATAAATATGATAACATTTCCTCTCTCAAAAATTAATATTAACTCTTCTGAAAAAATAATTAAAAGAAAATACTGGCTCATGTAGCTTGAGATTTTCATTTTAATATTATGTAAATTTTTTTTGTGTAATTCTAAATATTTTTTACTTTGAATAATATTTACTAATATTTTACTAAAATTCTAATAGTTTTTTCTTTACTTCGAATAATTTTTTTTAACGATATTTTATGTTACAAAGTTACAATTTTTTTACTACTTCCTCAACTGTTTTAATACAATTTTCAAACAGCTGATTAAAATTTTTTTTTTGTATTTTTTTCTCCTTTTGCTCCTTCCTTTGTACTTTCCGTAGTTCCTTTATCTGTCTTTTAAATGATTCCTCCTGTTCCTTACTGCACCCTAGTCGATTCCTCCTGTTCCTTACTGCACCCCATCCTGTGCAGATCTTTCATTTTTTCTCTTCTTGTCGCTGCCTCGCCGCCTCTAGTTTTTGTTGGTATTGGTTTTATTAATTTTGCTGGTGTTGTTGTTGTTGCTTTTTGCCTTTTTCGATATTCTTCGATCGAAATTGGCTTAGGTCCAGCGGTTGGTGATTCTTTAATTTTTTCTTCTAACTCCTTTAACGTCTTTGGAGACATTTACTTTATTTTATTTATTTTTCTTTTAAATAAACAGATAGTGAGACCTAAGCCTGTTCACTATGCCTCATACAAACTGCAATTAGAGGTATCTGTTTATGAATAAAAAAAGAAAAAATAACGACGATAAATAAATTTATTTCATAACCAGTCCGGTTTTTTGGAGCGTAGTCCAAAAATTGGTCACGGCACCAATGTTGTGACTCTATCTTGTTGTTTATTTATTTTACCTTTATTTTATCCTGGTTCTGGCCTGATCGTCTTCTTTTAATCCTTTTCCTGGTTTTACTTCTTCAATGGTTTTACTTTTATAATAAAACAACTACTTGTTTGTTGACTTTTAAGAGTTCTTAATTTATTTCTTTTACTGTAGCTAAACCTGTTCAGTATAAGACTTCAATAATTGAACTCGCCGAAATACCAATTTTCAGCCGTTTATATATTCTAATATTGCTTCTTCAGCAATATTAGAATATTTCAATAAATATAATTAATAAATATTTCTTATTAATTAAAGGTAAAATTGTGCAACAACAGTTCATACATTAATTATGTTGCTATTGCCCATTGTGCTGATAACGCATTATACTTTATTATTATTATTAGGAAAGCTTATGTGCTTTCGTTTATTTACTTTAGGTTTATTTACCTTTTATTTAGGTTCTGTTCTACATTTTATACATAGGGATCGGGGATCCGAATGTTGTGAGCAAAATATTGAACGCCACAAAAAATATAAAAAATAAGGTAATTTCTATAGATAGAGACCTCACAAGAGAAGGTATGGATAGAAAAAAAGGTATGGCCGAAGTAAAAACTAAGTGATAATTTTGTGAGTTTTAATTTCAAGCTAATAGAAAAAAATATAGAAAAAAGCAATAAGAGAAGAGAGCAATAGGATATAGTCGTCTGTGGTGAGATTTAATAGAATAGAATGTACATATTAAAAATGGATTAAATGAATTAAATATATAATTAAATAAATAGAATTAAATAATAATTTAAATAAAGTAAAATTAGTTAGTAAGAATGTATCAAATGGAAAAAATCTTGAATTAATTAGTATATTATCGTATAATGTGCATGAATTAGATAGTCATAAACTTTTTATTGATTTCCTTAAATACATAAAATCACATGATGTTCTTTTTATACATGAAACTCATGTGGATTTAATTTCTGCGTCTTGACGGTAAAACATATACTCAATATATGCATTTACAGTAGTTGAATTAAAAAAAAAGCCATAATTATAAAACTACTTATCAGTAGTTCGGATACACGGCAATTTTAATAATATATAATATATATAATTCTTATAATAATATGTTTTCGACAAACATTATAATAATATATAATAAAGTGTTTTAGTAGTGTATATATTATTTTCATAATATATATTTTAAAATTAGCTATTGATGCTATATTTGCTAGATAGATTGGAAATATTAAATCATCAGTATTTGTTTCGCCATTATTTAAACGCACATCGCACACGAAATTTCATTTAACACATTTAATATTAAACACCGTTGAATACTAAATAATCACGCTTACTTCGTCCGTGTATCCAGAGACGCACATGAAGTTATAATGCTCTTTTTTTAGTTTAACTTCGTCCGTGTATCCCGAGACGCACATGAAATTATAATGCCCTTTTTTATTACAAGACTTTCCTTTTTATATTTAAGTATAATAAATTTTATTAAAAACCCTGTTTTTTTTGTAGACAGGTATATTACATTGCAAAATTTTTGGAAAAAAAAACTATTCACTGCACATCGGCAACAATTTTTTTAAATCACATTAGCTTTGAGTTTTATAAATGTAAAAAAAATCATTAAATATAATTAAAAAATACAAAACTTACCTTTTTTTTCTTTAATAAATTGCCATTTTTTAATGTAAAGAAAACATAGGCTATGCTTTTTTGTCCAATGAATTTGAAATGAAATATTGATAACAGAGCCTTCTACAATTATCAGCTGATAAATTCAATTGTGATTGCAATAACAAAAATTTTCCGATGAGCAGTGAATAATTTTTTTGCATAAATTTTGCAGTGTAGTATACCTTTCTACAAAAAAAACACAGCTATTATATGACAAGGATGTAAACACCTCCTAATGATTCGGCTCCGAAGAATCTTTAGACTTGAGTTCAATATCAATATTTATTTTGCTTTTTAGCGCATTACCAAACAATTTGGTAGAAATGTGTATATTAGTGTCACTCTGTCTGTCTGTCTGTCCGTCCAGCCATTTACGCAAACTTCTAAATCTATTGATAGAATATTAAAATTTTTACCATAGATAGATAGTAATAAAATAATAGGTCCAGTAGAATAAAATTCTCTTCTATCTCTTTGCCTCTCTGAGTTATTCCCCCTCTATAAGCTAGGAAAATCTTTTATCTCTTTTGTGAAATTAACAAATTATTTCAAATTTAATTCTGTGTTGTATAAAAATACCGTTATCTTCATACAACGTTTTTTAGTTTTTTTAACACCCTGTATTTCCCAAACGGCTTATTATGAAAACCTGAAATTGGTACATAATTTACAAGATTGGACTGATTTTTGGTACATAACGAAGAGATATCCAAAAAAATAAATAGACTCTGTGAAGAAAATGTATCCCTGTCTCCCCTCTCCTTTCCGTTGTGGCCCTTCGAAAATCAAAACATGACATTTTTAATATACTTGTAAAATTATAACTGCACAATATTTTTAAAAAAAATATTGAGAAAACTTTCAAAAATCATATTTCTTTAAAGCGCATTAATTAATAAATTATAATCATTTGCCTCCCTCTTATAATTAATCAAATGCTTATTTATTACTATGACGCATTTTTTACCTATATTTACCATATCATTTTTTATCTTTCCTACTTATAGTACTTTGAAAATAATACTAAAAAATACTATAAAAATACTATAGGAATTCCCATTGTTTTAGTATAGCTCATAGTTCTATATGAGGCTATTTTGTGGAAAGTTGCTTTTGACAAACCCGGGCTTTGTTCTTCATATTTTTTAAAATTTTTCGAAAGACACAAATTACAAATATTACAATTATGATAATTATTATTATTTACGTTGTAGTAATTGCTACATGCGCATGCAAAGTATTTAGACCTCTCCCTAATACAGGACGTACGGCGTCACCGAAATACGCGGCGTACTAACGCCGACAAATGGAATTTCCAATTTTTACGGGCGTATTAAGTACACCCGTAAAGAGCTTTGACATTTTATTTCGGGAGCTCTCATACAAAATAAAAAGATTTTGACAGACGCTTACGCCGCACGTCCTGTATTAGGGAGAGGTTTTACAGATTTTATTTCTTCAGTTATGCCTCTATTTTTTATGTTTCAGATGTATTTCGTCCATAGAAAAATTCTTTACAATATTTTTGATTGTGACATTAATAAAATTTGGAATTACAAAGTTATCTTCGTTTACAAAACTTTGACAAGTATTTTGTACTAATTTAAAAATTTTCTTAAGTAATACGTTTCCTGCGTCTTTATACAATTCTCTTTAATTTACTATAAAATATTAATATTTCAAATTTAATTCAAATTTTTATTTGATACAGGTTCTACAATAAATCGATAATAATTATTCTGTTCATAGTTTGGTAAAAGTAATATCAATATTATATTATTATCATAAACAATTACGGACGATTTAATATTCAACATATATTTAAGCGTAACATTATCTATATTTATTTCATTTATGGTTAAAATATAAAACAAAAAAAATATAAAATAGATCTTTATTTTCTTCTCTTGATAAAAGTTTCAAAATATTGTTTAGCAAAAGATAATATAATATTATGATTATTTAAAGCAATTAAAAATTATTTACATTAATTTAATTTGTGTTCAGATTTATTTATACTTTATTATTATAAACCAAAAATGTAATATAAGTGCTTTTCAATATGATTGATACTATTATTTTTTGTTTTATTACTAATAATCAACTTATATTTATCAAACAACTTTCTAAGTAAGTCAAGGACAAAATTTATATCTACAATTAAATTAAAGTGGTTAACGTTAGCATACGCCCAAGCTAAGTCATCAGCAAAAGCTGTATTATATGAGATTTAAATTCTTGCTTCAAAAGTGAATATCTCTACTTATAATTCCTAACTGACTTAACAATAGATTTTCTTTAACTTTTCTAACTTGTCCCCTTAATAACAGTATATCATAATGAATTTGGAATATGTGTTGCATAGTTACGATTTCTTTATCTTTATTAATTTTATTAGGAAAGTTGTGTAATAGTGCTTTAACTTAATGTTGTTGTTTTTTTTCTCAATATTTTATTTTCTTTTATAACCAAACAAGGTATTTATAATAGGTTTACAATTTAGTAAATTAAAATTAACAATATATATTATTCCGTCTTATAAATCGGCTTATACATTTCAAAAATTTAATATAAGCACATACTTAGTATTATGAGGACTTATTTTAAATATTGACTATAACTATTACTATTTTATACAATATATTACAAACAAATATAATTTTATTACTTTATTTAATTATTATACAGTTTAAATTTTAAAATTATATTGTGCTTCTTAATTACACTTCTTATCAGAAGTAGTAGTGTAGAATAGTAAAAGGATAAGTAGGATAGGGCTTGTTGTGGAATAAAAAACGCCGTCCCTGTATTTTTGTTATATTTGAACCCAAAATATTTGCATTACGCATTGCGAAATAATATTAAAAAATATTATTTAAATAAATTAACTATATCATAAAGTTAATAAACTTAGCATATAATAAATAATGCTTAGTGCGCATTTATGCAATGTATGCAATTTTGGGTAACAACAAATACAAATAATAATAATTATTATTATTACTAATTATGATTACGCAAAATGATTAATTGTATTATTATTGGAACAAAGTCTATTTACATTTTTAATGTAAACAAAAAGCTGAGAAGTAAAAAAGTGTGAAAAAAAAGTGTTCGATTTTGAACACATTTGGCGCAGCCGGTTAACCAAGTCCTACGTTTCTTGGTAGAACCAATATAATTTTTTTTGGACCACTATTTGAAGTTTTTTTTGGGAAAATCAAAAAAAATCAGGATTTTGTTCACGGACAAAAAACCAAAAGAAGAACAAAAAGGCAGTTTTTGGAAATCAAGCAGAGAACAATTTTATAAAGCAGCCTACAACGAGTACGTCAGTATCAAATACAACGAAACAATAAAAATATACAAATAAACAACCTTGCACTTCCTAATGACACCTCCTAATGATTCGGCTCCGAAGAATCTTTAGACTTGAGTTCAATATCAATATTTATTTTGTTTTGTAGCGCATTACCAAACAATTTGGTAGAAATGTGTATATTAGTGTCACTCTGTCTGTCTGTCTGTCCGTCCAGCCGTTTACGCAAACTTCTAAATCTATTGATAGAATATTAAAATTTTTACCATAGATAGATAGTAATAAAATAATAGGTCCAGTAGAATAAAATTCTCTTCTATCTCTTTGCCTCTCTGAGTTATTCCCCCTCTATAAGCTAGGAAAATCTTTTATCTCTTTTGTGAAATTAACAAATTATTTCAAATTTAATTCTGTGTTGTATAAAAATACCGTTATCTTCATACAACGTTTTTTAGTTTTTTTAACACCCTGTATTTCCCAAACGGCTTATTATGAAAACCTGAAATTGGTACATAATTTACAAGATTGGACTGATTTTTGGTACATAACGAAGAGATATCCAAAAAAATAAATAGACTCTGTGAAGAAAATGTATCCCTGTCTCCCCTCTCCTTTCCGTTGTGGCCCTTCGAAAATCAAAACATGACATTTTTAATATACTTGTAAAATTATAACTGCACAATATTTTTAAAAAAAATATTGAGAAAACTTTCAAAAATCATATTTCTTTAAAGCGCATTAATTAATAAATTATAATCATTTGCCTCCCTCTTATAATTAATCAAATGCTTATTTATTACTATGACGCATTTTTTACCTATATTTACCATATCATTTTTTATCTTTCCTACTTATAGTACTTTGAAAATAATACTAAAAAATACTATAAAAATACTATAGGAATTCCCATTGTTTTAGTATAGCTCATAGTTCTATATGAGGCTATTTTGTGGAAAGTTGCTTTTGACAAACCCGGGCTTTGTTCTTCATATTTTTTAAAATTTTTCGAAAGACACAAATTACAAATATTACAATTATGATAATTATTATTATTTACGTTGTAGTAATTGCTACATGCGCATGCAAAGTATTTAGACCTCTCCCTAATACAGGACGTACGGCGTCACCGAAATACGCGGCGTACTAACGCCGACAAATGGAATTTCCAATTTTTACGGGCGTATTAAGTACACCCGTAAAGAGCTTTGACATTTTATTTCGGGAGCTCTCATACAAAATAAAAAGATTTTGACAGACGCTTACGCCGCACGTCCTGTATTAGGGAGAGGTTTTACAGATTTTATTTCTTCAGTTATGCCTCTATTTTTTATGTTTCAGATGTATTTCGTCCATAGAAAAATTCTTTACAATATTTTTGATTGTGACATTAATAAAATTTGGAATTACAAAGTTATCTTCGTTTACAAAACTTTGACAAGTATTTTGTACTAATTTAAAAATTTTCTTAAGTAATACGTTTCCTGCGTCTTTATACAATTCTCTTTAATTTACTATAAAATATTAATATTTCAAATTTAATTCAAATTTTTATTTGATACAGGTTCTACAATAAATCGATAATAATTATTCTGTTCATAGTTTGGTAAAAGTAATATCAATATTATATTATTATCATAAACAATTACGGACGATTTAATATTCAACATATATTTAAGCGTAACATTATCTATATTTATTTCATTTATGGTTAAAATATAAAACAAAAAAAATATAAAATAGATCTTTATTTTCTTCTCTTGATAAAAGTTTCAAAATATTGTTTAGCAAAAGATAATATAATATTATGATTATTTAAAGCAATTAAAAATTATTTACATTAATTTAATTTGTGTTCAGATTTATTTATACTTTATTATTATAAACCAAAAATGTAATATAAGTGCTTTTCAATATGATTGATACTATTATTTTTTGTTTTATTACTAATAATCAACTTATATTTATCAAACAACTTTCTAAGTAAGTCAAGGACAAAATTTATATCTACAATTAAATTAAAGTGGTTAACGTTAGCATACGCCCAAGCTAAGTCATCAGCAAAAGCTGTATTATATGAGATTTAAATTCTTGCTTCAAAAGTGAATATCTCTACTTATAATTCCTAACTGACTTAACAATAGATTTTCTTTAACTTTTCTAACTTGTCCCCTTAATAACAGTATATCATAATGAATTTGGAATATGTGTTGCATAGTTACGATTTCTTTATCTTTATTAATTTTATTAGGAAAGTTGTGTAATAGTGCTTTAACTTAATGTTGTTGTTTGTTTTCTCAATATTTTATTTTCTTTTATAACCAAACAAGGTATTTATAATAGGTTTACAATTTAGTAAATTAAAATTAACAATATATATTATTCCGTCTTATAAATCGGCTTATACATTTCAAAAATTTAATATAAGCACATACTTAGTATTATGAGGACTTATTTTAAATATTGACTATAACTATTACTATTTTATACAATATATTACAAACAAATATAATTTTATTACTTTATTTAATTATTATACAGTTTAAATTTTAAAATTATATTGTGCTTCTTAATTACACTTCTTATCAGAAGTAGTAGTGTAGAATAGTAAAAGGATAAGTAGGATAGGGCTTGTTGTGGAATAAAAAACGCCGTCCCTGTATTTTTGTTATATTTGAACCCAAAATATTTGCATTACGCATTGCGAAATAATATTAAAAAATATTATTTAAATAAATTAACTATATCATAAAGTTAATAAACTTAGCATATAATAAATAATGCTTAGTGCGCATTTATGCAATGTATGCAATTTTGGGTAACAACAAATACAAATAATAATAATTATTATTATTACTAATTATGATTACGCAAAATAATTATGATTACGCAAAATGATTAATTGTATTATTATTGGAACAAAGTCTATTTACATTTTTAATGTAAACAAAAAGCTGAGAAGTAAAAAAGTGTGAAAAAAAAGTGTTCGATTTTGAACACATTTGGCGCAGCCGGTTAACCAAGTCCTACGTTTCTTGGTAGAACCAATATAATTTTTTTTGGACCACTATTTGAAGTTTTTTTTGGGAAAATCAAAAAAAATCAGGATTTTGTTCACGGACAAAAAACCAAAAGAAGAACAAAAAGGCAGTTTTTGGAAATCAAGCAGAGAACAATTTTATAAAGCAGCCTACAACGAGTACGTCAGTATCAAATACAACGAAACAATAAAAATATACAAATAAACAACCTTGCACTTCGCGTGAAGCGAACAAGGAATAAGCGCGACGCATTTTTTGCGTAGCTTCTGTTTTAAATTGTATAATTATTATTTTTTTTTGTATAAAAATTGTAGAATTTTTGTTGTTTTTTTTCCCGGATTATCATTGTAATTTTTTTTAGATGTATAAGTAATTAATTTTGAAAAAAAAATGTCTTAAATTTTTTTTAACATACAAATAGATGTATAATTAGTTTTTTTCAAAAAAAAAAATATTGTTTAAAAATAATTTTATAATATGTATAATGTTTAATTAGTTTTCTCTTGTTTTTGCAAAATATATTCATTTTCGAAAAATTTCTTTTTTACATAAGAAAAAAAATTTAAGTTACATTAAAAATTGTCATACACAATTAGTTATGTTTTTTATGTGTAATTTTTTTAGGGTTGTTGCATTGTCATTTTTTTTCGGTATTTGAAAAAAAAAAAATTGTTTTAAATATGTTTTTTGTTAATAAAAAAAGTTAATAAAAAAAGGTATTCTAGTTAATAAAAAAAGGTATAAAAAAAATGTTAGTAAATAGGAATATTTATTTTATCTTAAGAGTCTCGCGTTTTTTTAAGGAAATTTCTCTGTATAATTTCTTTTAGTTTGGTACTATGGGGTTTTCCAAAAATTGTATGTGTTTAATGTAGCCTTCATTTTTTATAAAATATGTCTTTTAGCGACGGAATGCTGTCCGTCACTGAGACATTTGAAACTTTTTTAGTACATGTACCAGTATTTTCAGGGTCAGGGGAGAACCCGACTCTGGATTTACAAAATTTTCTATATCTGGCTGAAGAAGCTTATTATGTAACTGAATTTAGGGGAAGAAGTTTTGTTCTAAACAATCTTATAAGAAGTAAATTAAAAGGAAAAGCGAATGCTCTTTTCCAACACAATAATATTATAGATTTTGAGGAATTTAAAAATGTTTTGTGTGATTACTTTGTACCTTATAAGGACCTTCCTCAATTAGCTAGGGAATTGGAGGAATGTTATCAGGGACAGGTTGAAACAGTAAAAAATTTTGGAAGTAGACTCTTGCAAAAGCTGGAGGCCTACACAATTATGGTAGATAACACTTAGGGTTCTAAAAGAGGAAATGACGAAAGTAGCAAAACGCAGTTTTATAAGAGGATTACTTTCGGAACCATTAAAATTTTATGTGAGATCACAAAATTGCTCAAATTTAAATGTAGCAGTACAAAAGGCGATCAAATACGCCAGGGAAAACTACACATTGAGCAAGTCAACAGAAAATCTGTCAAGGGAAAATGATATTTCCACATTATTAAGGAAATTATTAATTAAAATGGATAATGAAAACACAGGTTATCATAAAAATAAAAATAATGATCATTTCAATAACGAAAATTATTCTACGGGACAACAATATTTCGAAAGGCACTCAGTACCAATCCAAATAAATAATATAAATAGCTACAATAGAAACAGCCCAGGACACAGTATATTTCACTGCCCTGCTAAGCAAAAATATGAATCGCGTGCTTTAATAAGTGATGATTCAAAACGCCCTGATTCATCCCAAACCATTATGTTATTAAGAAGACAAAATTTACAGAAAAATACTGAATTACCACTGAATACATCAAACATAGAAAAAGCAAAGTTCCCAAATGACAATGGAGCTCAGGTTACCATAATGAATAGAAATTCATTTAAAATTGAGGAAAAAAGGAGTCAAAATATTGCATATAATACGCCACAAGGGCATAGTAAAACATTGAGAAATAGTAATGAAGATTTTTGTAATAATAATGAAGTAGAAAGTAATAATGAAGTAATTAATATGGAGAGAAGAATACCCAAAGATGGTAGTTCTATTTATAATAATTTATATAAAAAATGCAATATTCAGGGTACGTCAAAATTACAGGAAATTTCGAGTACCATAAATGAGCAAAAGGCGATAGAAGTTCCTTTTGTTAAAACCACAATTAGGAAACCTAAAGTAAATTTACGTTCATTCCAACCTTGGGTGCTACCCAAATAATTTAGTATTGATGAATTCAGCATTCAAAAAACCAGTTTTAAAATAAATGGAAAACAAGTATAATCCTATAATTTTTTGTGGAGAAAATAAATTAAAAACCAACAGTGTAATAAATAAAATGAAGCAATCCGAAGTAATAGAAGAACATAATGTAGTAGAAGAGAGTAAAGAATTGGAGGAAGAAAAAATAGAATTTGGAACTGTTATAGAAATACAGGATGAAAAAACTAAAACTATAAGCAATGTAAAAAAACAATGTAGAAAAAACAAAAGTGAGGATAAAAAGATACATAAATATGAAGAAAATTCGGAAGAAGCATTAAGTCATATTAGACTTTTATATAACAATGAAGAAGTACAGGATAAAAACGAAGAAATGTTAATTTCGGAACTTAAACCGAGTATAGTTCCACAGCAGGAAAATTATCAAATAATACAATTTAATGAAAATACAGAAAAGTATATCGAAAAGCACGAAGAAAAAATAGAAACAGAATTGATTCAACAAAAGGATGGACCAACTTTAATACAAATTTTGTTGTAAAAATAAATAATTTAACCCAATATCCTGAAATAAAAATAGTAAAGGAAAAATTGAATAAAAATTGTTCGCTAGTAAATGCGCACAAAACTCATAAATATAGTCTTACAATAATTCCACGGAATTATAAATATTTTAGGAAACATGCATAAAATGAAGAAACTCGAAAATAATAATTTTTATAACTTTATAGATTAAATATATTAAATTCTAAAATTAGTTTAATTTTTTATTTAGATTAATAATTATTTGGGAAAACTATTTCAGTAACTTAGTTAAATAAGTACTCGGAAAATAGTTTAGCATTAATCAGAAAAAAATATATATAACCAAAGACAATATTATACTTATATGTACAATACACTATTGTCTTTGATAGAATAATTAATCTTTTGGTGCATATTTTTAGGAGAAAAATTTAAAATCAAATTAGTTTTTTTTATAATAATTAATGTAGTTTTAGTAATATAACATAATAAATATAATTTTAAGTTTTGAGGGTATAATATTCAGTTTAAATTTTTTTTGTTAGTACTTAAAATTAAACTTTTAGTAAATTTATTATTACAAATTTTAACTTTTCGCGAATAATAATTAACTAGCCAATTACAGTTAAAAAAACGAAGTAGAGTTTTATTAAAAAATAAATAAATAATCTAAATTTAAAATCGCATACATTTATACAAGTTAAATTAAATGAATGGATGTATAAGAAAATGGATGTATTTAATGGATATATTTAAAGTAGAGGAAATAATAAAATAAATTTTTGTTAATAATTTAGATAATTATATATGTACTAAAATTTAATATGGAAATTGTAATATAAAAATTAAGGTAAAAAAAAAAAAAAAAAAAAATTTGTTAAAAAAAAGGGGAGTTATATGTAATCTGTAATAAAATTAAAATAAGAAAAAAGTAAGAATTTTAAATAAAACTTTATGACAAAATAAATCGATTGTTAATATGTAAATGAAGAAAAAAAAAATAAATGAAAAAAGGAAATATTGAAATAGTTGGTATGTAATAAATTATAAAATTGATGAACAAAAAGAAAATATACTTTAGTAAAAGTAAAAAATTAAAATTAAAAAATTGTAATTATCAAAAATTTATAAAAAAAAGGATAATATGTAGATTGTAAAATTGATTATATGAATGAAAAAATAAATAAATTATTAAAAGAAAAAATTGTGAAAAATAAAATAATACATAGCAAATGAAATAAAGATATTGAATTGGTAAAAGTTAATATTGTAACATTATTAAGTTGGAAATTGTAAAAAAAAAAAAAAAAAATAGGGATTAAAAATAATTATGAAAGTTATAAAATTATGAAAAAGTATGAAAAGTTAAATTAGAAAAATTTAAGAAATGGTAAATATGTAATTGAGAAAAAAAAAATATTGTTTAAAAGAAAAATGAAAATTATAAAATAGTTTGAATTAATGTTGAAAAGAGAAATTTATTGAAAAGGAAATGAAAAAGTTTTAAATAAATGAATTGTATTTTATAAAATCAGAGAAAAATTGATATATAAAATTTATATATAGAAATAAAAAAAAAAAAAAATAATTTTGTTATTGTGAAAAAATTGAAAATAAAAAATGTATAACAAAAAATGTATAACAAAAGCTGAATAAATTTAGAACTTCTGAATTACCATATATATAAAAAAAAATGTACCCATTTCTTTTACTTCAAAATGGGAGGTGTTGTGGAATAAAAAACGCCGTCCCTGTATTTTTGTTATATTTGAACCCAAAATATTTGCATTACGCATTGCGAAATAATATTAAAAAATATTATTTAAATAAATTAACTATGTCATAAAGTTAATAAACTTAGCATATAATAAATAATGCTTAGTGCGCATTTATGCAATGTATGCAATTTTGGGTAACAACAAATACAAATAATAATAATTATTATTATTACTAATTATGATTACGCAAAATGATTAATTGTATTATTATTGGAACAAAGTCTATTTACATTTTTAATGTAAACAAAAAGCTGAGAAGTAAAAAAGTGTGTATAAATAATGCGGTTTTTATGGTAATTCGGAGAGTTGAAATTTATTCAGCTTACAGTTAACAGCTTTCAGAATTAAAGGTTCTGTACAAGGCTAATTTGTTAACATAAGTTTTGAATAAATAAATAGTTAATTTAGACTTTAAATATTTGAAGTTTTATTTAAATTATTACGCTCCCAGTTCAATAGGAAAATATATTATATAGATTGGCTATAGCCAGAATAATAATATTTCCATAAAGATTTGAACATAACATTGGCGCAGCCGGTAGGATTGTTCAGCTTTGTTTAAACAACTCTCGAAAGAATAAAGTTTTGTACAGAGTTAATGTTTAATAATAAAGCTATTCTGAACAAATAAAGTCTAAAATATTAAATTTGGAGTTTTATTCAAACAGGATATTATTTAACTGGCAAAAGCCAAAAATAATATCGTCCAAATAACAAATATTAACGCTTCCAGTTTTTATATTCGACAAATATATAATATATTGGCACAAGAGCCATATAATTATAACATCGAATATATTGAACACAACAGGCTAGTCTCAGAATTTTTTTGTATGTGTATTTTAAAAGTTGTGGAATAAATGTATTATGCCTATTGAAAACCATA
This sequence comes from Empis stercorea, assembly GCA_949752835.1. Taxonomy (NCBI): domain Eukaryota; kingdom Metazoa; phylum Arthropoda; class Insecta; order Diptera; family Empididae; genus Empis; species Empis stercorea. Next base: position 40,711,300 of record OX457085.1, read on the forward strand.
CAACATCGATTGATTGGCTCATTTTTACCATATTCTGTGCGATGATTATATTCAACCAGTAGTCTAGTTTGACGTGTTCCTCTGACTTCAACGTTTAATTTAATTCTTTCTCGAATGAAGCCAACGTAAACTTCGTCGTTTAGGAGATCAAAGGTAAAAGCGGAAATCAAGAAGGATCTTCTAGTTGAAAGTGGCATGATATCTAATAGTTTCAGCCCTTCGGTATAAGGTGGTAGGGAATCAAAATTTCTGAAGATCTCTGAGAGCGAAAAGCAGAAATTGTTTCTGGATTGATTCAAGCTTGTTCGAATGGATTTGGAAACTTGGATCCCAGATTTGGCAAGCATACTCTAATATAGGGCGTACTAGTGAGCAATAAGCTCTTGGTGACCCATATATTATAGAATTCTTTAGCCCGCTTTTTTATGAAACCAAGTAGCTTGTTCGCGTGACTGAAAATTTTATCATAGAGCTGATTAAAATCGATTGTAGTATCTAATACAACTCCGAGATCTGTGATTTTATCAACCCGATGCAAATTGGTATTGTTTAGAGTGTAGGTATGTATAGAGAGGGATTTCTTACGAGTACAGGTTATGACATGGCATTTTTCAACATTGAGATGTAGTTTGTTTTCTCTACACCATTCGTCAATGATGATAAGTTGTTTTGATTGGAGAAAAGCTGCGTCACTATGAGAACTTATAGGATGATAAATTTTAAGGTCGTCAGCATAAAAAAGGTGAGCAATATCCGACAACTTGTCAGATAAGTCCGAAATAAAAATATTGAATAAAAGTGGGCCTAGGTGGCTACCTTGAGGGACGCCAGATAAAACTTCTATTTTATTTGAAAAGTAGCCTTGACATTTCACAAATTGCGTCCTATTTGTAAGGTATGACTTTAAGTAGTGATCCGGTTATACAATTTTTTACAAGTTTCTCGATTAAAATTTGGTGATCTACCCTATCGAAAGCAAAGGATTTCAGAAACTAGTACCATTAAATTTTTTGTTGTTGATCTTCGCTTTCTAAAGCCATGTTGTTGATCGTTAAGAGTTGGGTTAATAGTTGCGGAAATTTTGTCGCTTTTTGTCCTCGTTTTTGAAAATAGGTATAAGATGAGAGGATTTCCATGAAGGCGGGAAGTTTCCTGTAGATAAGGACTTGTTGAAAATTAGATGTAGAGGCGATGATAGTTGTTTTAAAAAATATTGTGTAGTTATAAAATTACAAGTAAATTAAAAATAAAAATTTTGAATTTTCCAAGGGCCTCAACGGAAAGGGAACGGGAGATTCGGATACAATTTCTTTGGCGACTTTTTATATATCTTTTTGGTACATTAATTTCAGCCTTCCATAATAAGCCGTTTCGGAAACAAAGGGTGTTAAAAAATTAAAAAAAGTAGTATGAAGATAACGTTTTTTTTATACAACAATGAATTAAATTTAATTTGTTAATTTAAAAAAAATTATAAAAGATTTTACTATCTTAGCTTTTACAGACCTTCAAAAATTTTATTGGTTTATAAGTTATTAAAATAATATTGTGCAATATTGGCAGTTTTCGAAATTTGATGGGGAATAAGTTTCATTGGTTTATAAGTTATTAGAATAATATTGTGCAATATTGGCAGTTTTCGAAATTTGATGGGTAAACTGACGAACGGACATACAGAGTGAAACTAATATACACATTTCTACCAAATTGGTTGGAAATGTGCTAAAAATTAACATGTTATATAATTTAGTATTCAGCGCCAGTAGTGGTAGAAATTTTAAATACGATTACTGGCATCGTATTCTACTTTTAATAACCTTTCCAACGAGTAGTCACACTTCATTTTTGGTACACATTTAAATATTAAATTACATGCTTTTACGTGTATTTTATTGTACTCTAACGGCAAAAAATCAGACTATGGGAATGTGTGATATTAGCTTTCCTGCGCCAGCTGCACCCTTTATTTTTGGTAAATATTCACCAGGTTAAATATAATTTGTAAAAAAAATTATAACTATATGTTTCGCCCTCTATAGTGGTAGAAATTAAAATGATCACAACTGTGGTTTTATAATAGTGCTTACTACCTTTCAGATGCGACAATAAACCTAATTTTTGGGGCTTATTGACTATTGGAAGTCAAATCTTAAAAATTAACATTTTATATATTTTAATATTCAGCACCTCTCTAGCGGTAGAAATTTGAAATACTTGCATCATATTTTACTCTTAACTACCTTGCCAACGAGGGGTCAAACTTCATTTTTGGTGCACTTTTACTATATAAAATTACATTTTTATTCGGAAAAAGATGTTTGGTCAAAAAGGGGAATAGGGCCGCCTACCGGCCTAGTTTTAAAATTCCATCAATTACATCTGGTTCTCAATAAATCAAGTTTTTCATCGGTGTGTCTATAATAAACTTCAGTGTGTGAAATAAATTGTTGTTGAAATAACTTGTTTTTATTGTTTACAACGGACGGGTAGACGGAAAATATTAAAACATATTCTAAATAGGTTACATCAACGAATTAGAAATATATGGAAGGAGCATAAATGTTCCCTCTCTTTTTAACACATTAGAATTTTAATAATATTGAAAAATTGTTTATGAAGCCACGATTTCGATAGTTCTTTTTCTTTTCACCACCAAACTGTCAAATTAATTTGCTTCTGAATTCTAAAAACTTTTAACTCAGTAGGTAATCCATTAATGCTCTACATATGGCTTCCAACATGTAATACAATTAATAGAACAAATAAGCCAAGCCAAAATAAGTCTGTTTTCATGTTTTGACCCATTAATTTTTGTCTCGTTAAGTTTAATTTTCACTTTCTTGTGCAATTGTATATTATCGGTGACTTGTTGTAGCTTATCCGTAGCTTCGTTTTTAGGGCTTTTTAAAAAAAAAATTCCTTATGTTAACGCTTTTCTGACCGCCCGTCCGTTTGTTCGATTCAAATAATAAAAAGCAGTTATTTCACATAGTTACTATACACACAAGATTATGACAGACACACCAATAGAAAGCCTGATTTATTGAGAACCAGATCAAATAGATAGATTTTCAAATTCGGCCCGTAGGCGGCGCTATTCATATTTTGCTAAAACACCTTTTTGCGAATAAAACTATAATTTTATATAAGAAATATTTGACCACTCGTTGGGAAGGTATTTAAGAGTAGAATACGATGCCAGTAACTATTTCAAATTTCAACCGCTACAGGCGCTGAATACTAAAATATATTAAATGTGATTTCCAATAGCCAATAAGCCCCAAAATTTACATATAATGTCGCATCTAAACTTATAATTTTAATTTCTGCCAATAGAGGGAGTCAGATATAATTATGTTTTTTAAAAATGTTATTTAACTTGGTGAATCTTTACCAAAAATGAAGGAAAAGCAAGCGCAGTAGAAATACTCCAAAATAAAACAAATCTGATTTTGCTTTTTGCCGGTAGAGGGCAGTAAAATACAAGCAAAAACTTCTAATTTAATATAGTAAATGTGCACCTAAAAGAAGTGTGACTACTGGTTGGACAGGTAATTAAAAGTAAAATATGATGCTGGGTACCGGATTTTAAATTTGTACCACTAGCGGCGCTGAATACTAAAATATATATAAAGCTAAGTTTTAAAATGTAAAACAATCGTAAAACAAATTAGATTTTTCCTTTCTATGATGGGTTTAAGCCTTGTTAATAACATTATTTCGAAAAACTTTGAAATTTTCGGCAGCAACGAGATGGGCCTATATTAAATAACTTCGTTGGGAGGTTTTTCCTTGTTTTTGTATCATAATTCATATTCACTTCCCCCACTTTTCATGCACTGGGCACGTGTGCATGTTTGTTATAGATACAGATCTTTGACTATAAAACGCTTATAATTTTCTTTGCTGTCAAAGAAAAAAATACTATTAGGACTGGTAGCGCATACCACCAGAAACGGCCAATAAGAACTAAAGTTATGGAATTCTGAAATAAGTCCAGTAGAATTCTCAAGTAAAATCTATGGAATTCTTATCCTATCGGTGGAAAAATATTTTAGTTGCTTTTCATAATTTTTTAGAAAGTAATATAAATTTAATTTGTTTGGTTCATTTTTAGTTAAAATTGAAATTACTTCAAAATTTAGGGATGCAACAATATAAATTCTCTCTATAACCACTTGTTCATGTTGCTGCTCTGCCTGATGTAATTTATTATATTAAACGTTTAAATAACATCACATACATATATTTGATAACTGAAATTCAAAATTTAAAATAAAATCAAAACTAAATTCAAAACATACATATATAAATTTCAACTTTCCAAAGAGTTAAATTAAATTGTTTTAGTTTTAAATATCCAGAGTTGAATAAGTAGAGAAAGAATGCAACTTTTCACATTTGCAAATCACTCACATAATTTAAATAACATACAACATTCAAAAAATTTAAATCATATTTAACCAAAAAATACAAATTCTTTGAATTATTAAAATTCGTTGAATATTTTTGAATAAATGATTTAGTTGTTTTATTGACCGCAAAAAGGCGAGCGTCGCCAAAGGCAATTCTGAATGTTAGTTCCTTTTTTCGCCATCTCTGGTGGTATGCGCATAGTCGGTGATGGCTACCGCAAAGAAGTTGGTTATCGCAATGAAGTTGGCAGTCCATATATTATATAGTCAAAGATACATATGTACAGATTTACAGATTCTTGTTTTAGTTTAAATATTTCTCTTCTAAGTTTCGTCATTTTACTAGTTAGAATGGTTTTGTCGGACATCTGCATCTTCCAGATGCAAATTTATCTGACTAAACTGCTGACTAAATTTTGCTGAATAAACAAAAATACAGTAGTAATATAATATTTTAGTTAATCAATTACATTGTGTCATGAAGTATCAAACAATCCAAAATAAATTAATTGACCTAATAACACGGTAAGCTCAATCCAAACATACTTTCTATTAATCAAATACAAAATGTTCTAACTCAAATTTTAAAGGAAATACTTTCTTCTGTAACTTTATCTATACAAAATACATAAAATAACGCTCTTCAAATCTTTAGATTCATTCAAATGAATACAGCTATAGTAAAAAATAAAATTATTTTCGAATTTAAAATTCCTCTACCCTTCAGAGAAAATATAAACTTTTACAAATTTTACCTTTTCCTACATTGCACAAAAATTCTTTTGCATACATACAACCTAAAATCAAATATCTCAAAGTAGATTTAAATAGATAACAGTATTGTACACTTTCAGAATCCGAATTAAATAAATGTATCACTACTAAACATAGACAATATCTCTATAAACTTATTCAACCTATTTTTAATATTCATACAGAAAATAACATATGTGAAGTTGAATTACTAAGCCATATTGAGACTTCACCTCAAAATTGTCAAATACAACTCGCAGAAAACATAAATCATTGGATAGCCTTAGAAGAAACAGTAAATTTAATTTGTAATAATACTATGCAATCTTTCAAACTATCAAAATTCGGCACAATGAAAATTTCCAAAAATTGTCATTTCAAATATAGAGAATTAATTATACAAGCCCACAATATTCAAACTACTTCTTTAAATAACAATTTTATAACAAGTATAAATCTTACAGCATCTTTACTATTAAATAGAACATGAACAAAAATTTCAAAATTATAATTTTAGTAATGAATTAAATTTATTAATTTATCAAAAAGACCTACAAAAACAACAAGAAAATTATTTAGAAAAACATAAAAATAGAATAATACTTTTGTACATACAGTACACCATTATACAGTAATTTACATTATATTAATTTTCATCCTTAGTATTTTGCATAAAAAAATTCAAAACAAATAAACAAAAAATAGAAGTTCAAAAACCTCTATCTGACAAAAACCTCTATCTGACAAAGTTTTTATAGGAATTAATATAAAACGCGATCCCATTCAAAATCCAGAAACAACAACACACATATAATAATAATAAAATAAGAGTCCGCCATTAAAAAAAAAACAATCATGGCTTCAAAAAAAAAACACACACAATAAATTAATCCATACTTTTATACATATAAGATTTTTTAATAAAAATCTTAATTTGATCTACAAACAAATTATATCTTAATGCAAAAAAATAAGAGAATTACATTTTTTTAATAACCAAAAAAAAACAAAGAGTACATAAAACTTTAAATAAAAAATAAAAAAATAACTGTAAATTGAACTCTGAACGAAACTCGTAACTCGAAACTAAATTTTATAAAAAAAAATTGATTGAAACTTTCTAATTTTCTGTAAGACTAAAGTCTTGGCGAAAATTTTTTCTTCTACAAAATTTTTGTTTTTTAGCGGGTAAGGTGTACTGATGTACCAGTACCATCATTTCCATATCTACCCTACAAATATAATTTATTAAATATTCTCTACTTGAGAAATGCCAAGCCACACGCACACACTTAAGAATTTTACTGAGTTTTCTTGTGCCTATTTTCGTTTCTCTCCCAATCTTATTTTCTTATTTTATTTTAATAAGAGCACGAGAGAATATACTATCGAATAATTCTATCCTGCATATATTCTTTTCCGTACTCTTAAATACGAATCTTAATTATGCTCGCTCAGTATTCAGCCCAATTAATTTTCTAATTGGCTGAAACTAATGAGTAACTAAGAATCAGCGATTAGACTGATTATTCCAAATTCAATTCTAAATTAAAATAAATTGGAATACTTTTTCGGGAGCAAGTTAGAGTCAATTTGAGATCAGTGCCGCGTTGTTGTCCTGTACAACTTATTTTAAATTTATTTTATGCAATATAAAAAAATGTATCTTTCTAATAAAATCTTTTGTTACTAGTGTCAAATAAAATTTTTTTTTTGTTAACCTAAAACGAAACCAGACATAAAAATAATAATAATAATAATTAAATAAATAAATATTAAATAATAATAAAATAAATATTCGTAATTTTTTTCGTAAAAAAAGTGTTTTTATTTAAATATTTTTAATTGTTTCAACGCACTTAGTTGTTCTTTAAGCTCCGCCGGGCTTAAAGTTAACAAAAAAAGTTTCTCTAAGCTTTATAAAAAATTGAAGAGAGCATTGAACTAGAATCGGATTACATTGCAATTATTTTGACATTAAATGAAAATATTACGAAAAAACAAAGAGGACTAGCTCTATTTCACAAGAGAACTAACTGGACTACCTTTCAACTGGAACTAGAAGATAAAGTCATTTTAAACGTCGAACTGAAAACCAAACAACAATTGGACGTAGAGGCAGAGACATGCATAAACAAATGACTATCATTTGTTTATGAAATTCTCTGCCTCTTTCTCATTGGAAACAAATATCCAAGAGAGATAATGGAACTGCTACAACAAATGCGAATAGCAAGACGAAGATGGCAACAAACACGTTACCCGTCTGTTTTATCCTAACATAAATTTGGGATAAACTTTACATCATTATAGTATTTGCTAACGTTGATATCATTGGGTCGAGTGAATAAAAAGTAGTAAATACTTAACTTCAAGTACTAGTTTTGTTTTATAGTATTTGCTATTAATAACAAAATTTTCCAGTAAATACTTAATTTTTAGTGAATAAAGTATAATATTTACTGCTTACTTCTAAGTATTTACTCCAAAATTTTCAAATTAGTCTATAGTAGCTTGAAAACAATTATTAAAATTTTATTCAACCTATCAAAATAAGTATGGCAGCATTTATAAATTTGCGGAAACAGAATGTTTAGCATAAAAGGCGTGATGTAAAAGTAAATGATTATAAAATGCTACATCGATTTATGGAAACAAACGTTGAAGTATTCCAGTATTAAAACCAGAGGTGGTGCTTTAACATCAAAGAGTAAAAGGGAAATTTTTTTGAGATATATGGCAGACCCAGGATTTCACATTGGCGTAGCCGTCTAAGATGCTGGTGTTCACCGTACGACTGTGTGCAAGACAATTAATTCAGTAACAGAAAAAATAATTTTACAAATCTACGATTTGATCCAGTTCCCAACTACTATTGAGAGCATGCATGCTGCAAAGCTAAATTGGAATGCAAAATTTAAAATCCCTAATACTATAGGCGCTATAGATTGCACGCACATACATATTCCAAAACCCAAGGACCATGGCGAGGAATATATAAATAGGAAGGGTTTTACTAGCATCAATGTGCAAGCTACATACAATGACAATGAAGTATTTACTAGTGTTGATGTAAGATTGCCTGGATCAGTTCACGATAGCCGTGTCCTACGAACATCAGCATTGTCAACATTTATGAGCTCAGGTACGCTAACATACTCAATCCTTGGAGAATCTGGATATGGTATCCATCCTCGTTTAATGACACGATTTAAAAATCCGACAGCCGATAATAAAAAACATGGTAAAATCTTTTATATTACTGTTATAAATACACTTGTATCCGTATGATAAAATTCCAAACAATTATATTTGTTATATTCTTGAACAAATATATTTATGCTGTCAAATGAAAGTATATGATGGTCTGGAAAATTAGTTTCTAGTTTAAGTAAATACTTAAATTTCCCAGTAAATAAATACTCTTAAGCAAAAGTTTTTTTTTATTCACACTATTTTAAGCAAATACTTTTAGAACAAACTTTTACTTCGAGTAAATGCTTTTGCAAATATTTTATACTTCTAGCATGTACTTCATTTTTATTCATTCGACCCATTATTTTATTCCCTTCTAATAAATTTGATCCTAGATAGTTTACCTTAGTTTGACTTTCTTTATTTATTAATTACAAAAATCTTTTATATATTTACTAATTTTAAATTACAAAATCCTTCCTTTTAATTCTGACAATTAATGTATTCCTTGCAATTATTATTGTAACTAGCACTAGCTCTGTTCCTTAGGATGGCTTAATACTATAATAAAGTCAGAATATTAGTGAGTGACCAACTTTTGTCCGAAATCTATGTCTTTTATACTAAACTATTTGTGTGTAAATTCCAATATTTTCAATATGCGCAACTTCATCATTAAAAGTATGGTAAAAGAAATAAGTGTTTCTAACTCTGTTGCTAGAGCAATTTCTTTATCTGAAGTATTTGAGAGAATAGCTAAAATTTGGAGTATATTATAAGAGTCTGATTTTTAAGTAACTTAAGATTATGATTTTCATTATTATTTAATTGCTCTATTTCTAAATGTAATTGTGTGGCATCGTCTTCATCAAGAGTACTTAATAAAGTTTTAGTTAGAGTACTTATGGCATTTTTTCGCGATTATTGCAGGGTGTTAAAAGAGAATTTTTTGAATTTATCTTTTAAAAATTTATGTAATATACTATTAATGTTATTACAAAATGGTGTATTTGTATTTGTACACTGTAATATTCTAATTTCCTAATTTCTTGAAAATATGGTTCAAGATCATAATATACTATTATTCGCCACTCGTTCACATACAAATAAGTGCTCCCTATTAGAAATATATTCCAGGTTTGTTATTTAACTGGTTTATTACTGGTTTAAACCTAAGTAAGAGTAAAAAAAATATATCATTAAGAACGCCAAGTATATAAACCAAAGTAAGAGATATATCGAGTATAAATTGAAGGTAATAAAAATTTTATATACATATATAAATATGTATATTGTTTATTTGGAAAATAGTCTTAAATTATTATTATGAATTTTTCTATTTCTATTTTTAATTTTTATAGTAGTATATTCTTTAGAATTTATACATAATTCTATGATAGAAAAGTTTTTTCTTTAGTTTTCTTATCATAATAATATTTACTAGATATTTTTTAATTTATTAAAGTTTTTCTAGAAATTTCAAGATTTGTTGCAATTTTCATAGTTGTAAGTTGTAAGATAGTTTTCCGGTAATTGACGTAGGAATTTCCGAAGGAAAACCGTATTAAGGCCCGTGAGGAGTGAAATTTGTGCTTGAATGTGTAGTACTATTATACATAAACATAGCGTAATTATCCAGGTATCCCAAGATTGAGGATCCCGATCTACATAATGCCTTAAACATATGTGGCTAAACTTCTGTAACTTCGTTCAAGAGCACCATTCGTTTGAGGGTGATATGGAGTCGTTTGTAATTTTTTTATTTTTAATAATTTACACATTTCACTAAACATTTCACTTAGGAAATTTGTACCTTGATCAGTAAGAAGATTTTCAGGTATATACCGTGTTTACATATAATTTCCGTAAGAAAAGCTTCTGCGATAGTTGTTGCTTCGGCGTTTTGAAATGGTATTCCGCTTGAAAATTTTGTAAGATCGTTCTGAAAAGTTAGAATATATTTATTATTCTCGTAACTAACAGGTAGAGGTCCAACAATGTCCAAATAAACCTTTTCAAATGGTTTGGAACTAGTTGACGAAATAGGAATGTTGGGATTCCCTTTGGGTTTATTTTGTATATATTTGGTGACTTCTGCATTCATATTATCCCAAATATACATAGTTTTTATTCATTTTGGAGTTCTGGTGACTCTTTGATATCCTCCTAGAGGGGAATTATGAAAAATATTCATAATTTCTAATCTAATTTTCTTTTAGTTTTATAAAAATAAAGTTTTAAATAAAATTATTTTTATTTATATATATAAATTTATTTTATTTTTAGTAAAATTTATGTTTTTTTTTAATATAGACAAATAAAATGCATATATATATTAAAATTTAAGAAAAGGAATAGGAATTTAAGGAAAAAGCATAAGATTTTTTGTATATTTTCCCTATTATTTGTTTTTGAGCGTTCACGCTCCCCTTTCTATTTTATCCAAAAAAATATTTAAAAAAAAAAATTTTTTTTAGTAATTTTTTTTTTGATTATTAATATTAAAATTTAATATTTTAATATATTTTTTTATTAATATACTTTATTTTTACGCTTCCACCTATGTTTTTTATATCTATGATTTAATTTTAGTATTTTATTATTTAATTTTCTTAATGATAAAATAATATCATTAAGAATAAGGGTCAATTTTGGTTTAAAATTTTTATTTTTAATACCCGTAGTATTAACATTTATTTTAAATACAATGATATAAATGTTATTATTTTTAATTAAATAATTATTTTTATTTATTATTATTTTCCGTGCAGTTATTTTGAATTCTTCTATATTTTTTATTTCCTTATTTTTGTCTGCTGTTTGAAAAATTATTTCCATTTTTCTTCTTTTTCAATATTAACATTAGTACTATTTAAACAAAATTCTTTATTAAAAAAGTCCATTTCTTTATTTATATTTTCATTAATATTTTCATTAATATTATTATCTCCAACAATTTCGTCTTCTATCAATATATCATCAGTACAAACTTTTGTACTTAAATCATTTTCTTCTACTACAACTTCTATAACTTCTACTACTTCTACTACATTTTTATTAAAACATTTTACTTCTATATATTCTTCAAAATAAAATTCTTCCACAATTACTCCTACATTGTTTTCTATAATAATATTCGCCTTTTCTTCCTTATTTAATTTCACAATTCCTGTGTTAATATCTTCTTCAAAATTCATAATTATTTGTTCTGTTTTAAAATAATTGTACAATTTTTAGTTGCTTTCCAGATTTGAGACTCCTTTTCTAAAAGATTTTTTGCCTTCGAAAATAAATAATTTTTATAGTTTACTATATGCACGTTATTAAAAATTCCTTTAATCATTTGTATTTTATCTCCTGTTATTTCTTTGTAAATTTTTTTCGATTTATTTTCTTCATGTGTAGGGGTCATCGCAATGTTCCCCAAAATACCATCATTTGGTAACTTAATTTTCTTATTCTCGATTTCTGTTTCGTTTATCACTTTTCCTTCACAAGAGATTATATTAGACTATATTAGAGCTAACAAAATTTATTTCCATTTCATTTTCATTATTTTTATTAATTTTATTATTTTCTTCTTTATCTGTTATTAAATTATTACATAATTCAGGATCTATCCAATAATATTTTTCTAAATTAATTATTGGCTCTTGTAAGGTTATTTTGCCCTCCGAAAGGAATGAGCTGGGCTCTTTTAGTTCACTCCGTCCTCGTTTCCCGAAACCATTGTCATTTTGGATTCGTAGGATGTTCGCGCTTCACAATCTAAAATTGTATGCCCTTTCCTTGCGCACCATTCGCAATTAGTTTCTAAACTTTCTGCGTTATTTAATGCGAGTATCCTTTGATTTGCAAAATTATTATTTCCCGAACGTAGTTTAAAACAATGAGTGTATTCATGTCCATTCATTCCACAATTAGTGCATTGCACTGTTGTTGGCTGGGATTGCCACGTGCAAAATCTACTAAGGTGACCTGGTTCACCACACTTAAATCATTCTATCGTCGTATTTGCAGTTGTTCCTTTAAATGGAACTTTGTTGTTACCATTATTATTATTACTATTATTATTCCGATTGTTATTATTATTATTGTAATTATTATTATAATTATTATTATAATTACTTGTATTATTTTTATTGTTGCTCGGAAAATTATTACCACTAACCATGTTGTAATTTCTGTTAGGGGTCTTATTGTTATTATTAAAATTATTATTGCTATTATTGTTTGAGAATTGTTTATTATAATTATTGTTGTTATAATTATTATTATTATTTGCGAATTGCGAATTATTGTTGTTGTTGTTGTTGCTGTTGTTGTATTTATTGTTCCCTGGTGTTCCCCGGAAATAATTATTATTATTATTATTATTTCTAAAATTGTTTCCATTATTTAATCTATTATTATTTGATTGTTGTGCATGTCCTCCAGTTTCATTTAATTTTTTCATCATAGTGGTTAATAGATTCATCATTTGGTCCCCTTGATTATTACTACTAACTTTATCAGAACTCCCTACATTTCCTAAGTTCCTTGTTTCATTCAAATACGTCGAGCCGCTCCTATGGACACTCTTAAGTTGTCGGGGTTTTTGAAAATTAAATATTGCTTCAATTCTGACGAACGCTGTGCTCCCAAAAATATTCTTTTTGCTGTTATCTCCATTTCATTGATTAAAGCTCGTCCCACGTTTTGATACCTTTCATTTACTCTGTTTCTATACGCCGCCAATTTTTCTGCTATTCTTTCCCCAAATAGTTCCACTGATTCGCTTTCATACTGGTACATTCCCATCATTTCCGATGCTAATGTGGCCATATCTTTGCTCTCTATGAAACGATTACGTAAAATATCTTTATATTGGTTAAAGTTTTCAACGTTGGCATATCTGAAAAGTGCGTTGGCTGCACCAGTCAGTTTACTTGTAATCAAAATTCTCAATAATATTCCCTTTTGTTCGTCTCTGGTCAATTCATATGCTTGATGAGCTAATTCGAGAAAATTATTCACCTCATTCTCAATATCCAACCCTACACCCGAAAATGTTGGAACTTGTACTAAAAAGTTTTGATTATTTTTTCCACTGGTAACAATGTTGGTTCCAAATGATATGAGTTTTCGTTTGTAAAATTCTCCGCAACGTACTCCTCTCGATGTTGTAGTGCAATTGGTGGGGGTGGTGGAATAGGGGTCGAGTTTAATCCTGATGGTCCCGGTTTATTTATTCTTCTATTTGTATTATTTGCTTTTTGGAAATTAAAATAGTGGGGGTCGTTTATTGGATTCATTTTGTCACTTGTTTTTACGTTTAAACTTCTCCTTTCCGTTTTAGTAATTATAACTTTATTTCTCCTAGCTTTGCTTTGTTTCCTCATTGGACCAATTCTGTTGTATTTTGCTCCTGACCTCAATGTTCTAAAAGTTTTTCTATTTTCTGATATTCGTTCTCCTTGTACTTGATGTAAAAAATCAACAAAGTTATTTCTATCCAATACTTCTAAATTTGGTTCCGCTTCTATATTTTCTACGTTTGTTTTAGTCGGTTCATCAGAATTTTCAACTTCCGGACTTAAATTTAAAAATGAAAATGTTGATATTCTCTTTGAAAATTTTAAAATTGATTGCGCCAACGTTGGGGGTTTTGAATTTTGCGACATTAGTTTATAAAAAATATGTTCAACAACAACAATAATATTTATGTTTTTTTTTATTAAGATTTAGGGGCAATTTTTTTTTATTGAATTTTAGTAATATTTTATTTTAGGGGTCATTTTTTATATATTTCTCAAAAAATATATTTTAGGGGTCGAAAAAAATTATTTTAATTTTTTCTACAAATTTGATGTAATTTCATTTATTTATTTTATTTTATTTAACGAAAATCATTTTAAAATAAAATACTCCTTTATTTTTATTTTATTTTTATTTTTCTCATTCCCTAAAAGTATGCAATAAAAATTTTTTTTTTGTTTGTTGACTAAAATGTTTATCCCAAAAAAATATAAGTTTCTTAACTCCTAAAATTATGCAAAAAATATTTTATTCATTTCCAAAAAAAAAATTATGTTTTATATGTTCATAATATGATCTTCAAATGATTTTACAAAAAAAAAACGCGCTTTGCTCTAATGAAATTTACGTACGTCATTTAAAATATTTTAATTAATATCAATTTTATATTAAAAATTGACAAAATTATTTTATATAAAAATTATCAAACGTAATTTGATAATATATATATATATCATTTTATATATATGTATATATAATTTTCGTCATTACGAACAAAAAATTGAAATTTTAATATAAAATGAAAATATAGGGTAACGAAAAAAATGTTGGTTATTAAAACTAATTTTTATTAAAATTTTTTAACACTTATGTAAAAAATTTTTTTTTATTAAGTTCTTTATTTTTACACAGCCCTGTGTCAAATTAGTGCACAATTTTATTCTGCACTTTCTGTATACAGTTTTGTGTTAAATTAAATAAACTTGACCTTTTTCACCGTAATTAGTTTTGTTACCCTATTTTTATTTCGAATTTACTTTGATAATAATACACTTCTATGTATTATATTTCACGTAAACAAAACTTTGTTATAAACTTTTAAATTACAAATTGATCAAAAACGCACAATTTGCAATTTTTACTTGGAGAATAAAACTTTTATGTATACAAATAAAAATTATAATGTATGATAATAATGTTTAATATTTTAATATTTTTCATTGTATATGTATGTGTACATATGACCTTTATTTAAACAAAATTTACATAATTTTTTTTACATAGGTATATGTACCCCAATTTTATTTATTATATACCTATTTTATTTTATTTTTAAATTTTATTGAAGAGAGAGAAAATGAAATTAGGTTAACTATTAGGATAGGTTAAGGTTTTTGGTAGTATATAAGAAAATATCATTTTTTATATGTATATTTACACATATGTTATTTTAGGGGTCTTTTCATATATGCATTTTATTTTATTTTGTATTAACTTTGTATACAAAAATTTTGATTCACTAGAAATTTTAGATTTTTTTAAAAAAAGTTTTTTTGTATATAAAAAAGGATTTTTTGTATATTTTTATCATTTTATAATTATTAAAAATTTTGATTTTAATTTTACTTTTGGCTAAATTTTTTTTTTTTTTATACTTTTTGTTTTAATACCTTTTCTACTTTAAATCAATAAAAGGTAAATCCAAATTTAACAATTTTACATTTATACTTTAATAATTTTAATGAATTTAATACAAAAATTTAATTAAATCGATTTTATTTTTATTTTATTCGATAAATTTTTTTTATTTCAACCGAAATTTTAACAAATTTAAATTTAAACAATTTTCTATAAATTTTACTTTAATAATTTAATTTCATATTTTAAATTAATTTAATTTTTTTTTTATTTTTCAAGTTAATCTAATAATTTGCCAAAAAATAAATTTTATTATTTTCCATTATCAAAACTATTAGATTTGGAGTAATAATAATTATAAAAAATAATGAAGATCCGTATCTTTCTAAAGATTTTGATTTATTCATTTTAGAGAAAAATTATTATTTAATTTAAAAAAAAAATGATTTTATACTCTGTTATATATTTTTTTATTGTATATATATATATTTTTAAAATATTAGCAACCCGTGTTTTTATATATTTTTAAATTTGTATATTAGAAAAACAAAATGACTTACTATTTTATAAAAATTTAAAAAAAACATTTCCTTTTTTACTTTTTCCGCTACCAGCTGCTATTTTTTGTTAAAATTTTTCTGCTTCTTCTACTGCAACTTTTTAACTGCAACCTTTAATTACTCTGCTACCACTTTTCAACTGCAACTTTTCTGCTATCACTGTTTTTATTTTAATTTTATTAAAATTCTGCTACTATTTCTTTTTAAAAAAAAAATTTTTGATATATTTTTTTTTTCTATATTATTAACTTTATTAAATTTTTTTTTGAATTTTTATATTAATGTCCACTTTGATTTACGATAAAATTTTTTATTTTACTTTCATTTATCCCGTTTTACCGAACACTAAATTCTTTTGGATAAGAAACGTACTTCTTATCCTGTCCGCAGCGCCATTTGTTGTAAAATAATAAATTACAATCATAAAAATTCTTTCTCACCTTTTATTTTAACTGATTTTCACTTTAACTTTTTCTTCTTTTAAAATGAAACTCCTTTTGTTCTTGTATAAAATTTAGTAATATTTATTTTCAATTTAAAATTTTCTTATTTTAATATTAGGATTTCGTTTTTAATTCATCTATTAAAATTTTATTCAATTACACAGTTTTGCTATTTGTTACAACTAATAATTAACTTGTATTTTCTTTTTTTTTATGATTTTTATAAACAACTCTATTTCGTTTTAGATTTTGTTTTTTATAAAATTTTGTCAATGAATTATGAAATAAATTTAACTTTTAATGTTTTTTGTTATTATTAGTTTTCCGACTAATAATCTTTTTTCCGAATAATTACTAATTTTTAATTAAAATTTAATAAGTTTTTAAATTAAGTTACGATTTTCAAAAATAACTTTTTTCATATCGAATTTACAATTTAAAATGAAAACATCAAATTTTTAACCCGGATGGACTGACTGACTAAAATAATTTAAAATCAAAACTTTATGCGATCGATTGTCCAATTTTTAAATTTGTTTTCTATTTTATTTTGTTGGAGAGCTTTCTTGGTTTTCGGAAATCTTTCCAATAATTTTTTGGAAAACCAATCAGCTTCTCCAACAAAATAATTATTACCAATTTTAATTTAATTGGTTAATTAATTTTTACGCGTTGTCAGCACAGAGAAATTATTATTTATTGAATTAAATTATTTCTGTGTGCACGAGCAACGCGTAATTTGAAACTTTTGTTTTTCAAATAATTAATTTTAATAATTTATTTAATTTAAAATTGATTGGAATTTTATAATTTCCGTTGTGAATTGAAGCACAGGGTGCCTCAATTCACAACATCTTATTGGGATACCATTATATTCATCATTAAATAATCCAGGAATTTTTTTATTTACTTTGGGTATATCAATGGGAAAAGTATCTATTAAATCACTTGCATCATATTGATATATAGTTTCTTTAATCTCGTCTTTATAAAAATCAAAATCATCACCAATTGATTCGGCTTCAATATTTAAAATGAATGAATCAGTATCTGTTGCTCATAATTTCATTCTTTTACCATATTTTGTTTTTAAATATACATATTGCTGAAACATTATTAATTTTGATATATCTAATATTGCCTGTCCTCCAAATATTGGTTTATTTAATAATATTGTTTTATTTTTTCCAAATACTACAACCAAATTTTCATCTATAATTTTTCTACTTTGGTATAAATTTTTAGCGATTCGTTGTCGCAATTTTAAAGGATTGTCTATAAGTTTAATATTTAATCTATTTCTAATATTTTTCATTTGTTTACCAAAAACACTATTATTCATTAATGAAAAAAAGGCTTTTTCAAAATCATTATCAGCCAATTTTCTTAGTTCAGTATTTTTTTCAATATATGGTTTTAACCAAGCTTTTTGGTTGGATTCAATTCCTTTATGAACTTTTGTTAAAATAACGCCTTGTTTTGAATATTCTTGTAATAACGAAATATTTATAACATATTCCGTCTTTTTT
Organism: Empis stercorea; assembly: GCA_949752835.1. NCBI lineage: Eukaryota > Metazoa > Arthropoda > Insecta > Diptera > Empididae > Empis > Empis stercorea. Next base: position 40,729,350 of record OX457085.1, read on the forward strand.
TCTAGTGTACAGAGTAATTTTTGAATTCTTGGATTTGGTTTTGATCCAAGTCCTTGATTAATCATTTCTTTTTGAAAATTTGATAATTTTGGTGGGGTTGCATGATTTGGAGCTGGTGCATAATCATTAAATAAATTATGTAATTTATTAGGAATTTCTAAATTCACTTCAAGAGCATAACTTTTTTCACATTCCGCATCATATTTTATAATATTTTCAGGATTACTGAAATAATTAATTTCATCTTCATTTATTCATCTACGATTATTAATTGGTAATTTCTTACTCATTGCCCATCCATATAAATTATCTCCTTTTTTCCTTTTTTTGAATTCCTTTTTCATAAAATTCATACATTCTTTCATCAGTTACTAGTTCTAATTCTTGTTTCGTATCTTTTAATGCTGCATGTAAACTTAAATGAGGTGCACTAACAAAATGTGCTGAGTCTAAATCATAATTTTTATGGCACATTTTTCTAAAATTATCAAATACATCAGCCAATAAAACAGAATCAAGTCTTAGATACCATGTATGATAATCTTTGAACTTCCATTTTATACCCTTTTTTTCTTGTTTTGTTTTAAAATGATCCCAAAAACTTTTACCAAATTTATAATCTTTCTCTGATATTTCACCAGCTAATTCTGAGGTGAAATCCTTCTTTTCAGGAAATTCTGTTGAATCTAATTTACTAATATTATCAATCCATTGATAAGGATAAACACCTTTTATCAATAGAAAACATAAATCTTCTAAATCATCACCACATAATTTTATCAAATTTTCGAATTTTTCATATTTTGTTTGTTTTTTAATTTCAAATTCATTACAAAATGAACATATTTTACAAGCATAAATATTTTTATTAATAGCTTTTAAATTTGGATCCTTCAATTCTCTAAATTTCTTACATTTTAAATATTTTCCACTATTAATATCTAGTAAATTTTTAACAGCTTTTTCTAAAGAAGTAGTAACAAATTCGAATGAATCTATAAATTTTATTTCAAACATTTCATCTTCAAGTTTTACATCCCCAAATCTTTCTGAAGTACAATTATGACATATATTTTTTGATTCAAAGTTTTTTGTTTTACAATCTAGACATTGCTTCTTCATTACTTCTCCAATTTTAATATTCTTACTAATTACTCTAAATTTTTCTGTAGAACAAGCAATAAATTTTACATCTGGTTCAGGTTTTGGTCTTTCGTTAGGTCTTGAAATAATTGTTTTTAAATTATTTAATTCTCTAGCAATAAATTTACCATCATATCCTCTTAAATTATGTACGACAATAGTTAGAGTATTTGGTAGTTTTAAGGCAAAATTACAAGTCTTACAAAGAGCCTTTCTATATTTTCCAGTTAAATGATCATGATCCCAACATTTTGTTGGTTTTTTTAGCACTTGTCTTCTTACTCCTTTAATATTTTCTATTGTTGGAATTTCAACATTAAAATCTATACCACAATTCTCACAAAATTTAGTATTATAAAATTTTAATTCAGAATCTAAATCTATTATTTTTTTCTTATTTTTATTTTTTATTAATTTTTGAACTTTCGCTGCTTTAATCAGTTTTTCATGAAGTTTTCATTAAATCTTCTTTTTCTCCAAAACAAATAACATCTTTTTTTAAATGATTAGAATAAATTGAAAAACTATTTGGTTCATGTTTATGAAGTTTTTCAGCATTACCTTTTTTTCACTCATTTTTTTCAATGTACTCTCAAAATCTATATATAAAACATTTGGCTGCCAAATTTCAGACCCTCTAGATTTATATTTCATTTTATTATTATCTATTTCAGGCATTTTAATATTTTGTGAAATATTTCCATTAGAACTAAAACATAATCTTTGGTGAGTATTACATTTTTCAAGTTCATTTCTATCAAATCTCATAAAACATTTAACACATAAAAGTATATGTTCATTTCTCTTATGATATATTCCACTGAATAAACCAGATAAATTCTTAATAGCTACAAAATGACTATTATTTTCATTTTATAAATATAAAAGATCAACATGTTGTTTATCAATATTTTCTGTATCAAATGACTTACTAATATAAATAACGTCAATCTTATCTTTTTTTATAATATTGTTGAAATGATCAACAGTGAAATGATCGATTTCTTAATCTGAATCGATTTCATAAATATTAATTGTAATATTAAAATAGTCTTCTAACTTTTTAATATTTTCTTCTGTTATCTCAAAAGGAAATGTTAAATTTAATTTTTTATAATTTTCATCATTTTCAATTACTTTTAAGTAATTTTTATATTTAGTTACTCTTTCTGGATTTTTTTGTAATAAAGGATCAGTTTCTTTATTGATTAAGTATATAATACTACATAAAATACATTTATTATCTCTGAGATTTTTTATATTTATGCAAACTTGTTTATTTTTTATCCAATTTGGAAGATCTATATATGAACCACCAAGTAAGGGTTGTAATTGATCACGATATATTAATGTTCCAATTATATATCTTAAAACTTACTTCTCATAATTCTATCTTCAAATTGTTGTATTATATCAACCACTAAATCATCAAACCTATTTAAATAATTTGTTCTATTAATTGATATAGTATGTGAATTAATATAATAATCTGATTCTTCATTTATTCTTGTATTTACAATTCTTATTTTAAGACCAAGACTCACTCTAAAATTATTATATTGATCTAGCCCTTCTAAAACATAAGTTTTATAATCAGTTTTAATTAAATTTAAATGAAGATGTACATCTCTTTTTTGTCTGTTAGTAAAAAATCTATCGCTAATCATTCCATTGAAAGCTCCACCAAGAATTATTTGATTAGGATTTTGCATATTTCTTGCTGGAGTAATAACATCATTATGTAAACCAGAAAAAACTGAAGATAAATTAATTGGTCTTATTCTAGGTTCAATAAAATTATAATTTTCAAAATTCTTAAAAAATGAATTATTATATTCTCTTATAATATATTCCAACTCTAGTTTTGTTTTTTTATTTAAATATTTTGGTCGATCTTCTTTTGGTATTTGTGTTTGAATAATTCTTTTAATTGCATTTCTAGTAGTTGGAATAGACAATATTTTTGATTCCATTTATATAAAGAAACTTTTACACAAATTATTCGGGAAAAAAAAATACACAATAATTTTTTTATTATTATTATTAAAAGAATACTTTTTCAAGATATAAAACTCTTTAGTTTTATAAATAGTTTTATAAATAAGTTTTATAAATACTGAATTACTAATCGAAAGTAATAATGTATTCAATACTAAAATATTTATACAATTATAAAAAAAATAAAGCTATTCTAAGATAAAAATGTGATGTGTGTGTGTGTGATGTGACAAAATAATAAAATATACTCACTGAAATAGTGAAAATAAAAACTAAACCAGCAAATAATTCAAAATCATTATAAAAAGTAATAAAATTAGTAATATAAAAAAATAAAATTTAGATTTTTTTAGAAATTGGTAATATTACCAATATTATTACTTTTTATAATGATTTTGATTTATTTGCTGCTTTAGTTTTTATTTTCACTATTTCAGTGAGTATATTTTATTATTTTTATAAATATTATGGAAATATAATAATGTAAAATAATTTTTTCTATCTTTTTTTTACTTTAATTAAATAATAATAATTATGACAACTCAAAAATTAATGCATCGTTATATAGATGGAGAAAAAATATGTGTTACTCCAGTTTATGGAAAAAAATTTTGTGTACAATGCAAAACAATTAAAACTATAGATAATTTTTATAAATCAATTGGGTATTGTTATGATTGTATGCACAGAATTAAACAGTGTAAAATAAAATGTGAATGTGGTGCTATTATTTCGGATAATTATATTCCAGCACATACAAAATCTAAATGGCATAAAAAATATCTAGAATTTCAACAACTACTTATACCACAATAATTTTTATCGCTACATTCAAACACACACATCACATTTTTATCTTAGAATAGCTTTATTTTTTTATAATTGTATAAATATTTTGGTATTGAATACATTATTACTTTCGATTAGTAATTCAGTATTTATAAAACTTATTTATAAAACTATTTATAAAACTAAAGAGTTTTTTATCTTGAAAAAGTATTCTTTTAATAATAATAATAAAAAAATTATTGTGTATTTTTTTTCCCCGAATAATTTGTGTAAAATTTTCTTTATATAAATGGAATCAAAAATATTGTCTATTCCAACTACTAGAAATGAAATTAAAAGAATTATTCAAACACAAATACCAAAAGAAGATCGACCAAAATATTTAAATCAAAAAACAAAACTAGAGTTGGAAAATATTATAAGAGAATATAATAATTCATTTTTTAAGAATTTTGAAAATTATAATGTTATTGAACCTAGAATAAGACCAATTAATTTATCTTCAGTTTTTTCTGGTTTACATAATGATGTTATTACTCCAGCAAGAAATAGGCAAAATCCTAATCAAATAATTCTTGGTGGAGCTTTCAATGGAATGATTAGCGATAGATTTTTTACTAACAGACAAAAAAGAGATGTACATCTTCATTTAAATTTAATTAAAACTGATTATAAAACTTATGTTTTAGAAGGACTAGATCAATATAATAATTTTAGAGTGAGTCTTGGTCTTAAAATAAGAATTGTAAATACAAGAACAAATGAAGAATCAGATTATTATATTAATTCACATCCTATATCAATTAATAGAACAAATTATTTAAATAGGTTTGATGATTTAGTGGTTGATATAATACAACAATTTGAAGATAGAATTATGAGAAGTAAGTTTTAAGATATATAATTGGAACATTAATATATCGTGATCAATTACAACCCTTACTTGGTGGTTCATATATAGATCTTCCAAATTGGATAAAAAATAAACAAGTTTGCATAAATATAAAAAATCTCAGAGATAATAAATGTATTTTATATAGTATTATATACTTAATCAATAAAGAAACTGATCCTTTATTACAAAAAAATCCAGAAAGAGTAACTAAATATAAAAATTACTTAACAGTAATTGAAAATGATGAAAATTATAAAAAATTAAATTTAACATTTCCTTTTAAGATAACAGAAGAAAATATTAAAAAGTTAGAAGACTATTTTAATATTACAATTAATATTTATGAAATCGATTCAGATTAAGAAATCGATCATTTCACTGTTGATATTTTAACAATATTATAAAAAAAGATAAGATTGACGTTATTTATATTAGTAAGTCATTTGATACAGAAAATATTGATAAACAACATGTTGATCTTTTATATTTAGAAAATGAAAATAATAGTCATTTTGTAGCTATTAAGAATTTATCTGGTTTATTCAGTGGAATATATCATAAGAGAAATGAACATATACTTTTATGTGTTAAATGTTTTATGAGATTTGATAGAAATGAACTTGAAAAATGTAATACTCACCAAAGATTATGTTTTAGTTCTAATGGAAATATTTCACAAAATATTAAAATGCCTGAAATAGATAATAATATAATGAAATATAAATCTAGAGGGTCTGAAATTTGGCAGCCAAATGTTTTATATATCGATTTTAAGAGTACATTGAAAAAAATGAGTGAAATAAAAGGTAATGCTGAAAAAATTCATAAACATGAACCAAATAGTTTTTCAATTTATTCTAATCATTTAAAAAAAGATGTTATTTGTTTCGGAGAAAAAGAAGATTTAATGAAAACTTCATGAAAACTGATTAAAGCAGCGAAAGTTTAAAAATTAATAAAAAATAAAAATAAGAAAAAAATAATAGATTTAGATTCTGAATTAAAATTTTATAATACTAAATTTTGTGAGAATTGTGCTATAGATTTTAATCTTGAACTTCCAACAATAGAAAATATTAAAGGAGTAAGAAGACAAGTGCTAAAAAAACCAACAAAATGTTGGGATCATGATCATTTAACTGGAAAATATAGAAAGGCTCTTTGTAAGACTTGTAATTTTGCCTTAAAACTACCAATACTCTAACTATTGTCGTACATAATTTAAGAGGATATGATGGTAAATTTATTGCTAGAGAATTAAATAATTTAAAAACAATTATTTCAAGATCTAACGAAAGACCAAAACCTGAACCAGATGTAAAATTTATTGCTTGTTCTACAGAAAAATTTAGAGTAATTAGTAAGAATATTAAAATTGGAGAAGTAATGAAGAAGCAATGTCTAGATTGTAAAACAAAAAACTTTGAATCAAAAAATATATGTCATAATTGTACTTCAGAAAGATTTGGGGATGTAAAACTTGAAGATGAAATATTTGAAATAAAATTTATAGATTCATTCGAATTTGTTACTTCTTTTGAAAAAGCTGTTAAAAATTTACTAGATATTAATAGTGGAAAATGTTTAAAATGTAAGAAATTTAGAGAATTGAAGGATCCAAATTTAAAAGTTATTAATAAAAACATTTATACTTGTAAAATATGTTCATTTTGTAATGAATTTGAAATTAAAAAACAAACAAAATATGAAAAATTCGAAAAATTGATAAAATTATGTGGTGATGATTTAGAAGATTTATGTTTTCTATTGAGAAAAGGTGTTTATCCTTATCAATGGATTGATAATATTAGTAAATTAGATTCAACAGGATTTCCTGAAAAGAAGGATTTCACCTCAGAATTAGCTGGTGAAATATCAGAGAAAGATTATAAATTTGGTAAAAGTTTTTGGGATCATTTTAAAACAAAACAAGAAAAAAAGGGTATAAAATGGAAGTTCAAAGATTATCATACATGGTATCTAAGACTTGATTCTGTTTTATTGGCTGATGTATTTGATAATTTTAGAAAAATGTGCCATAAAAATTATGATTTAGACTCAGCACATTTTGTTAGTGCACCTCATTTAAGTTTACATGCAGCATTAAAAGATACGAAACAAGAATTAAAACTAGTAACTGATGAAAGAATGTATGAATTTTATGAAAAAGGAATTCAAAAAAAGGAAAAAAGGAGATAATTTATATGGATGGGCAATGAGTAAGAAATTACCAATTAATAATCGTAGATGAATAAATGAAGATGAAATTAATTATTTCAGTAATCCTGAAAATATTATAAAATATGATGCGGAATGTGAAAAAAGTTATGCTCTTGAAGTGAATTTAGAAATTCCTAATGAATTACATAATTTATTTAATGATTATGCACCAGCTCCAAATCATGCAACCCCACCAAAATTATCAAATTTTCAAAAAGAAATGATTAATCAAGGACTTGGATCAAAACCAAATCCAAGAATTCAAAAATTACTCTGTACACTAGAAAAAAAGACGGAATATGTTATAAATATTTCGTTATTACAAGAATATTCAAAACAAGGCGTTATTTTAACAAAAGTTCATAAAGGAATTGAATCCAACCAAAAAGCTTGGTTAAAACCATATATTGAAAAAAATACTGAACTAAGAAAATTGGCTGATAATGATTTTGAAAAAGCCTTTTTTTCATTAATGAATAATAGTGTTTTTGGTAAACAAATGGAAAATATTAGAAATAGATTAAATATTAAACTTATAGACAATCCTTTAAAATTGCGAAAACGAATCGCTAAAAATTTATACCAAAGTAGAAAAATTATAGATGAAAATTTGGTTGTAGTATTTGGAAAAAATAAAACAATATTATTAAATAAACCAATATTTGGAGGACAGGCAATATTAGATATATCAAAATTAATAATGTTTCAGCAATATGTATATTTGAAAACAAAATATGGTAAAAGAATGAAATTATGAGCAACAGATACTGATTCATTCATTTTAAATATTGAAGCCGAATCAATTGGTGATGATTTTGATTTTTATAAAGACGAGATTAAAGAAACTATATATCAATATGATGCAAGTGATTTAATAGATACTTTTCCCATTGATATACCCAAAGTAAATAAAAAAATTCCTGGATTATTTAATGATGAATATAATGGTATTCCAATAAGAGAATATGTTGGATTAAGATCGAAAATGTATGCCTTCAGAACAGATTATTCAGAAAAAAAAGTTCTAAAAGGAATTAAAAAAGCTAATATAAAAAAATTAAGATTTAATGATTATAAAAATTGCTTAATTAATTTACAAAATAAAACAGAAAATATTACTAGCTTGAGATCACACAATATGACTATATTCACAATTAAAGAATTGAAAATTGGATTATGTATCTCCATATGATGATAAGTTTTATTTTATAAGGAATGAAGCAGGACTTTTTATAAAATTAGCGCATGGACATTATATGATTAAAAATATTGAAAAATCGATAAGTGAAAGGTGATGAATAATGTAAAAATTAATTATCTTTTGGATATGCTACTGTATAACTATTATACTTAATAAATTTATCAATTTTCTCTTCTAATAACTTAAACCTTGAATTAATATTTATGTATGATTATTTAATTCATCATTCAATATTTTTTTTAAATTATCAAGAGTATTATTAATTTTTAAATTATTTTCATTTAAAATTTTCATATTCCGATCTAATGGTTTAATAGTATTAGCATTATTTTCAAGATTATTTGTAACACTTTTTTCTAAATTTGATATATTAGTTAATAAATCTTTTTCAAGTGTATTTGTAATATCTGAAATACTTTTTTTTTAAATTTGATATATCCGATAAACATTCTATTGTATTTAGTTCGTTGCCAATAGAAATGAAAAACGATTCTTGTGAATTATTTGTTTGATTAGTTTTTCTACCAAATTTATCAATACCCATTTATTTGAATAATATTTTCTTCTTTTAGTTCTTCAATAATATTCATTATTTCGTTATGAATTTCTGGACAATCATTACCAGCCTCGGCTTCACCAATAAGAAGTAATAATCTTTCTTTCAATTCATGAATATCATTCCAATAAACATATTTCACAGGTGATTTAGTACAAATTTTAAAATTAGATTTGATTCCACCTCCCTAGATTCCACCTTCTGTTTTTTTCTTTATAATTCCACTTTCTTCTAATATTGGTTTTATATATTGTAAATATTTATTTCCAGCATTTGCTTTAATTCTTTTGGAGCTTTTATCATTATTTTGCATAAAAGCATATGTATTTAAAATAATTTCTTTATAATTCTCTAAATCTGATTTATTAAAATATGGATCTGGTTCTTGTTTTGTTAATAATTCCCATAAACCTTTTGTTCCTTCATATTTCTTATCTTTAATAATTAAATCGTTATGTTTAATTTCAACTTCACTATTTCTAATCCATAATTCATTATTATTTTCACTTCTTAAACCATAAAGAATATCACCATCTTTTTCATTTGTTTTTCCAACATTTAAGTATTTCATTGCTAAATTTCCGAGAGGTATTTTTGTAAATTTTACTGGAGTTGATAAGGTTTCATCAAGATCTTTTTTTGAAGTTGTGGGTAATGGGGGTGTTATATTTTTTGAAAAACTACTTAATGATACTGGTTTAATAAACTCATCAAATGATGATCTACGAGAAAAATTACCTGAATCAGTTGATTTTTGTGTATGCATTTGTGAATCAGTTGATTTTTGTGAAAGCGTATCTGAATCAGTTGATTTTTCTGAATCAGTTGATTGTGATGTTGATAATTCGTTAATCATATCCTCCAAATTAATTAATCTTTTTGATTGATCATTTCCAATTTTTGATTGATGATTTTTAATATCTCTCAATGATTTTGGAATTGTTTGACTTAAATCACTTAATGGAGATATAATTGGTAGAAATTCTTCATTAAATTGATCTTGTTTAATAACTTTATTCAGTTTGTATTCATTTAGTTTTTTCTTTAAATCTATTTGAGATTTAACATATTCTCTAACGATTTTATCAGAAATATCATTAGTTCCCATTTAATAAATGAAAATCTTATTAATTTAAAAAAAACTTTAAAAATGAAAAACTTGAAGAATGAAAATCCTTTTGAATTGGCAAAAGAATTACATAAACCGGTTACAAAAAATTTTGAGAGAAGAAAAATATTAACAAAAGGAATTAATGAATTATGGGCTGCAGACTTATTAATTATGACAACAGTTAATACAAAAATTAATAAAGGATATAAATATATGTTAAATATAATTGATACTTTCTCTAAATTTACATGGATTGAACCATTAAAAAAGAAGAGTGTGGAAGAAGTTGCAGCAGCTTTTTTGAGAATAATAAAAAAGCACCTAATCCACCAAAATTATTACATACTGATTCTGGGAAGGAATTTTTAAATAAAGATTTTCAATCAGTTTTAGATAAATATAATATAAAAATTTATCAAACTTTTAGTGAAAAAAAATCTGCAATAGTAGAAAGATTTAATAGAACAATTAATGAAAAACTAAAAGTTCAATTTGAAACTAATCAAAACACGAATTGGGTTGATATAATTGATAAAATTCTATATGAATATAATTATAAAAATATTCATAGAACAATTGGAATGAGACCGTGTGAAATTATTGATAAAAAGGATTCAAAAATTGAAAAAGAACTTTACGAAAAAATGTTTCCTCTTGATGAATTAAAAAATTTAACAGAAAAACAAATTTTTAATGTAGGTGATCGAGTTAGAATTTAGGCTTATAAAAAACTGTTTGAAAATAAGTACAAAAATAATTGGACAAATGAAATATTTGTTGTTAAGGAAGTATTTCATAATTAAAGATTTAAATGATGAATTAAGTGATGAACACATCAGGAATTAAGGCCAAATAGCGATTAATTCACTTAATATTGCCTCAATATGCAAGGCGTTAAATCTCGCCTGAATACCTTTTGTTATTTTGAGTCACACAATATTTTTAAAGAGATTTCAGAATAATATGTATAGCATATAATTAGAGAGCGGGTTCCAATGTTATGACCCACGAACAGAAATTGAAAAATTCGCATTTGTTCTAATGCGAGTTCTTTATTATTATATATTCTTTGGTATAACGGTCCAAAAAAGTATTCATGATCAGATGGGTTAAAAATTTTATTTCAAAAAAATATAGCGGTCCCAAAAATTTTATTTCGAATTCTATACCATAATTATTTAATATTTTAATTAAATTATTTTTTAAAATCTCTTATATTTTCTAGCGCGTAAACTTTTTACCCCCTGGATTTTCTTCATTAACCTCAATATCTTCAACATCTAATATTTTATTATAATCTTCATAAATATAGCGGTCCAAAAATTTTATTCTAAAAAATATAGCGGTCCCAAAAAAAATATAGCGGTCTCAAAATTTTATTCGAAAAAATATAGCTGTCCCAAAAAAAATAATTTTTATTTGATGTTTTTTCATTTAAAATTGATGAAAATTGATGAAAAATCGACATGTTGAAAATTGAAAGAAATATATGAGATTTTTTAACAAAAAAACAAGGTTTTTGACTTAAATTGAGACGTTGAAAAAAATGAACGGTCCCAAAAAATTGTCCCAATAAAAAACTGGATATTTAGAGTAGTATATAAAATCCGTGATTCGACGAAATTTTATTGTTTTTGTCGGTTTGCACTGAATCACGGATTTTATATACTACTTATTTATCTCAGTAAATTTATAATTCTTACAATAATTTTTTGTTTCAGCGAATATTTTTTTAGTTTCTTCAATATCAATATAATTTTTTGTTGATAGTTTCATTTTACAAATGATAAATGTACAATTTTTTGTATGTTTAATTATGATTCTTCATTATTTGGATTTAAAAATGTCTTTTAGAGCTACTTCTGTCTCGTTTTCTATTAACGGAAGCAAGAATATTTTAAGTTTTTACCCTTTTGATTTAGGAGTGAATCATTTATTTCGAAAATGTTAACTGTAGAATTATTGTTTTGCGTATTATCAGGAGTAATAGTGTTTATTATTTCTTCGTTAAGATGATTTTTAGTTTGTGATCTAGTCACAATATTTATTTTCGGATTTTTTAGTACAGGCATTCTACTAAGTGCGTCTGCATTTGTATTAATTTTTCCAGGTTTATATCTAACTTCGTAATCAAATTCTTGTAGTCTGATTTACCATCTGAATAACCGCTACGATGGGTTATTAAGCTCATAATCCATTTAAGTTGTTTATGATCTGTATAAGTATAAACTAAAAAAATTCTACCACAAATATAAGGTCAGAATTGTTCTAGTGCATATACTATAAGGTCAGAATTGTTCTAGTGCATAAATTTTTTTTGTACAATTTTATATTTTAATGCAATTAAAAAAATTTGTTATACCTAATGTATATATTTTTGAAAATTATATAAAATTATGTAAAAAAAAATTTTGTAAGATTTGAATTTTTCTTCAAAAATTTTCAAATTTTAATCGTATGATCGAAAGATGATAACAATTCTTCCGCTTTCGATCATATGAATTAATTTAGGTTCAATAATAAAAATAGTTAAATGTGGTGAAAGGGAGGGAGTGTATTATTTTATTCATTATTCAAAAAAAAATTACGTTTTAATAAAAAACTATTCTTAATTAAAATTTTACTTTAATTATTTACTTTAAGAGTTTCTTTAAGACTCCTTCAGCACAGTTAATTTTAACATATATTTTTTTATTTTTTATTTCTAACAAAAATAAGAATTTTTACGATGTTCATTTTTGATATTGAGGCTAATCTTTTAATGTTGATGCTGTTGTTGATCTTGATGCTTTCGATGATGTTGATATTGGTGTTTCAATTTTTTTTTTTATTCTTTTTAGAAAAATTAAGGTTCACTTGGCGTCCTTTAATTTTTCGCCTATACAGTTAAAGATGATGTAAAATACTCTTGGCCTTCGTAATTTACGATGCACTTTAATATATTTCAATTTTTTTTTAATGTTAATTACGGGGCTCTGGACCTCCGTAATAGGTTTTCACTTTATTTTAGGGAAACGGAGGTCCTGCCAATTATCCCACCGCTGCCACCAAAAATATGTTAAGCCCGTTGAAACAATTAAAGATATTTCAATAAAACAATTTTTTTTCGAAAAAATTGCGATTGTTTTTACTTATTTAGTATATTTTAATAAGAATTTTATTATTATTAAATATTAATATTTATCTTATTATTATTTAATATATATTTATTAAATTATTATTTTTATGTTTCGTTTTAGGTTAACAAAAAAAATAAGACTTTAAATTTTTATTTTACACTAGTAACAAAAGATTTTATTAGAAAGATAATTTTTTTTATATTGTATAAAATAAATTTAAAATAAATTGTACAACGCGGCACTGATCTCAAATTGACTGACTTGTTCTCGAAAATGTATTCCAATTTATTTGAATTTAGAATTGAATTTGGAATAATCAGTCTAATCGCTGATTCTCAGTTACTCATTAGTTTCAGCCAATTAGAAAATTAAAAGGGCTGAATACTGAGCGAGCATAATTAAGATTCGTATTTAAGAATATGGAAAAGAATATTATGCGCGATAAGATTATTGTTTTACGGTTTGGCTTTACTTTATTTTACGCATGGCTGCATATTTAAGAGAAAAATGCATTTCTCTTGAATATTATAATTATTTCAAGATTTTTGAACTTAACATAATTTAATGATAAGATATTTGAAATAAGTATTTCCTTTTTGGAAATAATTATTTTCAATAAATTATTAGAAATAAGAGATTTTTGTTTTTTCCGTTAAATTTGTGTGAAATAAATTTATTAGAAAAAACAAATTTATATTTTATGCATACTTGACAAATTTGGAAATGCAATTTCTTAACTATAAAATATTTAATAGATTATATTGTTAGAGTAGATATGGAAATGATGGTACATCATTACATTAAGAAGAAATCAAGGATATCATATATTTTATTTAGATCAGTTGGTCAGAAAGTTGTTTTGCCTGTAGAATGGTAGTTGCATCCTAATGTGGTGTTAATTAAGGATGACAACACATTTAATTTTATTCAACAAAAAGACCGATCTTTAAATAATTAAACTGAACTTTATTTCTTGACAACTCGTTACAGACTGGTTTTTTGGAAAAACCTTAAGTACATTTGTTAACTAAAATTAATTCGTTTGCGTTATTTGCTTATTATGCGTTTCCCACAAAATTCAAGTATGGTGAAAATATTCGCATTTGACACCTGTGTGAAACCGTTTATTTAAATAATTATATTTGATATCTGTGCGATAAAACTAATTGAAATGAATTTCTCACGTTATTTATTATATCACATTTCCCTCCCCTTTTTGGAGGACACTGAGCCGTAGGCGGAAGTGTTATTACTGCTAAACGCAACAAAATCAATAGTGGCTAACAATTGTACATACAAGATTGTTTTAAAACTAATACTTAAATAAACTAAAATTTGGGTCATAAAAATGAATGAATAATGTATACAAGTATGAAAAATTTATTTGGAAAAATAGATTTAATTTGTTTTTTTTTCGAATTTAACATTATTTTATTTAAGATTTTACGGTCAAATTTATTTGCACAGTTTCTTTTAAACATTTTTTTCTTTTCTCTTTTTATATTTAATTACGGTATCTTTAAAGAATTTTATTATGTGTTTGTATGAAACTATTTAAATTTTATAATGATATATTATTTGTTTTATTTGACATGAATATCTGATTTTATACATATTATTTTGTGTAGTTTAGGGATAGTACAATATATTAAATTTTATATATTATTATTTATTTATTTAATTTTTGAAACAATAGTTTTAGTTTTCCCCTTTTTTCTGTTATATGAAAATATATTTACTAATATAGTTACTAAAAAATTTAAAAACAATTTAAAAAAAATAAAATTTAGTACATAATATGAATTTTTACAAAAATTATTTTTGCACTTAAGATTTATTGTTTATTAAAAAATTAAACTTTACTACATACTACAAAACTAGCCAATTATATTTAAACGTATATATAATGTATTAAAAAATAAATGTTTTATTTTTATTATTTGTTTGTTTGTTTTAGAAACATTAATTGTTTCCTTTATTAATATTAGGGAATGTTAAATTTCTTCTGACAGGGATGGGGGTGGGTTTACGTATAAGGTTAGGTACAGATATTGCTGAAAAAGGAATAGTGGGCATGGATATGTGTTCTGATTGGATAGTATCCTGATTTAGTGAAGATTTAGTACGTTTATACCGGGTTAAAAATATATTAAATATATCATTATAGCAATAGCGAAAAATGTTATTATGGAACCATATGACCAATTTAATATTTTATTTTTTTGTTTTTCGTTAATATCTAGATCGAGTTCCTTTAAATCTTCTATACTCTTACTCAGAGAGTTGGAATTTTGAAGATCTATTACATACAACTTGAACTCGGTCGCTCTTAGGCGCAACAAAAATCCATGAATTGGGTAATGCTAGTTCCAAAAAGTGTACTATTTAGTAGCATTACTCTAGTTTTACATGACGTTGGCATTTTGTCCTTAGGCGATAAAAGTTCATATTCGCAAGAATGTTTAGCATACCCTACTTGAAGCGTATGAATTTTACTACAAATATAAGTTTGTTTTGTTAACGTTAAACACTTTTGTAAATATTCGCTGTTTAACTGATCGAAAAAGTGTTTGTCGTTATCTACTATAATTAATTCCTTTGAAGGAATTAATACATAATAAATATTTGAATGAGCGCGAATTGGAATGGGTGTGACTTGATGGATTTCGAAAGGTTTACCAGTTATTACGGGCATATTGAGCATATAAATGATTTGTGTGCCGCTTGTATAAATATCGATAGTCATTACCCTTAGTAGAGCATTTATATTATCCATTCTTAAAGGTAATGGCCAGGCTGAATTTGTATCAGAAGTTGTTTGTATGTCTCGCATTTCATTTAAAAGATCCTTCGGTGATTTTATGTATGGGTGAATGTGACCATTTCTACCAGCTTCTAAAATATCAAATAAATGGGATATCAAGAATTCGAACTGATTTATTAAATAATTGAATTGATCGAAATTTTCGAGTAAATCGAGCTTAATTTGTTCTATTTCGACATTATTAAATATTTCTTTTTCGAAGCTATTAATTTTTGTTTCTATTATTTGGATCCTATTCCCTATATTTTCAGTACAATGTACAGTGTTGTTAAGTTCATTAAATAAGTTTTTAATCACAGAAATTTGTTTGTTCACGAGTTTAGCAGTATCTCTTTGATTTGATTTCATATTTTTTAATATTAAATTATACTTTTCTGTGTCATGTTAATCGAGGGTGCCAAAAAGGTGCTTGGAAATACTACCAACTGCATTAATAAGGCCTCTTTCTGTACGTTTTCTCATTTTCTGGGTTCCGTTTATATTGATACCAAACATTTTTATCAATGTATCAAAGTATTTGTTTATATGTGATAAACTTTGATCATTTTCAATTTTAAAATATTTGCATTCTAACAAATTTAAACTAGAGACCGCTGTGTCAATACACTGGTTGAGTTACCTTAAAAATATTGTTTAATTTTTCTTTTTGAAACCATACTGGTTCCAAATCCGAGTGTATTAATAATTTCCAGTTCGAATTAGAGAGTAACATCTCACCAACATCCTCGTAGTACATTCCCCATTGGTTTTCTATGATCTTTATATGTAAATTATCATTCATTTTCAAATAGACTAATGCAAGAGAAAAAATTCCGTAAATCAACAATAAATAGAACGGGCCCATTGTTATGTTGACTGTTGGTTTAAGAGAGAGAGAAAAAATATTAATTGAAGAATTGTTATTATTTTTTTTTGTATTGCAATGATATTACTTTTAATAATAATTGTATTACGATATGTAATTCTATATGGTTTTGTTTTTATTTTCATTTTAATATAATACTAATAAAGATAACATAAAATCAAGGTTATGGCCTTGTATCTTGTTTTATAAGCTATGAAAAAAAATCATTCTTTTGTATAAACTGCTATCATTTTGTTTATTTAGTAGATATATACAGATATGTATAAGTATAGTATTTTTTTATCTTAAATAAGAACTGACCTACGACATGTAGTAAAGAAACTGTATGTAAATAAACGAGTTTTGTGTATTCATTATATATATATATATATGAAATTTTCTTCTAATTGTTTTTTTTTTTATTTATGCATGATATATATAATGTACATAGATGAAAATATATGTTGATTTATATAAAGTTAAATAGTGTGTTTCCTTAAACAAAATTATTCGTAAAATAGTTTAAGCCTATTGTTATGAACTCTCTGTAACTTTTAACCTACTAGAATTGTTGTGTTTACTTCATTATTGATTTTCTTTACTACGAAAGGACCTTTATATATAGCACAGAGTTTGTTTTTTCTTGCTGGATCTACAATGAGAACTTTGTCCCTTACAGCGAAGGTTACAGGTTTAGCTTTCAAATCATAATAATCTTTTGATATATGTTTACTTTTTAGTAGATTTTCTTTAACTAGTTGGTAACTTTTCTGAAGTTTGTGACTAAGAACTAGAAAATAGTTTTCGTGGTCATAGATAGGCGAAGGCGGTTGTTGGATTGTGGACGGCATTTCAGCAGTAAAACCAAAAAGAACATCCATAGGAGTTAGTTTGGTGCTTGAATGCGGGTTGTTGTTGTAAACATGAGTGCACTGTCTGAGCTATTGATCCCAATCTAACTGATTTTGGGCAAAATTACGTAAGTATTCAATAAGAGGGCGGTGTTGTCTTTCCAATGCACTATTTGTTTGAGGATGGTAGGCTGTGGTTTGAATTTTTTCTATTTTTAAAAATCGACAAACCTTTTTAAATAACTCGCTGCAGAAATTTGCACCACGATCAGTTAAAATTACTTTAGGTATTCTATATCTGCTTATAAGTTCATCATAAAAAACTCTGGCTACTGTGCCAGCTTCACAATTCTGTAATGGGTAGCAATCCATGAAACGGGTAAGATCGTCTTCTAATGTAAGTATGTATTTATTTTCATTTGCTGTTGATGGTAATGGGCCGACGATATCTAAATAAATTCTATAAAATGGTAAATTAGATACTTGTGATATTACCATAGGCATGATAGTATTTTTTGACGGCTTATTTTTTTGGCAATTAGGACACTTTTGTATATATGTTCGTATATAATTGAACATGTTCTTCCACTTATAGCTTTTTCGTATTCTTAAATATGTTTTTAAGGCACCTTGATGAATCATGGAATAACCGTAAAATTTTAATTTTTTCGTCATTATCAGCAATTGTGGTTACGGTTTTTGAATTATTAGTATCTAACTCTATAATTTCATTATTTTTATATTTACTTTCTTCGTTGATACTTAATTGATGTTTTGTAGTGTAAAAAAATTGATTTGTTGTTTTAAATATTTTGTTAGGATTAGTGTGTATTTCAATAGCATTCGTAGTATTGGAATTTGTATTATTAGTTTTCAGATTTCGAGTTAGGCTGGAATTAGGAAAAATATCATTCGAGTCATTATTTTTTTGTTGATTTTTTGTGTGCTTTATGCCCGTATGACAATGGCTTGACACAATCCAAAAAAAAACTAAAAAATGTCTCTTTGTGCGACTGAAACACAAATATTTTTCAATGAGAGACAACTATAGTGTCGTATTGATGCTGTCAAATATATTGTTTTTGTTTTTTAATCTGTCAAAGATATTTCGCTGCTCGAATACTGGTTTGCTTCATACGCCTCTGACATTTTCACTTAGCTCCATATCCACCCTAAATTTGCAACTCACAATTTACACATGTTAGACTTCTTGGTCCGTGTTTCAAGACGGGTCCCGGAGATAACTGGCACGGTTCCATGTCCATCTTATAATATAATGACTATGAAAATTACTATGGATATAAGGCAAAAGTAAAAAAAAAAAAATTGGCATTAAAATTCTATATCAATGATTAATTTAATATTAATGTTAATGTTTCATGTACATTGCTCATTTATATAGAGCAAAAAAACATTTAATAAAAATAACTTGAAAAATGTATAGAAAAGTTGCTCTACGTGCTACCTTTTTTCTGATTTTTGAGAAATGAGGCAAGCAAGCATTGAAAAAAAAGAAGTGGATGTGGAGCAAAACTGCTACTCGATATCTCAGTAACTATTAGAGATAAGAAAAAACGAATAGCAGTTTTAAAAAGAGAATCTCCCAAACACTACAGATATGGTCCTAACTCAAAAAACTTTAAAATGGCGTATGAAGCAAACAAGTATTCAAGCGGCGATTTGTAATAAAATAATAAAAAATATGCTTGAATATTGAAAAAAATCATGAATGTCAAAAAATATACAAAAAAAATCCAAAAAATTACGATTTTTTTTGACAGAAATGGTTTTGTTGCTGCTACACAGTGATAAATTATTAGCGACATGGATTTTTTTTGGATTTTTTTTTACTTTCAGGATTTTTTTCAATATAGCGTGTTACTCGCACTCATATCTTTTTCTCATATAAGAAATATTACCTCTCCCTCTAAATGGATAGTTTCTGAAAAATTTTCAAGCCATTGTCATACCGGCATTATTAAGGATTTATTATTGTGTTTAGTTACATCTTGTTTATATTCGTCCTCTATGAGGGTTTTTTTTTAACTTCAATGGTTTTCTGTTTTTTGTCGTCCTCTATGAGGGATTTATTTTTAAATTTAATTATATTTGGTATTTTGTCGTCCTCTATGAGGGATTTATTTTTAACTTTAATTGTTTTTTGTATTTTGTCGTCCTCTATGAGGGGTTTGTTTTTGATTGTTGATTGTTCTAATTCGTTATTTCTGTGTACCGGAGCACGCATAATTACTGTTATGATTGCATTTTCCTTAGGAATTATGAGTTCTGGTATTCTACTCAATGCGTCCGCCACTTTTTTTCCTGGTTTATATATTATTTGGAATAATTCATATTCAGAAATTTTATATCTGAAATTGGCTAATCTACCCGATTCTTGAGATATTTTCATGAATTGAGTTAAAGGTTGGTGATCAGTGTATAATACAAATTTCCTGCCGAGAAAATAACATCGGAAATTCTTAATAGCCCAAACTATGGCCAAACCCTCACGCTCAATAGTAGAATACCTCCGCTCTGTACTACTTAGTATTCTACTAGCAAATACAATAGGTAAATCTAAATTATTTTGTTTTTGAGACAAAACGGCACCTAGAGTACTACCGCTTGCATCTGTTGTAAGCGTGAATGGTTGTTCAAAGTCTGGGTATATGATTAGAGGGGGATTAGTAAGTATTTTCTTCAAATTATTGAAAGCAATGTAGCATTCTAGGTTCCATTCAAATTTTGAATCCTTGTGAGTAATAAATCTTAGTGGTTTTTCAAAACAAGAATATTTTGGGATACTTCTTCTATAAAAATTAGTCATACCTAAAAAAGACTGTACCTGCTTTACATTACGTGGTGTCGGATACTCCAAAATAGCTTTGACTTTATTAGGATCCGGCAGCACCCCAGATTCGGTTATTTTGTGACCTAAATAAATTATTTCTTTACGCAGAAAATGACAGTTTTTAGGTTGTAGTTTTAAGTTAAAATTTCTAATTCTATTGAAAACATCTATGAGTTCAGAATTATGGTCTTCCAGTGTGCGTCCATAGACCACAATATCGTCTAGGTACACAAAGCACTTTATTCCTTGTAGTCCTGACAATATATGGTTCATAAGGCGCTGAAAAGTGGCCGGTGCTCCTTTAAGCCCAAACGGCATCCTTGTAAACTGAAAATGACATGTGTATGTACTAAAGGCGGTTTTTTCTGCATCTTGTTCATTTATTCGAACCTGGTGGTATCCGCTTGCCAGGTCAAGTAAAATATCTACTATTTCCTAGTTGATCCAAAGTGTCATCTATTCTTGGCAAGGGGAAAGCATCTCCAACTGTTTCCTCATTTAGTTGCCTGTAATCCACTACAACTCTATAACGTTTCTTCCCATCTTTGTCGGCCTTCTTGGGTACTACCAACAATGGGCTGTTCCAAGGGGACTTACTATGTTTTACAATATCATCCTGTAACATTTGAGAAACTTGGTCTTGAATTATCTGTTTTTGACATTCCGGTAAACGGTATTGTTTTTTATTTATTGGCCCCTTTGCTGGATCTGTCATTATATTATGTACGATTGCATCAGTACATGTTAATTTATTCCCCTCTAAATGAAAAATATCTACATAGTCTCTACATATTTTTTCGATTGAAAAAATATGCAGAGACTATGTAGATATAGTCTCTATAGTCTCTTTCCTCATAGTTTAAGTCATTTGGTATGTTTATTTCAGAAAAAAGTTTCTCTACTTGTTTATTGGTGTCAGACGAATTTAAAATAAAAATTTATGCATTCTGTTTTGTTAGACATTGCTTTGGGGGTGTCGTTTTAATTTTGAAATTAAAGAGAGGTTCGATGTTAATATTAATATTTTTTATATCATTTTGAGTAAAATTAGTATTGACATATCAGCATTGTCATTGTTACTGTGCCATTTTTAACTTTATTTATACATCGGGCCGAAAAGATACCTGGTGCTATTTCTTGTGATGAACACACTACATCTGTTCCATCATTATATATAGTAGGCAATTTCATAAATTTTTCACACCTAGCCGGTAAAGTCCATTCTATTGTTTGATATGATTTTAAATTTAAATTTTCAACTAAATTTGATTCTGAATCTAAATTTTCAACTAAATTTGATTTTGAATTTAAATTTTCTGCTATAGATTTTGCACAATCAGAAACTGGTATATTTATTTCATTAATTTCTTTTATATTTTCTGAAATACTAGATGAACCTAATAATTTTACGGATTTTTTTGTCAAAATTTGCACTTTTGAACTCTTTTGGAAAGGTTTTAAAATTCTCAGAAAAGGTAAAACGGAATTTATTATCTCTTTCTGCCAATAAATCAGAAGAATTGTCAGTTTCTTTGATAAAATTTTCAGTAATTTGTGATGATAAATCTCGCAATACCCCTGTTGAATTTTTATTTAAATTCTCGAAAACAGGATCTTGCTTAATTTTATCATCAAATACTACTGACGAATTTTTAACGTTTTGGTCAACAAATATTGATTTTTCCAGTTTTTTAATATTTTAAAACGGTATCAAATAATCGGATTTATTTTTTCCATGTAAGAATCGTAACACTTGGTTTGGTCCTTCAATATTTGTAAAGGAAAATAGAACGTCTTGGCCTAGAATCACATTCAAATTCAAGTAATTTATCGACTACCTGTAAATTTATAGTAATTGGTGGATCTAACAAAAGTTGAGCTTGAATTTCACCTAAAGTATAACCTTGAGAAAACATGCCGTTGAAAACCATTCTTTTATTTGAATTAATTTTTAAATTTGATTCAATAGTATCTTGTTTTATTAGGCTAACGTCTGCACCGGTGTCGATTAAAAAAATTGCTATTTTATTTTTAGTACTATTAATTGGTATTCTTGCAAGTCCATTTTTTAAGTAAGTATTTTTGTAGAAATTTTCATTTTGTGTGAACGATAATTGTTCGCGAATAAGTTTATTATTTGCTGGTTTAAAACTGCACCTATTTTTACTGTTGTCAGATGGTTCGGTGCGTAACGTAACCTTCTGACTACTAATTAGTTTTTTTGTTCTTGTGCAATAGTTTTTTCATCCCATCGCTTCTCCGTAAAACAGTCCTTAATTTCATGTGCGATGTTGGACGAGCATTTGTTGTTAAAACCGAACTTGTTATATTGTTATTTCGTCCCTCAAATTTAGTTTTATGTGCAACTCTTTAGTTGATCGAACAGTTATTATTGGAGTGGCTATATGTTTTACAATTGGTACAAAATAGTGTATTCTTCCTGATTCTGCATTGCTCAAAATTTTGATTTTGTTTATTGCAAAAAGTACAAAATATTGGTGAACGTGTCCAATTTGTACTGATTGTATTATTATTATTATTATACTGTGGTTTTTTATTGAGATATGGGGGTATTTCAAATGAATTTTGGGTAGAAATTTGTTGGTTTGGTTGAGTACAACTGTTGTAGTTAGGTATAAAATTTGGTGTTTGCAAAAAATCTGGATAGCAATTTCGATTAGATATCTCATTGTAATTAAAATTTATATTATTGTTTGGGAATAAATTTCCTGTATTCATATACGCTTGACCAAATATGGGATATGCATTTTTATTTTCAAGTTCTAATTTTAATGCTTTGTCGCATATTTCAGTTAATGTCGATTCAGAACACATTAAAATACATTGTTTAATTATTGGATTGCTAATACCTGATCTTAGTGAATATATAGCTGCTAATTCTAACTCTTTTCCTAAAGCTGTCGCATCATTAGGATACTGATCTAAAGCTGCCTCCTTGCATACTGCAAGAAGCTGGTTTATTCTCAGTATAAATGAAGACAAACTTTCTGATGGATATTGGAAACATTGACGTAATTCATTTGAAAGTTGTATATAAGTTTTTCTAGGAGAAAATTGCTCTTTTACTGACTTTTCAAATTGGGCAAAAGTATTGGGTGATTTATTTTGCATAGCTAAGTAAGCGTTTCCTCTAAGTTTAGTCATAAGTTAACAAATTAAAGAAGGAATTTGCTGTATTTCGACACATGCTGCTACTTGCTTACAACACCCTAAAAACGATTGCAGTTCACCCGGATAATTACAATTGCCATGAAACTCTGGAACTAATGACGAAACTAATCTTGCTATTTTTTCTGTTTCCATTATATTTCGTTTCTTAAAATTGGGATCTATGTAACTTTCAAAAATATCAATAGTTTGGTTGCCGATTTTATCTATGTTTTTCAATTCTTCACTTAATGGTAATCTATTGCGAGGTGTAGATATATTTTCAATATTTTGATAATTGTTTGATATTATATCTTCGAAATTTTCGTGTACTTTTAAAATTTTACTATGATCATATATTAAACTACTTTGAAAGGTTGACGCTATTGCGCGACCGATTTTCAATTATACAATTTTCTCTATCTAATTTTTCTTCTATGATCGAGTTTTCATGAATTTTATTTAAACACTCTTGGTACGTATTTTTAATTAAGTCTTCAACGTCTACACAATCTAATAGAACTGATTCTAATGGGTTATTTAAACTAATTTCTTATGGTGACGAGTAGTTATGGGGTTTAAAGGCACTATATTCTGCTAAATCTGATTTAGACTCTACATTTATTTTTCGAAAATTTAATTTACAAAAACCTACATTGGCTAGTGTTTCATCACAAATATTTAAAATATGCAATAATTCTTTATCAAATTTTTTATTATCTTAAATTAGTTTATTTAGCTTACTACTATCATAAAAGGACTTACTTATTTTATAAAATTTTCCTGATCTAGTATGACTTGGTGACAATTCTAAATGATCTTCTTGTTGATTGTAGAGTTTGGCTGGTTCTGGTGATGATGTTGGTATAAGTTTTGAATTTTATTTTGAGTCTGCAGTTGCGTCAACTTCTTCAGGCATTGATGTCAGTTGTTTGGAATTATCACACATTACCCAATGAGGGTATATATGCTTCGCACTTTTATAATTTAAAATTAATTTGTTATATATTATTTTCTGTATTTGTTTTTTAATATATTTATTTATTTATTTTTGTATGTATTATGCTTTAACTATTTTTAACTTTTTTTAACTATTATTTATTATAAGTTCTTTTATTTTTATATTTTATTATTAATTAATATTTGTTTTAAGTTAAAAAGTGTTATATAGTAATTTTAAGTTAAAAAGTGTTATAAAAAAACACTATATACATAGGAAACAAACAAAAGAAACTTTAATTTATTTTAATAATAACTTTTACTAAATTTTTTGTACCAAATTTTCTAAATTTACACAACAAATTTTATTTATTATTTTCACTTTAAACTAAGTTTAAATTGTCATTAGTTTTCCAATTAGAAGTTGGGAACTATATAGGATGACCTCGGCTGCGCCAAAAATGTGGTGTTAATTAAGGATGACAACACATTTAATTTTATTCAACAAAAAGACCGATCTTTGAATAATTAAACTGAACTTTATTTCTTGACAACTCGTTACAGACTGGTTTTTTGGAAAAACCTTAAGTACATTTGTTAGCTAAAATTAATTCGTTTGCGTTATTTGCTTATTATGCGTTTCCCACAAAATTTAAGTGTGGCGAAAATATTTGCATTTGACACCTGTGTGAAACCGTTTATTTAAATAATTATATTTGATATCTGTGCGATAAAACTAATTGAAATGAATTTCTCACGTTATTTATTACATCACACTAATTCCTTGATTGCCAATTTTCATTCTTTGGCTTATTTGTTGATAATCTAGAACACAAGTGGAAATAACTAGAAGTGGAAGTAGGAATTTAAAAAGGAGGAGAAGGTATAGTTTCGAGAACAAGTCAGATGTTTTTTATATTGTATAAAATAAATTTAAAATAAATTGTACAACGCGGCACTGATCTCAAATTGACTCTGACTTGTTCTCGAAAATGTATTCCAATTTATTTGAATTTAGAATTGAATTTGGAATAATCAGTCTAATCGCTGATTCTCAGTTACTCATTAGTTTCAGCCAATTAGAAAATTAAAAGGGCTGAATACTGAGCGAGCATAATTAAGATTCGTATTTAAGAATATGGAAAAGAATATTATGCGCGATAAGATTATTGTTTTACGGTTTGGCTTTACTTTATTTTACGCGTGGCTGCATATTTAAGAGAAAAATGCATTTCTCTTGTATATTATAATTATTTCAAGATTTTTGATCTTAAAATAATTTAATGATAAGATATTTGAAATAAGTATTTCCTTTTTGGAAATAATTATTTTCAATAAATTATTAGAAATAAGAATTTTTGTTTTTTCCGTTAAATTTGTGTGAAATAAATTTATTAGAAAAAACAAATTTATATTTTATGCAAACTTGACAAATTTGGAAATGCAATTTCTCAAGTATAAAATATTTAATAAATTATATTGTTAGAGTAGATATCGAAATGATGGTACATCATTGCATTAAGAAGAAATCAAGGATATCATGTATTTTATTTAGATCATTTGGTCAGAAAGGTGTTTTGCCTGTAGAATGGTACTTGCATCCTAATTCCTTGATTGCCAATTTTCATTCTTTGGCTTTTTTGTTGATAATCTAGAACCACAAGTGGAAGTAGGAATTTAAAAAGGAGGAGAAGGTATAGTTTCGTAGGAGGATATAAAATTATTTTTGCGCAACCATTAAATTAAAGTTAGCATTAATATTCTTAATATTACTGTTACTTTTAATACTGTTACTTTTAATGTTTCTATTTTTAGCGTCATTTTTACTTATATTTATAAAATTATTATTCTTACTTTTCCCATGTGATATTTGTATGCTACCCCACACGAAGACTTCTTTTTTGGAAGCTGTGGAGAAAAAGAACCATTCATATTTCACCTTGATTTCAATTTTGATGCAGCTATTTTAAGATTTTCCTTTTCTTAAATATTGAGGTAAATTTTTTTGGCATAGAATATATCCAAGGAGCCAACAGTGCCAAACTATATAAAGAAAGCGGATGGTAAATGGACAGAGTCCAGCAAGGAAACACTAGAAACTTATGACAACTCAGTGGTGCTCAGCCAGTCGGGGTGCAATCTACGTACAAAGAAGTTTAAGGCACACAAAGACTTTGGAACCTAGCCTAGTAAATTTTTACAGAGGAAAAGGTAGGATGGCCAATCAAATAGTTTACTCAATACAAATCCCTAGGACCGGACGGTATTCAGCCGATAATGATGCAGAACGCTCCCGATTCACTATCAAAATGGTTGGTGGTGATTTTCAGGAGCTGTCTGTATACCAAAGAACTGGAGCTAGGCGAAGGTAATATTCATAACTAAAGCAGGTAGAAATAGTCACACGACAGTCAAGAATTACAGAGTAATCAGTCTGTCTTGCTTTTTGCTTAAGACATTTAGCTGAAGGCAAGAAAAGCAACTGCCGGAATAGCTCTCTTTCGGCAAAACAAAACATGCTTATTGGAAAGGGAAATCAGTTAAAGCGCCACTACACAGTTTATTGTCGGTAATTGAAACGTAACTGCATTATAAGGAATACCGCCTTTGGCCGCCTTTCTGGACAAAGAAGGCCGGTTCAACGAAATAAAAACGGTGGCTATAGAAGAGGCACTAGACAAAAAAGGTTAGATAAGGGTATTAAAAAGGTCTAGCCAGCTGTTAAACACCGAACTGGTATCATCAAGCTGGGGGACAAACGTCCTTAAGATGTCGGCTGCGGGTGGCATGCCACAGGACGGGGTGCTATCCCCACTCCTGCGGATTTAGTTAACGGACAGCTTCCTGAAAGATTTGGAGAAGAATGGGCTCCAGGTTGCTGCATACGCAGATGAGCTAGCGATCCTAATTTTTCGGTTCAATCATGGATCAGATTTTTTTTATATATATTAAGGCCACATGTGTATAAATACTGTGTAAAACAATAATATTATTGAAGGAAAGAGCTACAAACAGAAGATCTTATCCTAATAGAATGCTTTTCTAGTCAATAGTAGAAAGAACAATAGCAGAAAAAACTCGTAATACCATTAAATAAATTCAATTGTTTATTTAAATAAAAATAATTTGAAGCTAATAAATGTTAAATTAAGCAATAACAAATAAGTAACAAAGTGTTAAATAAATGGCTTTTAAAATTTACATTCAATCGATGTATTTAACTTGTGACATGCTTCTTAAATAACGCAGGTTCGAATATTTTCATCACTATCATCAGCAAAAATTCTTACATATATCTACATTATTTACTAAAATTGTAGTTTGATTAAACATATTGACATTAAGTTTATCCATCAATTCCACACTACCACTATTATTTAATGGTAACCCTATATCATGTTTATCCAAAATCATTCCAAAGCATTCTAAATGCGTAGATGCAGCACCACTTCCATAATTCAGTAAAATATTAAAGATAAGCTGAATACATATAATTGTTATCAGATGAAGCAATATTTTTACCCTTTATTTCTGTCAATATTTTTCATTTTTGATCATATATCATTTTTTACATATTGTTTGAAGATCATGTTAATAAAAGCTTCCTTAAAATTGTCTACTCTGTATGTTTTTATAAATTTATTAGCCAATAAAATCATTATATACAAATAAAATAAAACTTTTTATAGAAATAAAATATTAAAAGATATTAATAAATTTTATAAATTTATTTACCAGAATTTTAAATTTATTAAAAAATAATTTTTTATATTATTTGGTAGATCGACACCAGCTGACATTACAGAATTTCTTACAAATGCATTTCTCGCACGCAATGGTTGAAAATCAACTACATTTCTAAGTGGATAGTTCTCATCACTCGCGAAGATGTCAATTCATATAAATAAGGTGATAATTTGTTATGTCTGAACTGGAATAAAAAATAACAAAAGTCAAGCAACAATCGCTGCCAAGCATTTATCGATAACATAATTTCTAACATAACTCATACACTATTTGTTGTCACATTCCAATATTGTTCCCATGGCCCTGTTTATAGTTTTTGTAGACGGTTGTTCCTTAAATATTAAAAGAGTGGCACAATAATCAAAATGTATTAGTATTGTTGTATTATTTATATATTGTAACTGCACTCTGGAATGTAATTTTGCTTCTTATTCTACATTGAAAACTAATTTTTTTTTTAAATTTTTGTACACACGAAATCATTATTATATTCGAATTTTTGTTTTGAATCTAATATAACTCCAAAATATTTGATGCAATGTACTTTTTCTAATTCTTCACCACTTAGCTCTAGTTTAATAATGTCAGTGCTTTTGTTGATTAATACCGTTCATTTGGATTTATTTAAATCTAACAAAACAACAATCCTTTTTTTACTAGATGTTGTTTCATTAACCCATTTTGACAGTAAAAAAGTTATAGCAGACCGCCAAGAGTAAAGTCTGATTATTGCTTAATTAAAATCGGTTTGCTTTTGAAAATGAAATTGATGTTTAACTATTTTCTCTAGAATTTTTTCATAATTTAAACTATAGGACGCATTTCATCACATTTTTTGGAACCAATATGCTCAAACCCATCTATGATCATTCGTGGATTCAAGTGACTTGTATCATTTTTTAAATATTTTTAATTAATTTATATTACATTCAATGTTGTTTGTGTAATTAAAATTTGGAATTTAATTTGAATTTTTTCTACGCTATCAATGAAGTAGTTATTAAATCACATAGACATATATCTTCTTTTTTATTGAAAATTAAATCATCCATCACAATTTCTGTTATGCTGTTGTTTTTCACAACGGCACAATTTCTGATATATTTATTACTTATTATTTATTTAAGTGTTCACCACTTTTTTTTCGAGTTTTTAATTTTAACTTGAACATATTTATTTTTAATTTTTTAAAGTATCGAAGATAAAAATTTCTATATTGCTTGTAATCATGACAATATTCATACTAATTTGTTTTTTTGCCTTTTTATATTCTAATTTGTTTTTTTTTTTTGCTTTTCTGCAAATTATTAATAAATTTATATAATCTTAATTTATTATTTAGTTAAGCTTTATTATATTAAAAAATATTAATTTCATATATTTTTTTGTAATTTTACGTTTCCATTTTATTTATATAGTTTGTGAACTATTTATTAAGTGATCTATGTAATTAATTAGTAAATAAATATAAATTTAACTTTGTGAAAGGAGAAAAAAAATTATTGTATACAAAAAAATTAATTTGAAAAAAAATTTCTTTTATATTTATGATAATATAAAAATATCAATTAAATATAATATATATATATATTTTTAAGTACATATTTATTTGAATAAGTGTTGGTGTAAAGACACACAAAACAATAAGAAAAATTAGTGTTTGAATAACATTTAAGAAAGATTATATATATGTGCAAAATAAATATGTATTATGCGACATATGGATCTGTAAAATTATTCTATCGCCTGAGACTTTGTATCAACCTTATCGGCCACGCTCTGGGCTTCCACATGGCTGAGGGGCTCAAAGTACCACTACATTTTTCCCCAAATGTGGTCTTCAAATTCAAGACCTTTTATTCGATTGAAAATTAACTAATTTTTTGTATTTTGCAGACCCATATGACCCAACTTCTGGGCCCTGCCGTGACCCACGAGGCATATTTTTGCATAGTGCATATTTTTTTTCAAACTTTGTTTTCGGGCTAGCTATATCAGTAAAACATACACCGATGTCATTAATTTTATTCCAATGACGTATGGTAACTAATACCTTTGACACACCAGACCGAAAAGTCAGTTTTCGTGCTTCAAACTTCAAAAATATAAATTCATAATGTTTTAGTACAGTTTTCAGAAACAAATTGAAAACACGAAATCTACAAATTTCTAAGGTTTTCACAAAAATATATGCTAACGCCATCTGTGATAAAATAGAAGAAACGTGTTTTTCAAGTTGGAATTGCTAAGTTTCCATACAAAAGTAACCATTTTTGTGAAAATATCATAAAAAAATAAAAAAAATTTGAAAAAAGGAAGACAAATAACATTTTATTACTTCATTTTTAATATAATTAAATCAAAATTTTGTCATTAAAAGAAATAATTACTGTTTTCTAATTTTGTGGTTTTCACGTAGAGTTGTTTAAATAACCATCAATTTTCATTATTTGACAACCGAATACGAAATCTCGCGCCATTTTTGGTGTGTCACTATAAAAGTTTTTACCTCTAGTTTTTGCGAAAACTTTGGTTTTCAATATTGGTGTGCCTAGGGTATAAGCCAGTATTTGAAAACCAGATTAAAGTTTTTGCTTCAATTTGAACTTGGAAACTTCCGATTGGAAGGCAGGTACCCAAACCACTGCGCAACTTAGCCGTTTCTTGCTCTAACTCAGTGCTCTACAATGCACAACTCAAACTTATTAGTACATTTACGTTATTTGATGTTAGAAGGAATTTTGTGGTACTGTGCATCGTAAAATGATTTAAAACAGATTGTTTTTGTTTTACACGTAGAATATCATATTATTACACATTGGTATTGTTTTACAAGATCAATCGAACACAACTGTAGTAGCTCTTTTATCTTTACAGCTCTTTTATCCAGGTGCTCAAGTTTCAGATTTTCAATCATAAAATCGATATTATCTCTTTTACAACCAGATTAGCTTGCAATTTATTCTCATATCTGATATGTCTTTACTTTGCTATATCATATAAATTTCCAAGTTTTAAGGTTGGATGTACAAATAGTAACTCAACAATCAATTTTCCAGTATTGTTTTTTGAAAATGCAGCCAAAAATTGTCTTTCACACAACAATTCATTGGGGCTGACAATTATATTTTTAGAATAGTACCTTTCGAGTTCAATTTTTTTTTGATTATCAGCTCCCATATATTCTAGAACTGATGAAGCAAAAGTACGTAATCAAAGTACAATTTTATGCTCGTCCGAACACTTCACCACCAAATTTCTTTAGTTAATTTGTGTGAGCTAAATTTTTGATTCCATTTTGTTTGCTAATATTTATTTCCAGAACCGTTCCGCTCCTAACAACATATCTGCCACACCCGTAATAAAATCGATGATCCCTTGCTATTGTGCATCTTTATTTGCCGTCTTACATAATACTTTCGAACCCCCATATGCGCCATTTGTTTTCGTTGTCATACAATGGCCCGGATGTGAAGAAGCCCGAGGGGCTTATTATTATTATTACGATTATTATTATCATTATTATTATTATAATTATTCTCATTATTATTACTATCTCTATTATTTATATTATTATTGGTATAACTATTACTGTTAGTATTACTATTATTATATCTGTTACTATTATTATTATTATTACGATTATTATTATTATTACAATCTCTATTGCTATTACTATTTATTCTCTATATAGATGTTGTGGGGTGCACACCTAGTTAGAGTTTTCCAATAGCTTCAATAAAATATTAATAATTTCGAAAGATTCTTCCAACAGTTTCATTAATTATTAATTATTTAAAAAATTATTAATAAATATATAAAATTTAATTGTAGTTTATTAAAAATATAAGTTTGTGGGGTGCACACTATTTATTCTCAATATAGATGTTGTGGGGTGCACACCTAGTTAGTTTTCCAATAGTTTCAATAAAATATTAATTATTTCGAAAGATTCTTCCAACAGTTTCATTAATTATTAATTATTTCAGTTTTAAATTGAAATTAAAAGAAAAAAAAGAGAAAAAAAATTTAAACTCAAGTGATGATGCGTTATTTGTGCAACAAAAAGTGATTGTGATGACTACAACCACGCTGCATGTATAAACTTCTTGGTTACTTCTTAATGAAAGTAGCTTATCTTTGTGAGCGGTGTACTAATTTACGGCGTAAATCCCTCCATTTAAAAAAACCATCGTCTTTAACCACAAAGTTGCAGCGACAGAAAAAAACGCGGAACACAATAAACAGGAATTAATTTCTAATCAACTAGAACAATTGAAAAAGAAATCTCCTATTATGTCCGTAATCGTAAACAAGCGAAATAATGATGATTATTGTGTCGCTAAATATAACACTAGAAGTAACTTATAAAAAATTAATTCAAATAGAAAATATTAATACCAATATGCAGTCACAAATACATCAACTATAAGATGACAAACTAACTCTTTTAAGAAAGTCAATGAACTTGAACAAAAAGTAACTACTCTCGAACAATGCAAACTAGAGAATTCAGTAGACATTACTGGTATATGTAATAATAATTAATAATTATATGTAATGCTTTCAGTGTAATGCTGGCTGAAGGGGTTGGTGTAAATATTAATGATGAGAAAATTGAGAAATGCCTCATGAAAAAACTTCGAATGACTAAACCAAATGCTGTTGTTAACAATGTAAATAATTCAATGTATATGGACATTATGTGTATTAAATTCAGTTCAATAAAATTAAAGAAAATCTTATGAGAGCGAAATCAAAAAATAAAGTGCTTTTAAAAATTAATATTTTCGGAGATGAATTTGATAACAATATTTATATCAATGAGAGCGTGGCGTCATACTTTAGAAAATTATTTGCAGCGGCTAAACAATTTAAGAAAGATAAAATTTTTAATTTTTATGGGTGCGGAATGGAAAAATCTTTTTAAAAAAGAATGATGGCGAAAAAATTGTTGTTGTTAAAGCTTATGACGATCTTAATATTCTCTAATAGTTTATTTTTCTATATAAATTTTTATTAATTTAATTATAATACATTCTAATTTAAATTTTGATTATCTAGATTTTAATAACAATAATTCGTTTTCCACTAATATCAATACTAAAAATTGTGAGTGTTTTCCATTCAAACCTTAAGGCACATTTTCACAGTGAGAGTTTAAACTGAAGAACTGAAGTTTAGCTAAACCTAAACTTAAGTTTAAATGTTTCGCATAAACTCATCCCGTTTCACAGTATACATTTGTCCTCGGTTTAGTTAAACCGCAGATTGATAGTTATTGTAACTGATTTATAGAATAGTATTTATTGTGAATTAAAATAAATCAGCTGATAAAGAAAATTCATTGGAAATTTGCGCAGATATATTTTGAAATTGGATAAATAAAATAAAAAAAGATGTAGTAATTTAGTGGCAAAGAAATTAATATACTAATGAAAATGATTGTAAAATATAAATATATTAATGAAAATGATGATCCTGAAATATTCCCAATCGCTAATATTTTCAATATAAGAATATCATTATCTATCTCCATAATTATGTACTTTTATAACTTGCAAAACTAATATGTTTTTAATGACAACTTTTTTTTTACATCATAATTTTTTTTACAATAATTATTGTTCTGAAAGCTACATCAAAATGACAAAAAAATCAGCTCATACTCTGACACTTTTGTTTATGTATTTCATAATTTGTATATTGACAAAACCACTTAAGTTATACGTCAGGTTAAGCTACAGAATTCTACCGCTTAAGTTAAACTACACTTTAAGCGAAGTTTAAGCGTTAAGCTTACACTGTGAAACCGAAAAAAAATAAACCGAAGTTTCAACTTAATATCTAGTTTAAACTCTCACTGTTAAACTGGGCATAAAACTCCTAATAATAGTAATTTTTTCTAAATGTACTATTAGGTTTGCTTATTTTTGTGATGTTTCTGTTTTTAATTTTCGTAGTGCTGATATTATGAAAGTTGAATGTAATGTAGTAAATGAAAAATTTGTGTTTTATGTGTTTATACGTTACATGAAAGTAATTTAAACAAAGAAATATTCCTGGGTGAATTTACTGATCTAATGAACACTAAAAAATAAAACTTAATAGTATTAGGCGATTTTAATATAGATATTTTAAGTAAAACTGAAATTGTGGACAAATATTTATTTTAAATGGCTATAAATGGCCTGGATAATATCATAAATGAGCCTACTCATATTGTTTCTGGTACATGTTTAGATCACTTAATTGTTCGTCCTTCAAATCCTCTAAAATCTTCTGTTGAAAGTGCTCCTTTTGATTTCAACAATTCTGATCACTGTATGACAGGGCTACTACTAAATAATAATTCAATAAATAATGCTCACAAGAGTATCATCTATCAACCAAAATTGATTTTTAAAAGCTTAGAGTGTTACTTCTTGAAAATTGAAAATTGGGAGTATGTTCACGCAGAAGAAAATGCTTCGGTAGCTTATAATAATTTTGTAAAATTTTTGCAAAATAAAATATTCGAAAGTAGAATTAAACCTTGGATTTCTGAAAATTTGTTGTTCAAAATAATGAACAAAAATGGTGTTAGGAAAAAATTAAGTAAACATCCCAATAATCATAGATTGAAAAGTTATTATTGAAAACTGTGTGATGAGGTGAAATTTTAAATTTCTTTATGTACTGAAAGATATGATAGTAATAATGTTGCGGAACTGAACTGAGGCAATGATTAAAATTACTGATACAAATTTAATAGCTAATGGTTTCAATGATTATTTTGTTTCTGTTTGTGAGAAATTAATTCCTTGTGATCTAGTAGGTCACTGTAACTCTTTTATTTGCGGTTTAGTTGCACATAATTTTCAGTGTGACAGTTTCTGTTTTGATACTGTTTCATCTTCAGAATTATATACTTCTATTATGGCTATGAAAAACTCTAATCTTTTTACTGAGGATGGGATCTCAATCTCTATAATTAAAAATACATATGTAAATTCCAGTCTTTAGATTTAATTTCAGACATAAATTACTAAGGAAGTGGTTTAGTAGACATAAATTAATCTTATGTGATAAAACTAAGGTAATGTTTTTTCAATATCTCAGCTAGTGATAAAATAGATTATAACTTTATTTATCATTCTTCCACTTGTAAAAAGTATAATGTTTATTGTCCAAATTGTATTATATCTAATTCGCTAATTAATTTATCTTTTTCTGATAATAATATGTCTTCTCTGGGTTGTTTTACTATTGATTATGTTGCTGCTTTTAAATATTGGGGTATTACAATAGATAGCAAATTAAATTGGTCGGTTCATTGCGATAGTTTGAACAATTATTTTCTATCTACTGCTACAAATTTTTACCATCTTAGTAAATTTTCTGCCAAAAAATCTTAGTTATGATATTTTAGTATTTGTTTCAATCTAAATTAAAATACGGCATTGTCAGTTGGGGAGGTAGTTACCTAAATAAAATTAAACCTCTACTATTAGCACAGAAGTATTTTATTAGAATTATCTGTAAAAACAATCGTCGACATAGTAATTTTCATTGTTCTTTAGACCGAGGATATTTCCAATTAGACATCTCTATTGCTTTAAAACATTAAAAATACTTTTTATTCGTGGTGGGTTTTTCCAAAATAGATTAAAAGATAGCTATAATCTGAGAATTAATAACAGAAACTTTGCAATAGTTCCTAGAATTAGCTTTATTCATTTTACTAAATTTTATTTAATCCTGGCTGCCAGACCTTTTAATAAATTACCAGATGCTACTAGAGAAATTCATGTTTTATTACATGTTTGCGTTAAGTTACAACCTGGCTTTTCACTTTAAATCTTCAATAAATAGAAAATTTACTAAATTTCTAGTGTAATTTATTATAAATATTTTGATGGGTTCTTGTATTGTTGGTTAAAAGTCATACATTTTTTTTTATTAAATTTTTGTTAAACATTTTTAATGAATTAATCACATCTCTACTGTGAAGTTCTTTTCTTTTCGTTTTGGCAGATTTGATTTAAAATGATTACATTATTACATTATTTTTTATAATAAAGAATGCCTTCTATCTGTTCTCTTAAATTTACCTAGTAAGTATGTAAATTGATTTAAGAGTATTCTTATGACTATGGTTAACACTTATGCTGATGGATAATTAAAATAATAAAATTATATAGTTAAGATTTAAGATTGGAATTAATATAATTAAATGAAAAAATGTAATTGTTAATTAAAATTATCTTTTGAATGAAATGTAAATATTTTTTTTTAAATTCTTTTTACTTTACTATTTTTGCGTAAAATAATTTGTGAACATAGAATACAGATCTTTATTATAATTATTATCATTAGTTTTTTATAGTTTATTACGTTTTTTATTTTGTTTTTTAAATTCAAATTTCTGTCTGTGTCTGTCTGTATTGAAGATCGCTGTTAATTGTTTAATGCTATTCTCATCTAACAAATTAAGAATCTAGTTCCATATCCTGTCGAGACCAGCTGTTAATACTTTTTTTAGAGTTTTTGATAACCACTCTCACTTCATCTATAACTATATAATATACTATATAATGACTGCCATGTTTACCTTGAATAGTTTTGTTACATATTCCTCCCATGTCTCCATCCTTTTTTCAGGACATCTCTCTATTTTTTTCAGGACGCGTTTTTACTCTCCTAACAGTTACCATTTTTATTTTTTTCTGTAATTTAAATTAGTTGTGGTATCTATCTTCTCTACTTCGTTACATTCCTTTCCCAGTTTTTAGCTTCTCTTAGCTTAGTTTTTATTATTGTTTACATTTTCTTTTTTCGTACAGGAATAACAAGATTTCTTCTGTCATCCGGTCTGTTTTTGTAGTTTTAAATTTGTATTAAAATAGTTCCACTTTTCGTTTGTATTGTGGTCATTGACTAATTGATTTAAATTCCAATTATATTTGTTTGGAATGCAATGGCGAGTTCTGATGTTTTTGTTGGCGGTTCTGCTTTTATGGTTGGCGATTCTAATACAGATGATAAGAAATGCAATAAAAATTTATCAATAACACCCAAAAATTTATTATATATAATTTGTAAAGAGGTCACTTGAGGTATAATATTTTCCTGTTCTAGTATATATGTTGACGTTTGCAAGTATTCTCGTAAAACTGTCTTTATTATGTTTATAAATATTTTATGGTTAGAATAGCTTTTCAATATATCTCCAATGTAACTATTAAGCACTGTTAATGTAAAAATAGATTACAAATAAATTTGAACGATATATTTATATATATCGTTCAAATAGCTTTATATCACTTACAACATTCTTACAACGGATATCATTTACAACATTCTGCAAGTGATATCCGTATGGGACTCTTTCAATATCATCTGCAGCACACACTCCTTTTGTAAAAGTAAAACCAATTTTTTTACTTATCTTTCAGTGACAAACACAAAATGTTTCTTTATTGTGTAAGTACCGGCGGACGTATGATCCTTAATAATTTTCTTTAAATTATTAAAATTTAAAATGTTTTTGTTTGTTAAGTTGTATGTAACACCTTTACACTTGGTGACTTCACTTCTTTGGTTCCTTTCAGGATTTTTATTTGTATGAATAACATTTGGCGCCTGCTGATACAAATTAAGTAATATAAGCTTTTGGTCATATAATTTGCTAATTCATTAGTGAATTCTCCTAAAAAAATTCCTGTAACAGGTTTCTACAGTGAATCTTTATTTTCCACAAGGATGGTAGAGTCAGCGAGCGCCAAAAATATTTTTTCCTATTTTATAAAGTGCTTCATGAAACTTTATACGGGCATGTGCCGTTGTATAAATACCAACAGGTAGCGAAACATGTTTATATGTTGTCAAACATTCTACATGTAAATACTACAAATTTAATAAAATTTGTTCATTACTGGCTACATACAAATCTTAAATTTGTGCAACTGGGGTATGTACAAGTATATTAAATTCATCAGCTTAAGATATTACACTTTTATATATTAAATGTTTCTTTGTATCAAGTTACCCCAAAGTGTGTTAAGAAATAACGATATTAAGGGTTTGTAATTATTTTAGATTTTTCCAATAATACGTATTCTTTTTTGGCATAATGTTCGATAAGCTCGTTCCGTTTCTCTAGAGTCTAGAGGGTCACATTTATTTGGAAAACCACCGGCTTCCTGTGTTGTGAATTGAAGCACCCAGAACTTCAATTCACAACCAAAAAACAGCTACCTAAAATATTTTGAAATAATTTAAATTTATTAATTAAAATTTGCTACATAATTAAAAATTAAATTGGAACAATATTTTGGAGAACTGATTGGCTATGCGATATTTTGGAAAACCAAAAAGCTCTTCAACCAAATAAATTAACTGTAACCAAAATTGAGTCTACTTTGGGGTGTCAAGAAGACACCAACTAAATAAATTAAAAAGTCAAGTAAAGAATATAATTAAAAAAGTAAAGTAAAGATTATAGTAAAAAAGTTGAGTAACGGTTTAAAAAAAAAGAATATTTTTGGTTAAAGTTATACTACAAAGTTTTTGTGACATTAAAATAATAATTGATAATTTAAACAGTTAAAATAAAATTTTATTGTTTATTAAAATTTTATTGTATTATAATGTAATAAAAAATAATAAATAATTAATTTAATATTACGTGTTTAAAAAATAATTCAAAGTAATAAATATTTTAATAAGAATTTAAATAAAATCAACAATAATATAAATTGAACATTGTAAATGTTAAATGAAAATTAATAAA
This sequence comes from Empis stercorea, assembly GCA_949752835.1. NCBI lineage: Eukaryota > Metazoa > Arthropoda > Insecta > Diptera > Empididae > Empis > Empis stercorea. Next base: position 40,768,380 of record OX457085.1, read on the forward strand.
TAATTAAATATTGAAATAAATATATTAAAAATTATAAAAAAGTTAAATTGGAGTTAAGAAAGTGTTTTATTTGAAAAGAACATAATAGTAAAAGGTAATTTTATTACACCTGTTTAAGTTTTATAAATATATTCATATTAATATATATTTCCTGTTTAAGTTTTATAAATATATTTATATACATTATGTTGCTGAAGCTTTATGCATTTGAGCTTGAATTAATTCGTAGTTAAATTAATTCGCAGTTTTGATTTAGAAATTTTTGCAGTTTTGTAAAATCAAAAATAAAGTGAAAAATACAAAGTATGTTTTATAAAAATATGAAAAAAATTAGCATGTTAAGCAAAAGTAAATGAAGACTTGTATACAATAAACTTATAGCATTAAATACATATAATTTACATTGAAATTTGTTGTTTTGTTTTGCTGTACATTAATATTAAGAATTTGATACATATAATTGAATATTAAATACATATAATTGACATTGAAAAATATTCCTTATTTTGCTGTACATTCACATTAAGAATTAGAAATTAATTTCCTGTAGTTGCTAATAGTAATTTAACTTTCAAAGTGGAGAATAGAAAAATAAGGGAGTTATCGCTAACTGAGGAAAACACGAGTTCAAAAATATTTAAAATGAACTCAGCAGATAATAATAATAAAAGTAAATACACTTAGCGTGGGTGACCTTAAAAACATAATTAAGGAAGTGAATAAGTAAGTTTTGTATTCCTTAGCAAATCTAACGGCTGAAATAAATTTTATAAGATCGGAAAATGAAATTTGGAAAACAAAATTAGATAAATTGGAAGTAGAGCAGATGAAAGATAGGAAAGAAATGGTGTTCTTAGAAAGGCTGATTAAGAAGAAAAATTTAATATTCAGAGGATTGCATAAAGAAAATTCTGCTAGTGAAGCCGTCAAAAAATTATATGCGGATAAACTTCAATATTAAAACTGCCAGAAAGATTTTTGAAAATGATAGTTTGTTGTGAATTAGTTTATTGCACCCTGTGCTTCAATTCACAACGGAAATCAATAATTCAAATATTAATAAAATCAATTTAATTTTTAATTTAAAAACAAAAGTTTCAAATTACGCGTTGCTCGTGCACAGAGAAAAATTAATTCAATAAATTATAATTTCTCTGTGCTGACAACGCGTAAAATTAATCAACCAATTAAATTAAAATTGATTTAAAATATTTTGTTGGAGAAGCTGATTGGTTTTCCAAAAAATTATTGGAAAGATTTTGGAAAACCAAAAAAGCTCTCCAACAAAATAAAATAGAAAACAAATTTGAAAAGTAGACAGTTGATCGGATAAAGTATTATTTCACAATCGATTTTAAAATTGTTGTTCAGATCGAGAATACGTTTTTTTATTTTAAAATTGAAAAATCTAAATTGGAGAAAATATAATTAATACTTTAATTAATAAAAATTATGTTAATAAATAATATTAAAGAAAAAATAGTTTAAAATAGAATTATTAAGTTCAGTTAAAATTAACAAAACCAGTTTAAAAATAAAACAAAATTTATAATTATATGTGGAAACTAAATGGAATTTTTAATAATGAAAACTAAATGAAGTAAAATGTTAATTAAAAACTAAATAATCATAATAAAATTAAAAAGTTAAATTAAGATATATAAAAAAATATGAAATAATTTAATTATTAATTAATAAATAAAGTTTTTTTTTTTTGCGCGAGGGAGTGTGGAAAATCTTCGAAAAGACACTACGGGTTACCGCGCGTACCCGCAGATGTGTGGGATTTTTACCCACTAAAAACCACCACCCTTTGTCCCACAGGAAGGTGCCTGTCAGATTGACTGGCGCTGAAACAAGCCACAGTTTTACGGGCCCTTTTTCACTACCCTCCTTTTCCAGAACCTCCCGTCGACCGAGTTTTCGATACGATCGGGTAAGAGGATAACTCATTTGTTCCGCCCCATCCAGGTTCCACCAAGCATGAGGCAGTGTTTTTCCCCAACCGACCACTCGCCGGTCAATGATTTCCCATACACAGCAAGCGGACCGTCAGACCCACAACATCCACCTGATACCCTGGACATCGGAGATAATGATATTAACTCATCCATCAGTTTCCTAATAGATGAGTGTGCAATTCCAACATATGGCTCAGGTCCTGAGAACGGCATTCCGGCCGCGCTTTTCGCCAGCTGGTCTGCCCTCTCATTACTCTGTATTCCAGTGTGTCCTTTAACCCATGCAATAGTGAGATTGTTAATCTCTGCACATGCATTCAGTTTCCGAATACACTCCTCACCCAGACGCGACGATACGTCCGTACTTCTCATCATCTTCATGACCGCCTGATTATCAAGTGCGATAAGAATATTCTTATGTCGCACTCGTCGATCAGCCAGCACATCAAGAGCTCTTGAAAGAGCAAGCAATTCCACCTGAAAGACGGTTGTATACTTGCCCAGGGGTATGGACTTCTCTACTGCCAATTCTTCTGAGAAGACGCCGGCACCAGAGAGTTCATCTTTGCGAGAGCCATCCACATACATAGTGATCTCAATATCACTCATATCTGGAAGCTCCCCATTGCGAATAAGTGTCTTGTGAAATCTATCCACAAGCCTACTTTTTGTCTTCCCATCACCTGGCATATTCAGTTCCCTAATCTGATTTTTCATCTGAACGAGGATCCTCCTATGCCCCGTAATGTTCCCCGTGCGACACCATGTGCTGTCACGTTCCATTCGCAGCGCCGTTAGACCCGCCACCTTCTTGACATAAATGTCAAGTGGAGTCAGAGATAACAATGCGCACGACACCCAGCGCTCCATAGCCGCGCTGGGTGTCGTGCGCATTGCACCTGTCATGCCTACGCACACCATCCTTTGCAGCTTTCCTAAAGCCTCTACAGACCCTGCTCCTAACAGACTGTTGGCCAAACTGTACTGTAACGGCTCTGTTTCGCAGCATGAAGTCAATCCACTTAACTCCCCTGCGAACCAAAGCATCGTCTAACATACTAAAATTCACTTTGTCGAAGGCCCCTTCGATATCCATGAAGATGGACATCATTAGTTCCTTCGCATCCAGCGAACTCTCCACGTGTCTAGTTAGATCGTCGATCGACCCGCCCTATAGGCGTGTTGACTATCCTGGAGTGGTGTCTCACTAAGTGTAACTCTCTCTATCCAGTCAGCACAGACCTTTTCCATGGTTTTAAGCTGAAAGACTTGCACACAGTGTAGTCAGTTTTCCCAGGCTTGGGTACGAAGGCTACCCTTCCCTCCCTCCATGCCATGGGATTATAACCAGTTGCAAGGCATCCGATAAGTATCTCTCTTAGTCTTCCCTCAATTAGGTCGTAGCATTGAAGTAAGCCGGGAGAGATTCTGTCTGGTCCGGGAGATTTGAACGGCTGAAAAGAGAATACTGCCCATTTCAGCCTTTCCCTCGTCACTATGCTAGAAGCCATGTTCCTGTCCCGCCTTCTTACCCTTTTTTCCAGGGTTGCCCAGCTAGACGCGCATACATAGCTTCCAGGAAAGTGAGTCTTTAGCATCTCCTTCGCAGTTTCCTCCAGGTCCTCTGTAAGCTCTCCCGAGGCAGTTTTCACCAACCCTAGAATTGCTTGAGGATCCTTGGATATGGTTCTCTGTAATTTACAGATTTCCGGAATATCCGTCATACTAGTACAGAAGTTCCTCCACGATTCACGTTTCCGCTTTCGCAGGATACTCTTGAACTGTCTCTTTACGGCCTTATAATGGAGCCATGCATTAGGATCATCTCCACGCATCGCTCTGTTAAAGGCCGTCCTGACCTCTGACCTGCAACGGTCAAGGTCATCCCCCCACCATGGTGTGGAGTTGCCCTCTACTACTTGCACTTCAGGACAGGCCAGTAAGTAGGAATCTTTAATAGCTTTGGAAACAGCATTTACTGCAATTTCCACTTCCCCACAATTTCTTATGGGGCGCCATTCTCCCAGGCCCGTTAGTTTCTCCTCCAACACTGATCTGTATCTGGACACATCAGTGTCCCGAATATTCCTAACGGGCACGGAAGCGATCCTTCTCCTATTGCATTCGACTGTGAAGGTTAACGCGTTGTGGTCTGACATAGTAATGTCAGGGTTAACCTTCCAGTCTACTACTCTGTCCCGGATATGCATATTACATAGCGTGATATCTATCACCTCCTTCCTTCTGCTATTGAAGAAAGTTGGTGTATCACCTCTGTTTAGGATTTCTAGACGTCTACCAGCGATAAATTCTAAAAGCTTTTCGCCCCTCGAATTTTTATCGCTACTGCCCCATACCGTGTTGTGTGCGTTGGCATCACAGCCCAGTACAAGTTTCTCACCTTTTGATTCACAGTGCTCCACTAACCCATTCAGCTTTTGAGAGACTGGTCCCTCTGGAGTATCATAGGGGAGGTAGGCGAACACAGTGTGAAACTGCCTCCACCCGCCCCACGCGTAGCACCGTAAGATCAGGTGAACTCAGTTGATGAAGGAAAATACACTTTATACCTTTCCTGATCAAGATGCACGCACGAGGCTTGTCTCCCGATCTTCCAAAGTACAAAGTTCTATTCTTAACCGATAGGCCCAAGATCCTATTTTTAAAGACCCATGGCTCCTGTATCAGTGCAACATCAATCTGTTTTTCATCCCAGTGCCGGCATAGCATCGCAAATGCCGCCTTACTGTGATGCAAATTCAGTTGTTGGATGTGTAGGCCCATCACCCGCCCACCGGATATTGAAGTAGCCATCAACTACCTCATTTCTCCGGTGCCACACACCCAGCTGGAACTTGCGAACCACTAGGGCCTCTTTGGATTTTGACTAGTAGTCTACCAAGGCCGCAGAGAAGAGTTTTCCCCGCAGCCTCAATAGCCACTGCCTCATCCTTGGGAACCCCAATGGTTAGGAGCATTCCAGCCGAGTCTCCCTCCATTGACTTGGCTGTGTAAAGCTGCCATTTACTGACATCCTTCACACACGCATTCTGTCGCTGGAGTCTGTTCAAAATGACCTCTGGTGCCGCCTTTGTCTGGTTTAAGGACTCAGGCACCCAGATTGTCATTTTGATGGTGCTCCTGATGCTTTTAATGGCACCAAGATCACCTCCCCTTAGTTTAAATAAAAAAACGTGCTCTCAAAATGCCGACATCGACGTTACTTTCTAAGGGCAGATCATCAATCGCATCTAGTAGAGATACTTTAAGCATTTCTACCTTCTGCTCTGTCAGCTCATCCTCTTCGGCCTCATCGATGACGCCCACCTGAAGACCTGCTCTGGCAGCTTCAGCATACGGAAACTGGGTTTTCGCGTCCTTATTCTGCCTCACATCCTTCAGTTCATCCCCCTTCCTCTTGGGGGCACTGGAAGGGGTTTCAGATGATTGCTTGGAAGAAGCGGCTTTCAACCGCTCCTTCCTCGCCTTCTTCTGCCTCCTCTTCCTTTCTAAAGCGACTTCCGATTTGGGTTTAGAAGAAGCAGTCTCGGCATCCTTTTGGGACGCCTTTAACCGCTCCTTCTTCGCCTTCCTCTGACGCTGCTTCCTAGCCTTCCTAGCAAGTCGCTGTTGTTCCTCGCTAGCAGGGCTAGGTTCTTTTAATCCGCTCGCTCCCTCGTTCAAAGCAGCAATCACCTCGCCTACTTCCTTCAATGGCTCTGAGTTTTCACTCCTAGCCTCCTCCGTTAGCAAGTTCAGCGGTCGCTGCTCCTCCCTTGGGGGCACGCGGTACTTGGCCTTTGGCTTCTTTAAAGGTGTTTGCTCCGGAGTCGTAGATTCCGAAGTTTTAACACCCCTAAGTCGCTTACTTAGCCTCTTCACCTCAGCATTCAGAGATTGAAAGACTCCATGTTTCCCCATTCTTTCCCCCTCCAAAGCTTCGGTCACTCCTTCCACCTCCCCCGAAGAAGAAGATTCACTATCTGTATCTGTATTCACTATCTCAGGTCCACTAGCAATGGTTGGCCCTCCCCAGAATCCGAGTGGCCGACCTCCTCCGTAGAGAAGGGTGGATTTGTCACCGAAGTGAGCTTACCAGCTGGGGTAGTCAATCCTTTGTTTTGACTCATTGCTTCGATGTGCTCTGTTAGTTTCGGTTGCATCATTGACCAGTTGACCTTGACGACATGGTTGAATCTGCCAGAAATGTTTCCATTCCCGTCGCCTTCGCTCTCATGGTCTCTGCATCCTACTACAAGCCCCCTAACCACGACAAGGTAGAGCCCAAGGGGGAATAAATAAAGTTAATAAAGAGCAAATTTAGAAACAAAATATATCTAAGTGTTTCGTTTAAAAGAAAGCATCAAAACATTTTAAAGGTGAGATAAAAAAAATATAATAGAACTTTTTATGATTGTAATTTTTATATTACAACATTATAGACATTTTAAAGAGAACAAAATATTTAAAAGGAACCACAATATCCATTCAGCGGGATTTGGATGCTGAAAAATAACAGCACAAAAAAAGTCATGCTGCAATTGAAGAAAGATATTGTAGCAGTAAGCACAGGCCACCGGATCAGGGTTCAAAATGATAGGATGAAAATAGATGATATATGACTTAACTGGAATAAAAACAGAGAAATGGTTAGCGGTCAACAAAAAGGTGACGATTTGGTTAAAAGTATGTATGGAAACGAGATAGGTAATATCAGTTTTGATTATAATAATATTTTAGATATAATAAATAGTAACAAGTCTGTGGTGGCATAAATAAAAATATAAGTAGAAGCATTAATTTAGATAACTTACTTTTATATGACAATAAAATATAAATAATAGCTTACCAAATTTTAGAATCACTTCTTACAACATACATGGGCTGGAAAATAATAAGTTGTATTATAATTTCTTTGATTATGTGAAATCCAGTGAAATATTCATATTGATAGAAACTCATTTAACTGGAGACAAAATAGACCATTATATGTAAAATATATTAAAGCTTATGATAGTTATTGGAACCAGCAAACCGAAATGGCAGAGCTATGGGCGGAAGTGTACATGGTATAAGAAGCAATTTGAAGAATTTAGGGGTACAACACACATTTATAAATGAACAAGGCCTGGATATTATTAAAATTACTCTTAACCCTTAAAAGACCGATAGTGTCCATCGGACACATTTCGAATTTTAAAGTCGTCCAAAATTGTTATTTGAGGATATATTAGAAAATTTCTCACATTCTTATATGTTTAAAAAAAATTCAATAAATATTTAAAAAAACAATAAAGACAAAAATAAAGTATATAAATAACTACTTCTTCTAAGGAAGTAACTTTAGAATAGCGACATCGACAAATGTAGAAAGACATGCGATTCTGGCAGAGTTTCAAGCTGGTTTTAGAAAGACTTACTCGACGGTAGACAATCTATACAATCTCGCATCAATAGTGCATTTGAAGATGAAAAGGAATAAAAAAGTGTATGCCTTCTTCGTGGATTTTAAAGCAGCATTTGATAAGGTACCAAGAAAATCATTGTTTTATAAGCTTCATATGATGCGAATTTCAAATAAAATAATTAGAATAATTGAAAACGTTTACAAACGTGTATAATTTGAATAATTGAAAACGAATGGAACATAACCATCTGTATACTTTAGATTTGCGTCTACGATATATAAGAGACTATTTGAATATGATGAAAAAAGGCTACCGCTCAATTATCGAAAAAAATCCTGGAAAATAACTTATTTTGGGCACAGTAAATTAATCAATTATGCTCAAACTATAAGATTGGAAAGTAATACTAATTTGTCAGTACAATTCTGGAATAACAAAAAATTAGATTTAACATTTAAGAGAAAATAATTACCAAAAGTTACTACAAAAAGGAACAAAAAGTAATTCAAGGATATGTATATGTCTTGATGATACTAAAGGCCATACGTATTTTAAAGATAATAAATGATGGAGGTAAAATAATGTGGATTTTTAAAGCCGGGGCATATTTATTGCAGCTGAACGTAAACAGATATGATGAAGGCAATAAATTATTCTAATCTTATAGAAGACGAAACCATACAACTTTTCATTAGTATGTGTCCCATACTCAGAGGATTTAGATACAGTTGCTCACAAAAGTATCCGGCCACCCTACTTGGTTCAAAATATTTAATGTTTTTCACTTCATTTTCAATTAAGTATTTTTTTTAATATTGGTTATAAAAAGCCTTTACTATTGCACTTTATAATACTAGAAAAACATATTAGAAAAATGAATTAATTATCAGAAAAACTTACATAGCTGTCCCAACTCATAAAACAATTGACACTAAAGTCGGCTACTAAGTGTGTATGCATACGGGGGACTTCCCCAAAGTAAGTTTAGTTTCCAAATAGTGCGCCTTTCGAGAAAAATTGCATTTCCGAATTATGTACTTAATTGTTCGGTTGTCGATTTTTTCTGAAGTATATTTAATTTTGATATTTCTATGATTGGATTATAAATTACAAGACTAAATAATGTTAAAAAATAATAATTATTTGTTTTCTGATATTTAAAACTTAACGTCTAAGATTAATTCTACTGAATAAAAGAAGTGGCCGGATACTTTTGTGAGCAACTGTATATATATATTTTGGAAAAGCTCACATGTTTGAGGAAGAAATTATAAATGTGTTAAATGGAATTAATGATGAAGATTGGGAAAAACTTTTTCAGTTTACAACTACTGCTTCTGCTTATAGAAAAGAACTTATTTCTGAATTTAATATATCGAGAATTCTTAATTTGTGTTTGTATTTAGTATAGTAGTATTGTATTGTATTTGCTTGAATTTAGTGTTGCACACATTTTCTTTTATTATGTATTGGTTAGCATGTAAATTTTGTTATGTAACAAATTTAACATTGTTTAATTACAAATGCAATATTGAATTAAATTAAATTTATTTTTAGATGGTGGTATTGACGCAGGCTTTGCTAGTTGTGTAAGTGATGTTAGAGGTCTATCTTTCGTCTTTTGGAATAATGACATGCCGTGGAATGCGTACAAATAATGTATAAGGGAGAACCAAATTTTAGAATATAAGGAATGGGTACAAATAATGTATAAGGGAGAAAACGAGCTGACTTGTTGACTTACATCAGAGCATACTACAGAAATTTGATCCACGAAACACTGTACAAAAACACTTGTATTTTAAAAGAAAAGGAAGACAGTTATTAATGGTCAAAGGCACAGCCAGAGTAAGCACGAAGGAGGAAGAAGGAAAATATTACCCAATTCCGTTTAATTATGAAAAATTAAGTGAACATTCGGCATTTAAAGCATATAATGCAGGTAGAATGCTGACATGGCTAGTATTGGCAGAATCAATGGATGCGAAGACATTACCTTTTGCCCTGTATGAGGCGCGACAATTTTTTAATCAAAAAACTTTAAAGGTATAACAGCGGAAGTTTTCGAAAAGTATTGCAAGTACCAACAATGTGCTGGAGAGCAATTATTGAGCCACTATAAAAACCTAGCAAAAGTTTGCATACAGCCTTTAAGAGAAAAAATGGATTAAAAGGAACAGTGTTGATGCTCTCTTGGCAACGTTTTTTCTTCTGACAAGGTGAACTGAAAATGTCAATTGGTAGAGATTGTGTCAATATTAAGTATAATACTAAACCACCGACAGACGTCTTTGACAACGTCATATACTTTCTTTATTACAATTTATAGTAAAAATAAAAATTAGTAGAAATTAAGTTGTATGTGTAATAGTAATGTAAAATAAGTTTTAAGTGCATTCCAAAAATTTTCATTTCATTTCATTTTCATATCATTGATGTATGATGTTGCAAACAAATTCCCCGTTTTGGTAACTGGATCGTATGTTGTTGTTTAACATCACTAATATTATGTTTTATTTTTCTAGGCTTAACCTAATTTCGATAGATGTCCACGTACCTACTGAACTACGCTCGTCAGTATTGTTAGTACAACTGTCTGTAACATTTTCGTTTTCACCGCAAGATTTACATAGTACAAAAAGTAATTTTTGATGAACTCTTATAGGTAAAAAAGGTATAAACAATTCTTTAGGAGGTAAAATACGACACTTAATAATACCGCAATTTCTGCAATATCGGTGATATTTTTACATTCGCGCTTGTTATAAATTTGAGGATGGCCGTTCCGATAAGTAACCTTTTTATTTACAAAAGGATATCATTAGGTCGTTGTTTTGTAAATCTTTTTCACAATGCCCAATATGTTCTGAAAAAAAATTATCCAACCTGTTATTAATTAAATGTTTTTAGTTATTTGATAATATAAACGTAAGTTTTTTACCTCCATCTGTTTGTACTAAGTTGTTGCCCAGTTTTTGACGATAGTGATGGTACAGCTTTCCTTTGTTCAATACAGGATTGTCCTGCAATATTTCCTACCATTCCGGTATTGTTTGTTTCAGTAAAATTTCTGACAAAGGTCAACAGTTCTCTTGAAACCCGTTTAATATAAAATTGATCTTTACATCCCTTTATTGTTTTATTAATATTAATATTCCTATTTTTCGTTATAATATTTGAATAATAAAAATTAAAAAAAAATATTTGATTTGCAAAAAGAATAAATATTTCTTCTATTCTAACTCAAATCTTACATTTTATACTTAAGACGTTTTGGCTTGTAGCCACAGATATAAACAACAGATTTTCTATTAAATTTAGTTATATCTACTTAATAATATAAGCAATCTATTTAATAATATAATGGAGTATCAAATAATAATTGACATCAGTACAGTACTATTGAAGTGAACGAATTTACGAAAATGAAGAGTGCGAAGTGGTCGTCCAGAATCCCTCAGTCATGTTTTTTTTGCCTCGAAGTAGTGATTTACACCCATAATTTACAAAAACTTAAAGAACTGTATACTAGTCATCATATAGAATAGAATAGAATTTATTAACGACTAAAAACTTTTTTACAATAATTTTTTTTTCTTAAATCTAGGCTTATTATGATTATATATGTACAAGTTTATTTTTTTAATCTCGTGATATTAAATTGGTATGTTATATTCTACATTTGCGTTTAATATCTGTTTTTGTTAAATAATAGAGAAAAAGAAATTAATTAGAAAAACAATTTTTTATATGACTTGCGTCCGGAGTTCTTACATTATCGTTTTAGCCTTAGCTGTAACACAACTTAAAACTAAAATTAAAAAATAAAACTAAAAACACTAAAACTAAAAAGCTATATTTTCTGAAATTAGCATTATATAATTTATATATATTGTTTCTTTTTTATATCTTTATTTTTGAATTTTGATTAGATTAGGTTATTTTGATTAGGTTATTATTATCCTCTTAAATTTTTGTTTGTCGTTTCGTTATAGACATAGAATTTGGATAACATTTGTTTCGTATCGCGTTCTGGAAAATAGTCAGCAGAATTTTGATTTACTGCTAATGGAGATAGATAAAATGTATCTACTAAGTTATCATTAATATTGTTATTTAAATAATTATCAAAAATTGATTTAATTAAGAAATTTGGATGATTTTCAGTTTTACAATATTTAATTTGTTGTTTTGTCATATAGAGAATTAAAGTGTGCATATACCGTTGTATCATCAGCATATAAATTTGCTTGCGAACATATTTGATTACGCCTGTCTGAAAATTTATGTGGGAAATCATATAAAAATAAATTATACAATTTAGGCCCTATTATCGACCCCTGTGGAACACTAGAATTTACAGGAATTTTTTCGGATTTTTTTCATTCGTAGTTGATTTATAAAAAAATCTTCCAAAAAGTTAGAAATCAGCAGATAACATTAGATGGCAAACCAATTTTAATTATTTTGTAAATTAACTCTGTGACGCAGACTGAATCAAATGCTGCATTGACATCAATTATTCCTGTCACGGTACAATTTTTTTTTTCTAAATTAATAAAAATGTCATTCCGAAGTTTTTATAGCGCGTCCGTTGTTGAGTGCATTGCTTTGAATCCAAATTGGTGTTCAAAACTAAAAACAAATTTATGTAGGCAATTTGTTTATCGGTAACTGATGTTAAACTATTAATATATGGCATAATTTTTTTTATTTCTTTAACTAAATCACCATAATTAACTCCAAAGAGATTATCGGCCATGTTAAAGACATCAGTGACTGAATTATTATTATATGGGCTTATTTCAAATGTATTTTGTTTTTCTCCCCTTAAAATACTAGAGTATGAATATGAATTGTTTTGGTAATTATTTATAGTATGATGAACAAAACGATTTTTTCTCTTCTTTCTTCAATGGCTCTGTTAATTCTTTGCTTTTTAATAGCCATGTAATCTTTATAATAATTATGTCCTCTCCAGTTGGCTGGATGCTCTCCCCCACAATTAGTACAATTCAGTTTGTCGGTCTCTTTATTAAGCGGACATTTATACGGCTCATGATCACGCCTGCATGCACTGAATAGGAGCTTTAGAGATAAGCTTACTCAAATAAACTTTTTGGTATAATAACAAATTTATATCCGAGTAATGTTTGCTGTTTTGGCCTGGCTCTAATTGAACTAAGAACATGCCTAGTTCTCTATTATTTTTCCTTGAGTTAATAGTTGAAAATGTCGAAATTTTTCTAAATTTTAAGTCAGGAAGTTTCTCTTTAAGAGCAACTTCCACCATCTTTGTCACTAAAATTGGAATGAATGCCTTTGATAACCCAATTTTCAGATTTTAATTCTGTATTATACGTGTGCGCATTAATTTTATTTCCTCGTAGATATTCCAATAACTCTTTGTGGACTGCGGAGTTTAACACAAAAATTTTGGTTTTTTTGTCGTACATATTATTTAAGAATTTAAATTTATTTATATCAGATTTATTTTCTAAAAAATCTATAAGAGGTTTTAAATTTCTGTCTTTTGTTATAATTGGAGAACAAAATTTAATTTTATTAGTTTGCAAGTTTTTGTCTATTGTTAATGTATATATATCGTTAATGTTAATATTAGTATTCTTAGAATTTAAGTTAGTGTTATTACTATTATTCATTTCCTATCAAAATTACTTAAAAGATGAAATCTATTATTATTTGCAATAGGTGAGCTTTGCCTTTTCCTTTTATTATTTGCATCCACGGAATTTTTTTCTTCTTATTGGAATGACTTTCCAGTTGCCTTGGCTTTCCGCATCCATTTCTTCTTGATTATTAATGTCATCATCCATTTTCGGATTGTTAATTTTCACTATTTTTATTGGTTGAACATACCTATGTTCCTTTATTTTTCATTTTAAAGAAAAATGACATATTATAATTTATTTAAATTTGTTTATTTTTGTATAATGATCACTGAATTGTTTGTGATTTTATTTATATATTCACTTCAGTATTTTATAATTTAATTGTACTTTCTTTATTTTAAGCTTAATTTTTTTTGGTACAGTTGTATCAAAATAACTATAAAATTGGACTTTATTAAATAGCACAGTGTTTGAGCAAAAATAATACATCCACACTCGATAAAGGTTCAATTCGAACTCTCCTAATCATCATTTATAATAATAATACAAATATAGTATGTTCGACCCGTACCGAATATGCATTTATGTTCACAAAATATAATGGAACGTATATGTATTTACGTTCAAAAAACATATTTCCTATAATCAATTTTTTAATTTACACAAATTGTAATTGTTGAGGATTAAATTGCCTCCGCCATCCGCCCTTTGTTTACAAACAAATGACATAATGTTATATACAATGTCCAAACTTTGAATTAAATAATTATTATTGATAAAATGTTAACAAACACATTATATATATTATAAATAAAACCTTTTTTTTTATATTTTATATAATTTTACTTTGTATTTCATTTTAAAAATAAATTTACTGGCTTCTTTCTTGTTAATTCATTTTTTAATAGTCTTGATTTGTTGATATTAATTTATTTGGTTTTTAAACTGCAAATATTTCTTTTAATTTTTTGTGGTTTAATAAATTAATTATAAAGATAATAATAACAACAGGTATTTTATTCTTATAATTTGGTTGCATTTTTACATAGAATTTGTATTATTTTATTTTATAAGTGTATCATTTTTCAAAAATGAATCAAAATCTGGTTTTAAAATTTTATTTAACTTCAGTATTTTAACAGAGTTCTGAAACAAATATTATCTTTTACAAATAATGGTAAGTTTACAAAATTTTAAATGAAAATTATATTAATTTATCTTTTCAGGGGCACTTTCTTAATTCGTTAAATTTTTCAATATCTAAACCCATTATAAAATCTTCTGATCTTATAATTGGAAAAGAATATAAAGTCAATGATATAAACGTTTCAGATTCGTTTCGGGGAAAAAATTATGGTCTGTCTGAACGACTGCATATATTTCTTACCCAACAGTTTTACAACAAAATTAAATCGGATATACTTAAATATCTGTACATGATTTTGATTAGGAGGAAAGCAGACCAGTTCAACACCCCAATATTAGAGTTTCTAGTAAAAGAGTAAAGGTAATTATAACATATTTCTATACTTAAAATAACAATTTTTTTAATCTGTTTCATTATCCTAGATGAAAGAGCGCAAGATTAACATCAATGTATGCAGTTTTGACAAAATATAAAAATATATACATTAAAATACATAAAAATGTTAAATATTTTTTAAATAATATTAACTTGTTATAAAAACAATATTTGGCTTACCAGACTTTACACCAAATTATATATTAAGTTTAGAAACTGGAGTACCAGACCTACACCTATACACATTGAAATTGCATATGGAATATATACATAAGACTTTCTTTAGTTATGATGTAAACAGGTTGCCACACACATTATCAAAACAAATTATGCTTAAATTATACTGGTTCAAAGATTGGAATATCATAGCGGAGAATACTGGATGTAATTGGTAGGAGCTGCCTTTACACGAAGATATTTGGAAAATACACATAGAGAAATCACTTAAATGTCTTAGAAATACACAAATTCAAAAAAATTTGCAAGATGCGCTAATGAGTTCCCATGGAGTGTATATAAAATTAAACCACTTTATAGGTCATTCTGATTTCAATGATGTGAATAATATCTGCTTAATAGCATGGGCTTTTAATGTGAGAGTAGGATTGTTGAAACTTTATGTAAATTGGACTAGAGCAACTAAACGTAGAAATTGTACACTTTGTAATTTACAGGAGGAAGAAAATGTTATACATTTCATAGCTCCAATTTTGAGCTCGATTCGAAAATAGCATTTTCAAAGAACGATACACCAAGAAAAGGAAGTCATTGTTACACTCAATGGGGAAACGGAAACCAACTTGAGTACTCTACACTACATAGATACATCAATGATACTCTTTGGAACAGGAAGGAATTGGTGAATGAGTTTAACTCATAATATTAAGAATTTTACTTAAAATAAGTTTTATTAGTTAGATTAAAAAATAATTAGTATTAGTATATTAATTAGTCACGAAAATTCGCAAACAGACGACATTATGTCAAATTGTAGTGTTTTGTAAAAAAATTTTTTTTTTTGGAAAAAATAAACAACAATTTATTATTATTAGTAATATTAATATTAACATGAACTTTTTTTTTTAAAATCGATTTTAGTTATAAGAAAAAAAATGCCGCGCAACAGTAGTTTTATAATTATGGGCTTTTTTAAAATTCAACTACTTTAAATGCATGCTACAGAAATTAAAATTATATCCACTGTGATTTTATACTCCCACTTACTACCTTTCATATGCGACATTAAACCTACTTTTTGGGGCTTATTGGCTATTGCAAATCACATTTTAAATATTAACTTTTTATATATTTTAGTATTCAGCGCCTCTAGCGGTAGAAATTTAAAATACTGGCATCGTATTCTACTTTTAATTACCTTTCCAACAAGTAGTCACACTTCATTTTTGGTGCACATTTACTATATAAAATTACAGTTTTATATAAAATCACAGCAAAAAGATGTTTTGGAAAAAAGTGAATAATACCGCCTACCGGCCGAATTTTAAAATTCTATCAATCACATCTGGTTATCAATAAATCAAGCTTTCTATTGGTGTGTCTATCATAAATTTGTTTGTACACTAACTATGTCAAGTAACTGGTTTTTATTGTTTACATCGGACAGACGAACCGACAGACGGACAGAATAGCGTTAACATAAGGGATTTTTTTTGAAAAAAGACCTAAAAAGTGGCCAAGTTGGAAAACTGCTTCATTATCTTTTTTGACCTGGGATTTAATGAAAACGAAGATTTAAAGTTTATAATTATTGCAAAACTCCCAATGTTGTACAATTCGAAATTATTTCCAAGTTTTAATAAATACTCGAAATGTTTATGTTTTTTCCAAAAATTCCGAAATTTTTGCGGCTCCACGAAACATTGGCCAACCAACGAAAAATCGCCCCAAAAAAAGGCCAACAAATTTGGGCAATTTTTCATTATGAAATATCACCCAAAATCATAATTGAAATTAAGCCCAACAGAGATGAATAATTGCCCAACAGCGAAAATGAAAAATCGCCCTAATATTCAGAGCCTCTGTCTATAGAAATTTGATATACGGTTACTGGCATCGTGTTCTACTTTTAGTTACCTTTCCAACGAGTACTCACATTTCATTGTTGGTGCACATTTACTATATTAAATTACAAGTTTTTTCTTGTATTTTACTTTACTGCTAAAGCTTCACAAAGTTAAATAACATTCTTGGTTGGTTGGTTGGTTTGAAAGGGAGGGCGGAAATAAAATCCATTACGCACCAAGGCCAGAAACATCCCTCATCTGCGGCTATTGACTCATTCTAAATTTTCCAGCATGGGTCGACGTCTTTTATGAACGAAGTCAACTTTGCCGGCTTGATTCTACCAGCCTCCTCTAAGTTTGTCAGAAAATGGTACCCCAAGTGTTTTAGTCTTTTACAACGCACCGCAGGGCATCTACATAGCAGATGCTTCATTGATTCCACCTCCTCACCGCAACCCATACAGGATGATTCCGCCGACAGACCAAGCCGTGAGGCGTGGAGTCTAAGTAGAATATGACCTGTACCGATTCCCGTGAAAAGCCTAAACGAAGCTTTATTCATGTTCATGATCGATTTGGACCTCTTCGCGTTTAAGGTACCCCAGAAAAGTTTCGTGTGTATACAATCGGAAGAGTTGGTCCATCCCATTGTATGTTCATTTATTGCCCACTCTGTAATACGATTTTTTGCCAGAGTCAGGGGGTAACCTATATGAAAATCAGTCAGAGAGTTCCGGGTGGCACCGTTTCTCGCTATTTCATCTGCTTTTCCATTACCTTTGATCATACTATGCCCCGGAGACCGTAGTAATTTGACCCTGTTATACCTTGCCGCGAAGTTAAGATTTGATTTACATGTCTTAATAAGCTTGGATTGTACCGAATTTTTATCTAATGCTTTCAGGGCAGCTTGACTGTCCGAGCATATGAAAATATTTTTCCCAGTTATGTTTCTTTCAATAAGAATTTCTGCTGCTTTGTTTATAGCAGCAACTTCCGCTTGAAAGATTGAAATATACCTACCTAGAGTCAGGCTTATCGATAGATCACGATCTGTCGATGCAATACCTGCCCCGCAAGTCGTTTCCATTTTGGAACCCTGTGAAAATCGTCATCCCATTATTCGGGATGGGATTTCCGTTTTCCCGCTCCTTTTTCGAGGTTATTCTAATACTATATCTTTTCCTAAATTCCATAGATGCCACATGATAATCGCATTCACCTACCAGATCAACGCCTGCTTCACTGATATGGCTTATAATGCTACCATGCTGTAACTAAGGGTAGAACCTATTGCGAAGACCGTTCAAATTAAGACGTATGGCAGAGTTTGCTGCCAATTTTTTCACATGAAGGTCTATCGGTTGCAAGAATAAAATATTCTCAAGAGCTCTGATAGGTGAGCTTCTCAGAGCGCCCGAAATACCTAGACAGCACTGACGCTGCATCTTTTCAAGGATTTTTAAATTTGTACGCACATCCAGAGACTTCCACCAGACCGCAGCACCATGAGTAAGAATGGGTCCTATCACGCTGCTATAAATCCAGTAGATCATCTTTGGAGAGAGCCCGCACCTTTTACCGATCGCGCTCCTGTAGATCCAAAAGGTTTTGATGGCTTTGCTGCCTTTTG
Source organism: Empis stercorea (assembly GCA_949752835.1). Taxonomy (NCBI): domain Eukaryota; kingdom Metazoa; phylum Arthropoda; class Insecta; order Diptera; family Empididae; genus Empis; species Empis stercorea. The sequence goes on from OX457085.1 coordinate 40,786,561, forward strand.
GTCCAGGTATTGCCGCCAACGCAATTTCTTATCCAGAACGACCCCTAGAAACTTCACCTCGTTAACCAGGGTTAACGAGGTGTGTAGTGTTTATGCTTATGATTTATATTTGTTATATAGGGTTATTTAATATATATTATTTGTATACTAACTTCATCCATTTGTAGCAACAATGCTACCTCAATAGGCAAGATTGCCGACTTTGTTGAGGAAGTTAGTTTTAGGAGTTTTAAATAAAGATAAGACTCGGTTGACTTCTGATTGAAAAGTGAATTTTTATTATAATTCTGTCTCTTTATATACCCTAATTATTTGTTTACTTTTAGGCTATTTCAATGAGAGTTACGGCTTTTTTATGAGCTTGTTATAAACGAAATCTTAGTTCTTCAGCATAATTATCTATATTATAAATTGGTGTATTATTCGTTAATTTGTCATCTGATGGTAGTCTTGCGAGCTTACCAAAAACAAGTTCATATGGTGATACTTCTGTATCAGTGTGCGGTGTTGTGTTATAACTGAATACATAATACGGTATCCATTTGTCCCAGTTAAAATCTTCTACAAAAGATAATAAATATTCATTCAGAACTCTGTGATTTCTTTCTATTGATACAAGAGTTTCATGGTGATAAGGTGTCGATGTAATATGGTTAATATCGAAGAATGAACAAATATTTTTAAATATTTCATTAACAACTTCTGTTCCTAGATCCGTTTTTAATGTTTTAAAACTTCCATATTTTAATATGAATTGTTCTACTAGTGCTCTCGCAATTGTTTTTGCTTCTTTGTTTTCTATCGGAATAGCTTCTATATATTTTGTTAATTCACACTGTATTGTTAAAATATATCTGTAATTCTTTACAAATCTCAATGGTCCTACTGTATCTATTGAAATTATTTCAAAACTGCTTGTAGGAGTTGGTGTTATTACTAATTTTTCTTTTGTATGTTTTGTTTGTTTATTTTTTGCACATAATTCGCTATTATTTATATATCTTTTTACCATTTTATTTAAATTTTCCAAACATAACGCTGGTTTATTTTATTTATTGTTCTTTTTACTCCTGTATGCCCTCCTGAATGTGGTGAATCATGGAATTCTTTTATTATTTTATTTCTTGTGACGTCACTTTCTATATTAATGGGAGCATCATATATTATTATTTCTAAATTTTCTTGCCTATTTTTCATTAATTTGTTAAAGATATCTTTAAAATCATTTATATTAATATGCTCAAATATTTCATCATTATTTTTTAATGCTAGCGATTTTATATTTATTTTATTCATTTCAGATATTAGCTTCTCCAAAATCATACCTAAGTATTGATATGAATTATCACTAATTTCTATAATTACTTCTTTTTCATTTATATTTATTTTGGGCAAGCTTATATAACATTTATTCTTACCTCGTATTTTATTGGCAAGGAACTAGGTTTTTTAACCCGCTGTCAGTTCACTTGACCCTAACGTCAGTTCCAAAAACCTGACTATTTTTATGTCAGTCCCAATGAAACATGTTTCTATGTATTGGTGCGCACTGAATATACACATACTAATTGTCAAAATTTTTGTTTATGTAAAAAATTTTGTAAACAATTAATTGTTGATTATGTAAACTTTTAATTGTTGATTATGTAAACAAATTTTTTTTTTAAACAATAATTTTTAGCTTCATATATTGAAAATATATGAAGCTTTGTGGCGCGGTCTAAATTTCGAAAAATTTTTTTTCGAGTTTTTGATTTTTCTGGACGTTTTAGATGTCAGGGAATCAGAATCAGCAAAAAAAAAATCCGTGTCCGCCGTACGCCGTACGCCGTACGCAAAGTAAAAATACACTTTTTTAAACGCTTAGAAATAGTATAAGCACTCGTGCGATTTGTACAAAAATTGCAACATATATAAAGTAAGGATGGAAATGTATGTGTATGGTATCCTTTTTTGAATCGTTTCCCTGCAACCCCTCCTAGCGGAGCGTTGAAAATGTACAATTTTGTGCACTTCAAAAAAATACCCCTAAATATAGTCGGATCTTTACATTGTTTCACAGATATATGTATAGACGCCATATAAAGAAGATTGTAAAAATTTGGAGCCCTAGGTCCTCGCTCCCCTATTTTATAGTAATATTAAAACAAAAATTTGAAATTTGAAATGCCTATAAAACCGGTTTGATTTTATATAAAACATTGTTACTTCTAACATAGATGCAGCAGGTAAGTGCATTTCGATTTCATATAAAAAATTTACCCCCCACCTTCTTTAAGTGGGTGAGGGGGCTTATGTATGAAATAAGCTACATACCTTGAGCGGGGAAATTAATTGAAAAAATGAGAAACTATGTTCTTAAATATACTATGTTACACATTCTGCATAAAAATCAGCTTCGTACCTTAACCCCCCTGGATTTTACAGGTGAAAGAATTTTTATGGGACTACTAAAATTGAATTTTTGGTATTTAAAATGACTATAAAATAAGCCGCATTTCAGATAGGGTCCTATATCTTGTAAGTTAGGTATAATAGGTTGGTGTCTTTCGAAATCATTAAAAATTTTCACCCGTTTCCCTTTTCATATGGGTGAGAGGGTATATCTATTAAACAGGCTGCAACACCTCAGCGGGGGACTGGATTGAAAAAATGAGAAATCATTTTCTTAAAAATACGCACCTACACCTTGTATACAAAATTGAGACACCGACCTTCAACCCTCTTCATTTTACAGGGGCAAACATTTCGAAATTTATAGAATAAAAACATATGTATATTACATTTCGAGTATTTAGTATAAATATGGTATTACAAATTCGAGTGCTTATTTATAAAAACTTGATTGTAATTTTAAATTGTACAACAGTGGGAGTTTTGTAAAAAGCATAATTTTTATTTAATTCTTCGTTTTCACTAAATCCTAGGTAGATCAAAAGGGTATATGAAGCACTCTTCCAAATTGGCAGCTTTTTTTAAAAGCCAATGAATTATATTTTTTTTAATAAAAATTTTATTGCAATAAATAATTGTTTTTAAATTTAAGGAATATATATTTTCATTCGTATTTTTTTTATATCATGTTTAATATTACATTATAAATACCCACAAATAATATATCATAACAATTCTTAGATTTAAAAAACTGTTGAAATATTTGTATCCAACAAAATTTATAAATCTGTTAAATAATTAAAAATAATTATTTTACAATAATATAAGACATAAATTTAATTAGACAATTAATTATTTATACAATAAATAATTATTTCACACAAAAATTTAATATTTATATAAATTCAGTTATTCAGTACCAATTTTCAAAATGGCCAATAGTTTTTTTTTGAGAAATTATTTCAAATTTTTTGAATTGTTTACATTTTCAAAAAAGTGACATAAATAAAATTGCTTATGTAGTGGAAAGAACTGAAGGGGAAAAATGAACTGAAAAAAAATGAGTTCAAAAAGATGGCGGAATAAAGAACTGGATTTACACTTTTTGAAATGTCAAATTCCCAATAATACATGCTAGGGTCACATTTTGACGTAAAAAAAGGGCAAAATTGGGAACTAGTTCCGCACTTTAACCTAGTTCCTTGCCAATAGAATTCAAGGTTATATTTTTCATGATTTTCATTTATTCCATTATAGTGGATTCGCAATACGACTTCAATGCAAAGCAAAGCAACGCAGAAAAGTTGAAATATAGGAAATCAATACTTTCATTCACAATGCAAAGTTAACAAGGCAGCGTAACGCAAAGCTAAGCAAACTTTCAACTTTTGTAACTTTGAAGCGATGAAGTGTCAAAATAACCATGTGTCAGTTATTATCAACAACATATTATATTTTTTCTAGAAAAAAATAATTTTATTTTATTTACAAAAAAAAGATTATTTAATTTTATATCATATTACAAATATATCAACATATTAACAGTGAGTCACAAAAGTGAAACAATTACAATAAGCTGACTTGATTAAATTTATTTTCAAATGACATACAACGCAGGAGTATAGTATTGTGAATTAAATTAATTTCTTACGTAACTTCAACTTTGCTTTGCGCTGCGTTGAAGTACATTGTGAATCGACTATTACTTCTATAGCGCTTTTTATTATTTTTAAATATTAAATTTTTTAATTTCTTTATTTCTGATATTGATGTGCAGTTCCATATATAAAGTTGATCAGGCTTTATTTCATCTGGTTTTTCAGTTCTTATTTTCGTGTTATTTTTGTTATTTTTTACCATTGCTCGAGTTAATACTTTTACATCAGCTGTTGGAATCATGGCTTTTAAGTAATCGGAGTCTATTTTTATTGGTGATAATGCGTCAGCATTTGTGTTCATTTTACCTTCTTTGTATATTATGTCAAATTCATAGTCACATAAATCTAATCTCATTCTTGTTAATTTTGAGGATGGGTTTTTATGTGTAAATAAGCTAACTAATGGTCTATGGTCAGTTACTACTGTAAATTTTCTACCATATAAGTATGGCCGAAAAAAATTTATTGACCAATGTATAGCTAATAATTCTTTTTCTGTAATAGGTTTATTTATTTTATGTTTAGTTAAAGTGCTGCTGGCATAAGAAATTGGTAAATTTTGACATATTTCACCTTGTGACAGTACTGCTCCTAAAGCGAATTGTGAAGCATCAGTTGTTAATATGAATTTTTCTTCAAAATTAGGATATTTTAGTATTGGTGGATTTATTAATTTATTTTTAAGTTCTGTGAATGCATTCTGACATTCATTAGACCACGTGAAAAGAGTGTTTTTCTTTGTAAGTGAATTTAGTGGTTTTGCAATTTCTGCAAAACTTGGAATAAATCTTCTATAATAGTTACAAAATGCTGTAAAACGTTTTGTTTCATCTGCATTTGTAGGTACAGGGTAGTTTAATATTGCTTCACGCTTTCTAGGATCTGTCTTAATTCCCTTCATTTGTAATTAAGTGTCCCAAATAGTTTACCTCAGTTCGTAAAAAATTACATTTTTGTGGATTTAATTGTAAATTATATTTTCTTAATCTGCTCAAAGTTTTTATTAAATTTCTATTATGGTGTTTCAAACTACATCCAAATATTATAATGTCATCTACATAAAGAAAAGCTTCTTCATCTAACCCCGCAAGTGCAATTGATAGCATTCTTTGAAAACTATTTGTTGATATTTTTAATCCAAATGGTAATCGTTTAAATTGATATAATCCTTTATTTGACGAAAATGCTGTTAAAGGTCTTGATTTCTTATCTAATTCTATTTGATGAAAAGAGCTAGTTAGATCTAATGTTGAAAAATATTTTGCTTTTCCTATATTATCTAAAACATCTTCCAATCTTGTTAATGGAAATTTATCGTCCATTATCTTCTTATTTAATTGTCGAAAATCTACAACTAGTCTCCATTTTTTAGTATCTGTATCATCGTTTTTCTTGGGTACTAAATATTAATAATGGTGAATTGTAAGGACTAATTGATGGTTGTATTATGTCGTCATCAATTAATTTATTTATTTGTTTATTTATTTCCTCTGTTTGTGCTTGTGGAAGCCTATAGTTTTTTATATATATTGGATTTTCGTCTAATACGGAAATTTTTTTTTTGTCAAAATTATTTGTTAAAACATCTCCTGTTAAATAAAAAGTATCTGAAAATTCTTTACATATTTCAAGAATTGATTCTTTTGCGTTTTCATCTAAGTTATCTATTTTTAATTCTGTTAACAGTCTATTGTACCTTTCTTCTTGAGTTTCTAAATTATTGAACTTTTTTAAATTTATTATATGATAATTCTGTAATGGTTCAACTTTTGGTGTGATATTTTTTAGAATTACTTCATGTTCTAACGTATTTAAAATTTTTATGTGAGATACACCTTTTGCAGGTATAATAGTATTCGCTAAAAATACTCCTTTTTGTATTTCTTGCTTTGTGATTACACTATCTACTTTAACTTCTAAGTTAATTGCTTGCAACTGTTGTGTTCTCGCTGGTATTTTTATTTCCACATTTGGTAATCTGGTTATCAGTGGTAAAACTATTTCCGAATTATTTATATATATACTAATCGAAAAAGTTTCATAATCAATTTTGCATAAGTTTTTTGCTAAAAAATCTCTACCTAATATCCCATCTGTTAAAATTGGAAAATCACTATTTACTATGTGAAATTCTTGTAGTATATTTTCTTTTTCAAAATTTATGTTTGCTATTGCAGTACCTATAGAATGTGTTTCTGATTCTGTAACTCCTGTTATCTTACATTTATTTTCGTTTAGTTGAATATCAGGATATATTTCACTTAATTTTAGGATTGATATATCAGCTCCAGTATCTATTAAAAATGTTTTTATTCCTTTAGTGATATCAGTGCAAATTGTTACATAATTTGTTAAATTTTTATTTAAATTATATATTTTTATTGATTGTTGGGAATTCTTAAATTTAAGTCCCTCGATGGTTGGACGTCGGGGACTGTTTGCGCGTTTCCCGATTGGTGAATACAATGTACACGACTTTGATTTTGATTCCGATTTTGGTGCCGATTTGTATTAGTATTATTGTTTATTTTCATCTCCCTGCTCTAATATTTGTAGTGCATTGAGTTCTGAAGTTAAATTTTCAATTTTGTTTGCAAAATTTGTTACATTATTAACTTGTCTGATTTTAGCTAATTCAGATTGTATTCTCAGCGGTGTGGTCTTTGCTTTGAATATACTCTTAAAATTAGCTTTTAGTTGTGTTAGTGTAGTGGGTGTCTCTTGTGAGCTTATTTTTGTTCTGACTTTATCTGAAATTTTTGTTCTTATTACAAACTCAATTAATTTTTTCTTTTCATTGTCATCTTTTAGAGTTTCATGTATGTAATCAATTAGATTTAAAAAATTGTCTAATTTCTTTGTATCACCTTCAAATTCTGGGATTAATTTGTGCGTAACAGATATGTCAAATGTCGCCATTTCGATTTCTATATGATTTCGTGTTTCAATTTTTTCTTCACTATCCTCTTCCCCTTCGGAGATGGTTGAATTATGGTTGAATTATCCAAAATGTCTTGTGAATAATTATGTAAAACTAATTGTAATTCGTTATAAACCTCAAAGAATTTTTCTTTATAAGTAGCCAATAAATTTTTATCAACTACTAAAATTGAATGATATATACTAGAATACTGTCTATATATATTTTTAACTTTAGTTTGCTTATTTAAAATATATTCCGCGGAAAATTTTCTATTCGGATTTTTCTTAAAGATTAATAAAATACTTTTTAAATCCTCATTTAAATTTTTAATTTCTTCCAATCTCTTCATTGGATTTTATTTATTCATCATGTAAAATAATAGTTTTAAAAAAAAATATGTTTACCTATACAATAATAAATTTTCATGAACAATTATTCAAAAAAAAATTTTTTTTTTGTAATTTAAACATTAGTTCTAGTAACTTCTTTTGCTATTTTTTTTGTTAATAAATTTTTAATATAATTATATGCTATATTAATAGCAATAATCAAATTTAACATTATTACAATAAGTTGTAAATTTGAAAATTTAAATTCATCTTTTGCATGAATATTTGCTGCACTACCAGCACTATTATTTATAATAACCTCCTCAGGTTTAGCATTTTGTCCACCCATTACGTGGATCAAATTTGAGATTTTATTTATTCGTTAGTGTAGACGAAAATAAAAAACAAAATTAGAATTTCATAAATTTTTAAGTGGATTTTTTTTTATAATAATAAAGAAATTTTTAAGTGGATTTTTGTTTTTTTTTATAATAATAAAGAGTAAAAAGTTAATTATGGAGTGTTAAGTATTTATGTTAAATGGTAAACAAACATTACCAACTCAAAAAAAAAATAAGACTCATTTAAGAATTTTTTAATATTTAAAATATTAAATTTATATGACTGTATATATATATATATATATACATATATTTATTCTTTTTTTTTAAATTTCATATATAAAATATTATATTTTTATACATAAGTAATTTATCTTCATATATAAGTAATTAAACATAAGTAATTTATTTTAATATATAAGTAGTTTTAACATAAGTGAGTAATTTTAACATAAATGATTTAGCGTTATATATTTTATTTTTATACATAAGTAAATTTTTTCATTATCAAAGATATTTTATTTATTTGTTTTTGCATTTAATATGTTTGAATATTTTTCAAATGTATTGTCAAATGCTTCTGAAAATTTCTTGTCCGCCGTTTAACGTTTCTGCTTTCGTCGTCGCTGTTCTGTCTTTTGTTGCTTTTTTAATACTTTGATCTGTTGTACGAATTTCTTTTTCTCTAGTGTTGTTGCTATCGCAGATAATCTGTATAAATTGGCTATCTCCTTCCTTATTTGTACATATTTTCCTCCTCTTGTCTTATTTTTTGTTGTTGTTGTAGTTGGTTCTGGTGTATTTGTTACAACTGGATGTCGTGTCTTGTATTCCTCTATGGATATTGGTTTTGGACCAATTTGGCGGCTATTCTCTCTTATGACTTTTTGTATTTTCTTTTGGTGTTTGGTGGGCAGGATCGCCATGTAGTGTTTATGCTTATGATTTATATATGTTATATAGGGTTATTTAATATATATTATTTGTATACTAACTTCATCCATTTGTAGCAATAATGCTACCTAAATATTCAACAGGCAAGATTTCCGACTTTGTTGAGGAAGTTAGTTTTAGGAGTTCTAAATTTAAACAAGCATGTTGCTTTATAATAAAGATAAGGCTCGGTTGACTTCCGATTGAAAAGTGAATTTTTATTATAATTCTGTCTCTTGATATACACTAATTATTTGTTTACAATTAAAATTCCTTAGAAATATTATTCCCTTTAAAACTATATAATTCTTATTATTTAGATTTGGTCAGCATTTTTGACCAAAATTATTACAATTTTGTGCATTAGGTTTAATGCATAATTCTTATCTTTAAATTTTTATATTTTATTAAGGTGGGTATACACCATGTATATACCGATATATTTTATTAAGGTTGAGTATACACTATCTGTGTGCTATATTCATTACATCCTTAATCTCTTTAGAAAATTTTTTTTTTTTTTTTTTTTGAAAATATAAATTTTTTTTTTTTTTTTTTTTTATACAATTTATATATAGTAATTTCTTATATAATTATAATATATCTTAAAAATGATTAAATTTAATTTTCTTTGTTTATTACTTTTAACCTATTGTTATGAATTTCTTTTATTTCATTACCTATTTTTATTTTGGTGTTTACACCTTTTAATTCTACAACTTTATATGGCCCTTTATAAGGTGACTCTAATTTTTTACGAGTACCTACTTTTAACCATACAAAATCTCCTATTGATATTTTTAATGTATTCGTCGTTTTATCAAATAATTCTTTTCTTTTCCCGAAACGACCCCTAGAAACTTCACATCGTTAACCAGGGTTAAGGAGGTGTGTAGTGTTTATGCTTATGATTTATATATGTTATATAGGGTTATTTAATATATATTATTTGTATACTAACTTCATCCATTTGTAGCAACAATGCTACTCAATATTCAACAGGCAAGATTGCCGACTTTGTTGAGGAAGTTAGTTTTAGGAGTTTTAAATTTAAACAAGCGTGTTGCTTTATAATAAAGATAAGACTTGGTTGACTTCTGATTGAAAAGTGAATTTTTATTATAATTCTGTCTCTTTATATAACCTAATTATTTGTTTACTTTTAGGCTATTTCAATGAGAGTTACGGCTTTTTTATGAGCTTGTTGTAAACGAAATCTTAGTTCTTCTGCATAATTATCTATATTATAAATTGGTGTATTATTCGTTAATTTGTCATGTGATGGTAGTCTTGCGAGCTTACCAAAAACAAGTTCATATGGTGATACTTCTGTATCAGTGTGCGGTGTTGTGTTATAACTGAATACATAATATTGTATCCATTTGTCCCAGTTAAAATCTTCTACAAAAGATAATAAATATTCATTCAGAACTCTGTGATTTCTTTCTATTGATACAAGAGTTTCATGGTGATAAGGTGTCGATGTAATATGGTTAATATCGAAGAATGAACAAATATTTTTAAATATTTCATTAACAACTTCTGTTCCTAGATCCGTTTTTAATGTTTTAAAACTTCCATATTTTAATATGAATTGTTCTACTAGTGCTCTCGCAATTGTTTTTGCTTCTTTGTTTTCTATCGGAATAGCTTCTATATATTTTGTTAATTCACACTGTATTGTTAAAATATATCTGTAATTCTTTACAAATCTCAATGGTCCTACTGTATCTATTGAAATTATTTCAAAACTGCTTGTAGGAGTTGGTGTTATTACTAATTTTTCTTTTGTATGTTTTGTTTGTTTATTTTTTGCACATAATTCGCAATTATTTATATATCTTTTTACCATTTTATTTAAATTTTTCCAAAAATAACGCTGCTTTATTTTATTTATTGTTCTTTTTACTCCTGTATGCCCTCCTGAATGTGGTGAATCATGGAATTCTTTTATTATTTTATTTCTTGTGACGTCACTTTCTATATTAATGGGAGCATCATATATTATTATTTCTAAATTTTCTTGCCTATTTTTCATTAATTTGTTAAAGATATCTTTAAAATCATTTATATTAATATGCTCAAATATTTCATCATTATTTTTTAATGCTAGCGATTTTATATTTATTTTATTCATTTCAGATATTAGCTTCTCCAAAATCATACCTAAGTATTGATATGAATTATCACTAATTTCTATAATTACTTCTTTTTCATTTATATTTATTTTGGGCAAGCTTATATAACATTTATTCTTATATTTTCCATGATTTTCATTTATTCCATTACTTCTATAGCGCTTTTTATTATTTTTAAATATTAAATTTTTTAATTTCTTTATTTCTGATATTGATGTGCAGTTCCATATATAAAGTTGATCAGGCTTTATTTCATCTGGTTTTTCAGTTCTTATTTTCGTGTTATTTTTGATATTTTTTACCATTGCTCGAGTTAATACTTTTACATCAGCTGTTGGAATCACGGCTTTTAAGTAATCGGAGTCTATTTTTATTGGTGATAATGCGTCAGCGTTTGTGTTCATTTTACCTTCTTTGTATATTATGTCAAATTCATAGTCACATAAATCTAATCTCATTCTTGTTAATTTTGAGGATGGATTTTTATGTGTAAATAAGCTAACTAATGGTCTATGGTCAGTTACTACTGTAAATTTTCTACCATATAAGTATGGCCGAAAAAAATTTATTGACCAATGTATAGCTAATAATTCTTTTTCTGTAATAGGTTTATTTATTTTATGTTTAGTTAAAGTGCTGCTGGCATAAGAAATTGGTAAATTTTGACATATTTCACCTTGCGACAGTACTGCTCCTAAAGCGAATTGTGAAGCATCAGTTGTTAATATGAATTTTTCTTCAAAATTAGGTTATTTTAGTATTGGTGGATTTATTAATTTATTTTTAAGTTCTGTGAATGTATTCTGACATTCATTAGACCACGTGAAAAGAGTGTTTTTCTTTGTAAGTGAATTTAGTGGTTTTGCAATTTCTGCAAAATTTGGAATAAATCTTCTATAACAGTTACAAAATGCTGTAAAACATTTGTTTCATCTGCATTTGTAGGTACAGGGTAGTTTAATATTGCTTCATGCTTTCTAGGATCTGTTTTAATTCCTTCATTTGTAATTAAGTGTCCCAAATATCTTACCACAGTTCGTAAAAAATTACATTTTTGTGGATTTAATTTTAAATTATATTTTCTTAATCTGCTCAAAGTTTTTATTAAATTTCTATTATGGTGTTTCAAACTATATCCAAATATTATAATGTCATCTACATAAAGAAAAGCTTCTTCATCTAACCCCGCAAGTGCAATTGATAGTATTCTTTAAAAACTATTTGTTGATATTTTTAATCCAAATGGTAATCGTTTAAATTGATATAATCCTTTATTTGACGAAAATGCTGTTAAAGGTCTTGATTTCTTATCTAATTCTATTTGATGAAAAGAGCTAGTTAGATCTAATGTTGAAAAATATTTTGCTTTTCCTATATTATCTAAAACATCTTCCAATCTTGTTAATGGAAATTTATCGTCCATTATCTTCTTATTTAATTGTCGAAAATCTACAACTAGTCTCCATTTTTTAGTATCTGTATCATCGTTTTTCTTGGGTACTAAATATTAATAATGGTGAATTGTAAGGACTAATTGATGGTTGTATTATGTCGTCATCAATTAATTTATTTATTTGTTTATTTATTTCCTCTGTTTGTGCTTGTGGAAGCCTATAGTTTTTTATATATATTGGATTTTCGTCTAATACGGAAATTTTTTTTTTGTAAAAATTATTTGTTAAAACATCTCCTATTAAATAAAAAGTATCTGAAAATTCTTTACATATTTCAAGAATTGATTCTTTTGCGTTTTCATCTAAGTTATCTATTTTTAATTCTGTTAACAGTCTATTGTACCTTTCTTCTTTAGTTTCTAAATTATTGAACTTTTTTAAATTTATTATATGATAATTCTGTAATGGTTCAACTTTTGGTGTGATATTTTTTAGAATTACTTCATGCTCTAACGTATTTAAAATTTGTATGTGAGATACACCTTTTGCAGGTATAATAGAATTCGCTAAAAATACTGCTTTTTGTATTTCTTGATTTGTGATTACACTATCTACTGTAGCTTCTAAGTTAATTGCTTGCAACTGTTGTGTTCTCGCTGGTATTTTTATTTCCACATTTGGTAATCTGGTTATCATTGGTAAAACTATTTCCGAATTATTTATATATATACTAATCGAAAAATTTCATAATCAATTTTGCATAAGTTTTTTGCTAAAAAATCTCTACCTAATATCCCATCTGTTAAAATTGGAAAATCACTATTTACTATGTGAAATTCTTGTAGTATATTTTCTTTTTCAAAATTTATGTTTGCTATTCCAATACCTATAGAATGTGTTTCTGATTCTATATATATATTGCATTCTTTTCTGAGTGTCGTGGGGTGCACACGCATAAGAGATTTGTTCCGCGAATAATTTAAATTTTCTTTAAATAATTCACAATGAAAATTTTCTATTTCTTAACAACAACAAAAAAAAAATAAAGAAAAAGTTAATAGTTATACTTCTCAATACTTAGTATTTCATACAATTAATTTACAAATATAAATTATAAACATTTAATAAATTAAATTAAAATGCCGTGCTTTTGTAATAAAAAAATAGAACGGCAACAATTAAAAGTTTGTTGTGACGATTGCAAAAATTATTACCATGCAGCTTGTGTTAAGTTATTGGTAAGCGACATAGAATATCTTACAAAAAATAAAAAAAAATTATCATTGCGATCGCTGTACCACCTTACGCCGCAAATCTATGCATTTACCATCAACTGCTATAGCTTCAATTAGTTCAGTTGCTGCCCAACAACAAAGTTCTGTTGATTCTCCAGTGATGGTTAATGAGACTGGGAGTGACGTAGTTAATTTGCAGTTGCCATCAACAATTACTTCACAACAGAATTCTGTTAATTCTCCAGTGCTGCTTAAAGAGACTGTGAGTGACGTAATTGATTTGCAGTTACCAACAACAATTACTTTGCAACAAATTTCCAAAGAAATAATTTTACTTAAAAAGGTCAATACAAATGCGCTTACAGAAATTCAAAAACTCCAAGATGACAAAAAATACCTTGTTGGTAAAGTCAATGACCTGGAGCAAAGAATAAATTCTCTTGAACAATTACATCTAGATAATACGATAGAAATTGTTGGTATTCCAGATGTTAACAACGACAATGCTATTGGAAAAATTCAAAAAATTTTTGCTGAAGGTGTGGGAGAGAATATTGCTGTTGAACATATTGATAAATGCTTTGTTAAAAGAATTAAATTGAGTAAATCCAACTCTTCATCTGATCTTAATTCTTCATTTTCTGATGTTGTGTGTGTGAAATTTATTTCCAATAAAATTAAACATACTATTATGAAAAAAAAATCAAAAAAAAAAGCTTCGTTTGACTGGGAATATTTTTGGTAATGAATTTTCGAAAACAAACATTTATATTAATGAGAGCTTGACTGCACAATGAAGGAAATTATTTAATGCTGCTAAAATTTTTAGAAAGGAGAAACAATTTAAACATTTATGGTTCCGGAATGGTAGAATTATGCTTAGAAAGAATGACAAGAAACCTGACCATTGTCAGGTTTCTTGTCTTAATGTGAATAGTGCTGATATAATGAGAGTACAGTGTAATATCGCGAATGAAAAAGTCGTTTTTATGTGTACTTATAGATTACATGATAATAATATAGATGTTTTTTGGGTGAATTTATTAATTTATTAAACAATGAAAAAGACAATAATTTAGTATTGCTTGGTGATTTTAATATTGATATATTAAGTAAATCTAAGATTGTTGATGATTATTTATTACTGATGGCTTCTGGTTAGTGTGATAAATGAGCGCAATGGTCTGGTTAGTGTGATAAATGAGCGCACTCGTGTAATATCTGGCACATGTTTAGATCACATTTTTCTTCGGTTTATTAATGATTTAAAATTTTCATATGAAAGTGCCTCTTTTGATCTTAAAATAACAGATCATTGTATGACGGGTTTGTTGCTTAATAAAATCACGAAAGAATCTACGGATAAATACATACCATTTTCAAATTATAAAAAAATTAACTTTGATTCTTTAAATTCTCTACTTTTGTATGAATTTTGAGATAGTGTTTATTATGCAGCCAATCCATCTGTTGCTTATGATTGTTTTCTTAACATTTTACAAAACAAAATCAATATATGTAGCTATCAACCTATAAATAATTATAAACGTAAAAGACTAAAACCGCGGATGTCTAAAAAATTACTTAACAAAGTTTCGAAAAAGAATAACATTAGGCAGAAATTGCTTAAACATCCTAATAAAATTAGATTAAAAAATTATTATTCAAAGTTATGTGGTGAACTTTCATACGAAATTCCGTCATGCCGCGATAAATATTATGCAGATGAACTTAGCCAGAATAGGGGAAATACTAGAGGTGAATGGAAGGTTTAAATAATATATTAAATAGAGTTCCTGAAAAATCAAATAATATTGAATTAAAGTTAGAAAATAACATTGTTACTGATGCTGAAGATGTTGCAAATTTATTTAATAATTATTTTGTATCAATTTCAGAAAATTTAGTTTCGACTAACAGTATTAGTAATTGTAATTCCTGCAATGCTAGGCTTACTGAAGATAGTGTTCAGTGTAATAGTTTTGTATTTAATACAATTTCTCCTTCTGAAGTACATAAATTAATAAATTATGTCTCTCAAAAACTCTAATTCGTGTACAGAAGATGGTATTTCCATTACTACTCTTAAAAAAATTTCTCTTAATCTTGTTGATGTTCTTGCATTTATTTTTAATAAAAGTATAACTACTGGTATTTTTCCATCCGCACTTAAATCAGCGGAAGTTATTCCTCTTTTTAAAAAAGGGGATAGAAGTAACGTTAATAACTACAGACCGATTTCAATTCTATCTACATTTTCTAAAATATTTGAAAAATTAATTAAAAAACGTATGGTCGAATACTTAACAATTTGGGTTTCGTGAAAACAGATCAATAGAAGACGGTCTTTTACAGTTTTGCCGTAATATTTATGGTGGAATTAGCAATAAAAAAACTACCGCATCGCTTTTTGTTGACATCACGAAAGCATTTGATATGGTAAAGCACAATTTATTGCTCGAAAAACTATACAATGCTGGTTTCAGGGGATGTATATATAATTGGTTTTGCTCGTATTTGAATTCCAGAAAGCAAAAAGTTAAATTCAATAACAAATATAGTAGTAATAAAATGATTAATAATGGTGTACCGCAAGGGTCAGTATTGGGTCCAATTCTTTTCCTAATATTTATTAATTCGTTGCTAAAACTTCCTTTTAAATCGGAAATTACTGCTTTTGCTGATGATCTAGCTTGTGCTTATGCTTGTGCAAGCCGGTTAGATCTCATTGCCGATATTAATTTTGATTTAGATCTTCTCAAAAAATGGTTTTCTAGACACGAATTGCTTTTAAGCAGTAAAACTAAATTAATGATGTTTAATATCTCTGGAAAACATATAATTGATTATAACTTTGTTTTTCATTGTTGGACTTGTAAAAAGTATTGTATTTGTGATTGCAATGCATCAAGTGAACCTTCATTTTGTGAAATTTCTCAATGTGCACCTAATTGTTTTGATATTGAAATCGTTGAATCATTCAAATACCTAGGTATTACAATCGATAATAAATTAAACTGGTTTGACCACTGCGAAAATTTAAAAAATTATTTTTTATTTACAATTAGAAATTTTTATCGCCTACACAATTACTGTTCTCAAAAAACTATGGTAATGATCTACCATAGCTTATTTCAATCTAAATTGCAGTATGGTATAGTTTGTTGGGGTGGTGCTTATCTCAACAAAATTCAACCAATATTAATTGCTCAAAAGCATGTGATTAAGATAATTTGTAAAAAGAATCGACGCTTCAATAGTTTTGTACTATTTAGTGGTTTGAAGATTCTCCCAATTAGGCATTTGTATTATTATAAAACTTTGAAGATTTTTTTCATTCGAGGTGGCTCATTTTTAAATAGAATTTTACCTCACTACAGCCTACGCGTTAATGTTCGAAATTTGGTAATGGTTTTTAGATTCAACACCACTCATTTTTCTAGGTTTTTCACTGTTACTGCGCCGAAGTTATTTAATAAATTGCCGGACACAATTAGACAGATCCGTCTATTGTCACAATTTTTGCGTGATGTTAAACTATGGCTACTAAACTTAAATTATTATCAAATTGAGTACTTGCTTAATGTTTCTGTATAACTTTTAAATGTTTTGATGTTTATATTGTTTAGTTTTTTCCTTTTAAATTTTAAATTTGAATTCTATATTTGCATTTAAAGCGAAATTATGAAATTTGTTAAAGTTGCTGAAAATTGAATATTTCTTATACTTAGTAAATGTTTTTTTTTTTTTGGATTGTATTACATAGTACGATAAATTAAAGTGATTCACCCCACTACGTTTCATTTTAATCTATTTTTTTTAATGGGACATTCGACCCTATTATTTCATAATATAGAATGTTCTCTATCTTTTTTTCTTCCTCTATATTTTTTTACTTTTTTTTGCCTATATGGTGTAAATTTGGAAAACACTTATGTATTTGCAACATATAATTTTAAATAAAATTGTTTTTTGTTATGATTTAATTTTTTCTTTTTTAAAACGTAATTATTGTGATTTTTAATAATTTCTTTCATTTTTATTTAATTTATATTTAACGTAACTTTATCATTTTCGAATTTATATTTTTTTGTATCTTATTTATATTATGACTGAAGAATAAATATTTCATTATTATTATTCTGTAACTCCTGTTATCTTACATTTATTTTCGTTTAGTTGAATATCAGGATATATTTCACTTAATTTTAGGATTGATATATCAGCTCCAGTATCTATTAAAAATGTTTTTATTCCTTTAGTGATATCAGTGCAAATTGTTACATAATTTGTTAAATTTTTATTTAAATTATAGATTTTTATTGATTGTTGGCAATTCCCAAATTTAAGTCCCTCGATTGTTGGACGTCGGGGACTGTTTGCGCGTTTCCCGATTGGTGAATACAATGTACACGACTTTGATTTTGATTCCGATTTTGGTGCCGATTTGTATTAGTATTATTGTTTATTTTCATCTCCCTGCTCTAATATTTGTAGTGCATTGAGTTCTGAGGTTAAATTTTCAATTTTGTTTGCAAAATTTGTTACATTATTAACTTGTCTGATTTTAGCTAATTCAGATTGTATTCTCAGCGGTGTGGTCTTTGCTTTGAATATACTCTTAAAATTAGCTTTTAGTTGTGTTAGTGTAGTGGGTGTCTCTTGTGAGCTTATTTTTGTTCTGACTTTATCTGAAATTTTTGTTCTTATTACAAACTCAATTAATTTTTTCTTTTCATTGTCATCTTTTAGAGTTTCATGTATGTAATCAATTAGATTTAAAAAATTGTCTAATTTCTTTGTATCACCTTCAAATTCTGGGATTAATTTGTGCGTAACAGATATGTCAAATGTCGCCATTTCGATTTCTATATGATTTCGTGTTTCAATTTTTTCTTCACTATCCTCTTCCCCTTCGGAGATGGTTGAATTATGGTTGAATTATCCAAAATGTCTTGTGAATAATTATGTAAAACTAATTGTAATTCGTTATAAACCTCAAAGAATTTTTCTTTATAAGTAGCTAATAAATTTTTATCAACTACTTCTAAAATTGAATGATATATACTAGAATACTGTCTATTTATATTTTTAACTTTAGTTGGCTTATTTAAAATATATTCCGCGGAAAATTTTCTATTCGGATTTTTCTTAAAGATTAATAAAATACTTTTTATATCCTCACTTAAATTTTTAATTTCTTCCAATCTCTTCATTGGATTTTATTTATTCATCATGTAAAATAATAGTTTTTTAAAAAAAAAAAATTTTATACAATAATAAATTTTCATGAACAATTCTTCAAAAAAAAAATTTTTTTTTTGTAAATTAAACATTAGTTCTAGCAACTTCTTTTGCTATTTTTTTTGTTAATAAATTTTTAATATAATTATATGCTATATTAATAGCAATAATCAAATTTAACATTATTACAATAAGTTGTAAAATTGAAAATTTAAATTCATCTTTTGCATGAATATTTGCTGCACTACCAGCACTATTATTTATAATAACCTCTTCAGGTTTAGCATTTTGTCCACACATTACGTGGATCAAATTTGAGATTTTATTTATTCGTTAGTATAGACAAAAATATAAAACAAAATTAGAATTTCATAAATTTTTAAGTGGATTTTTTTTTATAATAATAAAGAAATTTTTAAGTGGATTTTTTTTTTATAATAATAAAGAGTAAAAAGTTAATTATGGAGTGTTAAGTATTTAAGTTAAATGGTAAACAAACATTACCAACTCAAAAAAAAAATAAGACTCATTTAAGAATTTTACAATATTTAAAATATTAAATTTATATGACTCTATATATATATATATATATATACATATATTTATTTATAATGTTTTTTTTTTAATTTCAGATATAAAATATTATATTTTTATACATAAGTAATTTATCTTCATATATAAGTAATTAAACATAAGTAATTTATTTTAATATATAAGTAATTTTAACATAAGTGAGTAATTTTAACATAAGTGATTTAGCGTTATATATTTTATTTTTATACCTAAGTAAATTTTTTCATTATCAAAGATATTTTATTTATTTGTTTTTGCATTTAATATGTTTGAATATTTTTCAAATGTATTGTGAAATGCTTCTGAAAATTTCTTGTCCGCCGTTTAACGTTTCTGCTTTCGTCGTCGCTGTTCTGTCTTTTGTTGCTTTTTTAATACTTTGATCTGTTGTACGAATTTCTTTTTCTCTAGTGTTGTTGCTATCGCAGATAATCTGTATAAATTGGCTATCTCCTTCCTTATTTGTACATATTTTCCTCCTCTTGTCTTATTTTTTGTTGTTGTTGTAGTTGGTTCTGGTGTATTTGTTACAACTGGATGTCGTGTCTTGTATTCATCTATGGATATTGGTTTTGGACCAATTTGGCGGCTATTCTCTCCTATGACTTTTTTTTATTTTCTTTTGGTGTTCGGTGGGCAGTATCGCCATGTAGCGTTTATGCTTATGATTTATATATGTTATATAGGGTTATTTAATATATATTATTTGTATACTAACTTCATCCATTTCTAGCAACAATGCTACCTCATTATTCAACAGGCAAGATTGCCGACTTTGTTGAGGAAGTTAGTTTTAGGAGTTCTAAATTTAAACAAGCGTGTTGCTTTATAATAAAGATAAGACTCGGTTGACTTCCGATTGAAAAGTGAATTTTTATTATAATTCTGTCTCTTTATATACCCTAATTATTTGTTTACAATTAAAATTCCTTAGAAATATTATTCCCTTTAAAACTATATAATTCTTATTATTTAGATTTGGTCAGCATTTTTGACCAAAATGATTTTACTTTAATTTTACTATAAAAATATATATCTACTCATATTACAATTTTGTGCATTAGGTTTAATGCATAATTCTTATCTTTTAATTTTTATATTTTTATTAAGGTGGGTACACCATGTATATACCGATATATTTTATTAAGGTTGAGTATACACTATCTGTGTGCTAGATTCATTACAGGTGTCACCAATTTTTGGAAGGATTAAACCGGGTGCGATCCTTCTACGGGAGAAACGACAAAGCTCCGTTTTCGCCAGGTTAACTCCGTTTTCTTGTACAACAAGATTTATCGCACCTTGCATTAACGAGGTTAGCGTTGTCTCGAATTTCCCAGTAACCAGAATAGCAAAGTCATCTGCGTAACAGACGATATGGTAACATGCATCTGCTAAATCTTTCTGCAGATTATCCATGACCACTAGCCACAGAAGACTACTCCCTGTGGGGTACCATTAAGATAACCTTATTTGTACCTTCCTGGACAGATAATATATCCATCCATAAACGCTTCTAAGAGTCACCAGGGACTCGTTTGAGACTCCCAAAATCAGAAGTTGACCTTCCTTCTTGATCTCCCTATGATAGACCAGGATTGAGCTCCAAGGTTCAACTTCCTGTTAAGGATGTGAATGAAACTTAGCGCCTCCTGGGGTTCCCTAAACTACTCAGGGAGCCACAAGAACATCTTGTTCAGCTTAGGGACCTCGTCTTTACCTAGTACGTGCAGGTCTGCGTCCTGCCATAGCTTACCTTTTTCAAGAACCTGTTTCTTAACGTACTCCACCGTTTCAAGGTCCTGGCAGGTTATTCTAAAGACGTGACCAGAAAATCGACTACACTCAAAGTGGGGTAAAAACCTTTTGGATATGTCAGCAGAGTGTTTATCTGCCAGAGTTCAAAGCTAGCCTTCAGGATCTTCTGGTTTCCCAAAAGAATTTTTCCCTCCGGATGCGTCCTATCTATGATGGCTATCTTCAGTGCGTCATCGACTTTGCTGGTACCATCATCTCCCGATGTTGGTAACCTGACACTTTTGACCTTACCTCTTTTGGCATTGGTTGCTCTTCTTCCTCCGACCTATCACGTTTTTTACTCAAGCTTCTAGCTTGACCATCAACGTCACCAGAGATAGAAGGCGCAGCCAACGCCTGTACCTTTTTCTCCTTCTCATCATTCGTCTTACCTTCTTTCATCCATCAGGTGAGCCACTTCCGGTCGGTACCGTTAAGATTCAAGCGAATCTTTTTACCTTCCGGGCTCTGTTTTGCCAATATATCCAAGGCTGCTGGCGACCTATCCGTTAAGGAGAGAGGCCCGCCGGTAGGCGCAGTAACTGCCGACGTTTGGGTAGATATCTCTACCCGATGTTGTTCCTTATTGACTTCCATCGTTCAAAAAAGATGCGTTTTCTTAAAAACTATTATAATTATATGTTAAGCTCTCTAGTAGCAGAAACTGAAATTATAACACGTGTGGTTTTAAGGTTAACGATAAGGTTCTAGTATACTTCTGCTTGGAATACTATTGCTAAGGATCCTAAATTCTGCGATCTGCTAAACCTGGGTCTCTCGCCATAGACTCCAGATCTTAGCCCATCGTCTATCTTGTATCCATCTGTATACCATTCGAGCTCGTTCTCTCTCGACTTTGTGTGATCCCAGTCATTCAATTGGTTGCTTTTCCTCCACCAAACCACCACCGTATATACAATTGGTTGCTTTTCCTCCACCAAACCACCGTCGTATAGGTTACGATCGGTCTGATCATTGTTAAGTACATCCAGTTTGCAATTTTTGGATGTATGCCCCAGGTCTTACAGCATATAAGTCTGCAGGTCCACAAGGAGAGATTTGCTTTTTTGACAATGTTGTTTTTATGGCTTTACCCCCAGGAATTCTTCTTGTGAGAAGTTCAGGATTACCCCCAGGAAATATTCTTGTGAGAAGTTCAGTTCTACTCCAAACAGCGTTGATTTACCTAAATTTTCTATCTTGTGTTTTTTGCTGAATGGAATTATGATTGTTTTTTCCGGGTTGACACGAAGTTCCTCCTCTGTACACCATCTTTCTACTATGTTGCATGCTTTTTAAAGTGGGTCACATTGTACGTTGGTGAATTTACCTCTAATAATTATTGCGAAGTCATCCCCATATCCTTGACAATCGAAGTCATTAACATATAGTTTGACCAGTAATCTGTCCACTACTAATGACCAAAGAAGGGATGAAAGAACACCACCTTGTGGACATCCTTTGTTCGTCCTTGCTTTGATGTTTGTACTGCCAAGGGATATTTCTATATTCCTACTTACTAGCATGGATCTAGTCCACTTACAGATTCTATCGCTGATTCCTTTCTCTCTCATTGCCCTGATAACAGATTCATGAGAGGTGTGTCCATAAAGGCCACGATCGCTACTTCCTTCTCACTTATAGACTTCTCTTTTCCCGTCAGATTCAGTAGCGCCATTTCAGTGGAATTGCCTGCTTCGTACGCGTATTCGTATCGTTGCAGAGGGTTACCCGTGAGGATCGTGTCCCTTATATATCTTTCAATGACCTTGTCCAGCGTTTTAAATGAAAGACGATAGGCTGATGGGACGCAGGTTTTTAGGATCTCCTCAGGATCTGCTTTTTTGTTCGCCTTCGGTATGAATACTACCTCTGTCCATGCTTTTGGTATATGTCCCCAGACCAAACTGGCCTTGAAAAGCCTAGTTAATATAGGGATGATTGTTGCTCCTCTGCTCCTTCTTGCAAGAGGGCCGGGAATATGCCATCCGGACCTGGTGACTTAAAGGGCTTGAATGTCTTGAATAATATTATATACACGGTTACACTCTTCTTTCAGGTTTCTGTTACTACCGATGGTTATCCTCGGATACCTATAACTCTAGTCTTTATCTACAATTAAGGATCCTGGAAAGTGTGCTTTCCATAGAGCATCAATAATTTCTTTCTTGGATTCCGTCTGTTTTCTTGAGAAAATCAATGGAGTCCGTAGCTTCAGTCGCCATAACAGTATATATACGCGCTGCTGCCGGAGGTCTTCAATACCTTCACAGAACGTCTGGAAGGAAGCTATCTTTCCCTTTCTAATCTCCTTATTATACGTCGTAAGTGCTTCTTTGTATCTTTTCCACCCCTGTGGGTTGTTGTTTCTTGCGCTGTTGAATAACCTTCTTTTCTTAGGTTCGCCATATTATTGTTCCTCCACTGTACCTGTCTGTCGCTAGTCTTGTTACGTGGTGGACAGTTGCTTTCAAATGCCTCAACTATAGACTTGCTGGTTGTCCATGCTGCCTCTTCTAGACATTCTATGTTGTTGGTACTATTTGGAATTTCTAGTTTGCTTACTAAAACTTCCTTGTAGGATATCCAGTTGGTGCGTTTCTTTGGATGATATATTGTGGTTTCGGGAATAACGTACACGATATCGAAACTTATGTGCCTATGATCCGAACATGATGGTTCGCTCGGGACATTCCAACCTTTAATACTAGTCGTCAGAAATGAAGTTGAGATAGTAAGATCTAGAACTTCGCCCCTGATTCTGTTAATGCAAGTTGGTGCATTAGCTGCATTTGCTAAAAACAGGTTATTACTAGTTATTAATTCAAGTAGTGACTCACCTCTGCTATTAATATTAGTGCTACCCCAAGTGGTGTGATGAGCGTTCGCGTCACATTCAATCAAGATTTGCATCTTGTTCATTTTTGCATAGGATAGCAGTCCGATTAATTCTGGTGATAGGCATTGTTCATCTCCGGGTAAGTACGCCGAGCATACAATAATGTCCGCTGTACCCCTTTTTGATGTCACAATGGCTGCTACTACGTCCTTTCGGCAGAATTCTGTAAATGGGAACGTAATTTATATTTTTGTTAAATAGATACAGGGTCTTGGTCTTGGGTCCTTGTAATCATATAGGAGCTTACCTTTAGAATCACCTAGCCCGCAATAGTTTCCTTTTGCTAGCCATGGTTCCTGTATTAAGGCTGATTTGATCTTTTGCGAATCTGCAACTTGCAATTGCCGATGCAGCCTTTGCATGTTGCAGATTTGCCTGCAACACCTTGAACGCATTTTCGGTGACGTCTATGTCCTCCTCTCGGGCAACGGACCATGGTGCGAGGTCTCCTTGTTTCTTCCGCCTCCTTTCTTTTTGCGCCTCCTTTCTCTTCTTGGTGATTAGGGCTTGCGCCTCCTTTCTCTTCTTGGTGATTAGGGCTTCGCGACACCTCCCTTCTGGTGTGTCTGGCACTAATCCTCGCCGTCCTACCGTGTTCCACCTTGTGCCAGCTTTTCTGGTCTTCTCTGGAAGGTGTCCTACGCTTATTTGGTGACCTTCTTCTGCGGGGAGATTCCAAGCGCCTACCATCTTTTTTATTCTTGTTTAGGGGTGGTCTGAACTCCGCAGCCTTCTTAGCATCCGTTGGTTTCTTATAGCCGCTGGTAGTTGGTAATTGCTCGGATGCAGTTCTCCAGGTTCCTTCATAACCGGGTCGATTTTAAATACCGGTTCTAGTGTCCTAGAGTTTAGTTTAGTTTAGTAAGTGGGACGTTAAGGCATTAATGTTGCCTCTCTACACCGCGACCTAAAAGATCTATTGTGCATTCCCTAATTAGTTGGGTCAGTTGATATTAAGGCTATTGTAAAACCCCAATATTTTCCTGACCGGCAGAATTTTAATCTCCTGAGGGAACAGAAAACCCTTACCTAGATAATTCAGCCTTTTCCGGGCAATGGCTTCGCAGTCGCAAAGGATATGCTGCGCTGTCTCATCATTATTTGAACAGAATCGACAGTCCCTAGTGTCAGACTTTCCGATTTTATTCAAGTGATACCTAAATGGGCAGTGGCCTGTGAGAAGACCAGTAATAACACGAAGCTCAGATTTGCTAAGTGTGAGAATCTCATTAGCTCTCTTTTTTGAAAAGTCTAAGAATTTCTTCCCCTGTCTTATGCCCGGGGAGTTATGCCAATAGTTAGATTTCAAATTTTGTTCCCATTCCCCAATTTCCTTCATTAGGTGGCTTCTGGATGTTCCACAGAAGGGTTCGGGTCCTATGAGAGGTGTGTTAGCACCTTTCCTAGCAAGTTATTGTCCTAGAGACTACCATCTCCTTCTCGTTTGCCGTTGCAGCCATCGTGGTTTCCTGATGCTTCCTAATTTCCTGCTCGTTCGTAATTAGCCTCAGGCGTAGACTCACCCTATCCAGGAAAAACCATGGTCTACAATCGAGTGATTGAAGAATCCTAGCAGAGGCTTCATCGATAGAAAGGACCATATGGTGGCCTCTTCCTGTCGATGTCTTCCTCGTCATCCGGGAAGAACCCCAAGTAGGTCACGTATGTAGGTAGGTCCTTACCTTCGACCATAATAAGCTCTGCACCTGGATACGGCTTGATGTTTTTATTATCACTCACATCCAATGCCAACCAAAGCTTAATTGAAATTAAAAAAAATGCAATAAAAATTTACAGTAATGTCTGACAAAAACAGTAGCGAATTAAAAAGTACATTTTGTGTGAAAACATTCAAGATTTTAAACATTCCAGTTTTTTTTTTCAATATATTTATTTCAAGATTTTTTTTTTAAGATTGGTACTGTGGTAATGCTCTATTACTGGTTTTTCTGGGTCAGGTAGCACACCATTTTCGAAACAATAATTACGTCATAAATACACTGCTTTTTCACGCAGAGATTTCCATTTTTCTTGTGGTCATTTTAAGTTATTCTCACTAATTTTTTTAGAAACCCCTGTAGCTTTTGTTGATGTTTCTCCAATATCCGATCATAAATCATGATATAATCTAAACACACACCCGTTAATTCAAATTCACTTAAATTAGGATTAGAATTAGTTGCGAGATCTAGAATAGTGAAATAACGTCAATTACCTAATTGTTTCAATATTTGCTTAATCCTAGGAATAGGGAATGTATCTTCAGTTGTAACAGCATCACCAGGTATGAAATATGTCATTAAATTGCATAAAAACTTTTGCTTTTTCTTTTTTAATCCAATTTTTCTCCATTTCAAGCTTTTCATATTCTTTTATTCCCATTTGTGATTTCGATTTCTGGATCAAATTTTCTCTAAAGTTTACCCAAGTTTAGTATTTTCTTCGCATTGTTTTCCTTTTCTCAAAATTTTTCATTTATTTGCAATACTTCACGTTTCCAAAGGAGTCAAACAAGGTTCCTTAATTAATACATACAGGTTCAATATTAATATTTGTTATAGTTATGTATACATTTGTGAAAGTTTTTATTTGTCCATTTCCTATGTAGATGCCTGATGTGATTTTTTTACATAGGAATTTCCCTTTTTTATTATTTGATACTTTCATAATTTCTTCTGTTGGTTTCATGTAAATTCCAATATATAACCTAACCAGTGAAAAGAATAGATATTATAGAAAAACCAATAGAGTTTAATGAAAACATGAATTATGAAATTATGAGGAATAATTATGTTACAAATAAGATGAAGAGACTAACGAAAAGACTATGTTGGAGAAAATAGCGATAAAAAAAATAAAAAAGTGAATTTAAGGTCGAACTAGCAAATATATCGGCGCAGGGAAATAAGGCCCATGGAAATAAGGCGCACAAAAAAATTAAATAAGGCCCAAAAAATTACCATACCAATGCCCAAATTTTGGGCCATATTTCATTTTCTTTGGGTAATATTTCATTTAATTTTAGTGGGCTTTATAGAAATTAATAATTCTACTTTTAATTGCTTTTCCGAATACTTTTGAAAAGGAGGATAATATAGAAATAGGCCGATAGTTATTGGCTTCTAGAGAATTTTCTTTTTTGAATAACCACTACTAATGACCAAAGAAGGGATGAAAGAACACCACCTTGTGGACATCCTTTGTTCGTCCTTGCTTTGATGTTTGTACTGCCAAGGGATATTTCTATATTCCTACTTACTAGCATGGATCTAGTCCACTTACAGATTCTATCGCTGATTCCTTTCTCTCTCATTGCCCTGATAACAGATTCATGAGAGGTGTTGTTAAAAACTCCATCGATGTCCATAAAGGCCACGATCGCTACTTCCTTCTCACTTATAGACTTCTCTTTTTTCCCCGTCAGATTCAGTAGCGCCATCTCAGTGGAATTGCCTGCTTCGTACGCGTATTCGTATCGTTGCAGAGGGTTACCCGTGAGGGTCGTGTCCCTTATATATCTTTCAATGACCTTGTCCAGCGTTTTTAAATGAAAGACGATAGGCTGATTTTTTTTTTCCTTCGGTAAATACTACCTCTGTCCATGCTTTTGGTATATGTCCCCAGACCAAACTGGCCTTGAAAAGCCTAGTTAATATAGGAATGATTGTTGCTCCTCTGCTCCTTCTTGCAAGAGGGCCGGGAATATGCCATCCGGACCTGGTGACTTAAAGGGCTTGAATGTCTTGAATGATATTATATACACGGTTACACTCTTCTTTCAGGTTTCTGTTACTACCGACGGTTGTCCTCGGATACCTATAACTCTCATCTTCATCTACAATTAAGGATCCTGGAAAGTGTGCTTTCCATAGAGCATCAATATTTTCTTTCTTGGATTCCGTCTGTTTTCTTGAGAAAATCAATGGAGTCCGTGGCTTCAGTCGCCATAACAGTATGTATACGCGCTGCTGCCGGAGGTCTTCAATACCTTCACAGAACGTCTGGAAGGAAGCTATCTTTCCCTTTCTAATCTCCTTATTATACGTCGTAAGTGCTTCTTTGTATCTTTCCCACCCCTGTGGATTGTTGTTTCTTGCACTGTTGAATAACCTTCTTTTCTTAGGTTCGCCAGATTATTGTTCCTCCACTGTACCTGTCTGTTGCTAGTCTTGTTACGTGGTGGACAGTTGCTTTCAAATGCCTCAACTATACATTGCTGATTGCCCATGCTGCCTCTTCTAGACATTCTATGTTGTTGGTACTATTTGGAATTTCTAGTTTGCTTACTAAAACTTCCTTGTAGGATATCCAGTTGGTGCGTTTCTTTGGATGATATATTGTGGTTTCGGGAATAACGTACACGATATCGAACCTTATGTGCCTATGATCCGAACATGATGGTTCGCTCGGGACATTCCAACCTTTAATACTAGTCATCAGAAATGAAGTTGAGATAGTAAGATCTAGAACTTCGCCCCTGATTCTGTTAATGCAAGTTGGTGCATTAGCTGCATTTGCTAAAAACAGGTTATTACTAGTTATTAATTCAAGTAGTGACTCACCTCTGCTATTAATATTAGTGCTACCCCAAGTGGTGTGATGAGCGTTCGCGTCACATCCAATCAAGATTTGCATCTTGTTCATTTTTGCATAGGATAGCAGTCCGATTAATTCTGGTGATAGGCATTGTTCATCTCCGGGTAAGTACGCCGAGCATACAATAATGTCCGCTGTACCCCTTTTGGTTGTCACAATGGCTGCTACTACGTCCTTTCGGCAGAATTCTGTAAATGGGAACGTAATTTATATTTTTGTTAAATAGATACAGGGTCTTGGTCTTGGGTCCTTGTAATCATATAGGAGCTTACCTTTAGAATCACCTAGCCCGCAATAGTTTCATTTTGCTAGCCATGGTTCCTGTATTAAGGCTGATTTGTTCTTTTGCGAATCTGCAACTTGCAATTGCCGATGCAGCCTTTGCATGTTGCAGATTTGCCTGCAACACCTTGAAAGCATTTTCGGTGCCGTCTATGTCCTCCTCTCGGGCAACGGACCATGGTGCGAGGTCTCCTTGTTTCTTCCGCTTCTTGAGGGACCATGGTGAGGCTCCTTACTCCTTCTTCTGGAAGAGAGACCACTTGGAGCCTCCCTGCTTCTTCTCCGACGTTCCGGATTGCGCCTCCTTTCTCTTCTTGGTGATTAGGGGCTTCGCGACACCTCCCTTCTGGTGTGTCTGGCACGAATCCTCGCCGTCCTACCGTGTTCCACCTTGTGCCAGCTTTTCAGGTCTTCTCTGGAAGGTGTCCTACGCTTATTTGGTGACCTTCTTCCAAGCGCCTACCATCTTTGTTATTCTTGTTTAGGGGTGGTCTGAACTCCGCAGCCTTCTTAGCATCCGCTAGTTTCTTATAGCCGCTGGTAGTTGGTAATTGCTCGGATGCAGTTCTCCAGGTTCCTTCATAACCGGGTCGACTTTAAATACTGGTTCTAGTGTCCTAGAGACTACCATATCCTTCTCGTTTGCCGTTGCAGCCGTCGTGGGTTCCTGATGCTTCCTAATTTCTTGCTCGTTCGTAATTAGCCTCAGGCGTAGACTCACCCTATCCAGGAAAAACCATGGTCTGCAATCGAGTGATTGAAGAATCCTAGCAGAGGCTTCATCGATAGAAAGGACCATATGGTGGCCTCTTCCTGTCGATGTCTTCCTCGTCATCCGGGAAGAACCCCAAGTAGGTCACGTATGTAGGTAGGTCACGTATGTAGGTAGGTCCTTACCTTCGACCATAATAAGCTCTGCACCTGGATACGGCTTGATGTTTTTATTATCACTCACATCCAATACCAACCAAAGCTTAATTGAAATTAAAAAAAATGCAATAAAAATTTACAGTAATGTCTGACAAAAACAGTAGCGAATTAAAAAGTACATTTTGTGTGAAAACATTCAAGATTTTAAACATTCCAGATTTTTTTTTCAATATATTTATTTCAAGATTTTTTTTTAAGATTGGTACTGTGGTAATGCTCTATTACTGGTTTTTCTGGGTCAGGTAGCACACCATTTTCGAAACAATAATTACGTCATAAATACACTGCTTTTTCATGCAGAGATTTCCATTTTTCTTGTGGTCATTTTAAGTTATTCTCACTAATTTTTTCAGAAACCCCTGTAGCTTTTGTTGATGTTTCTCCAATATCCGATCATAAATCATGATATGATCTAAACACACACCCGTTAATTCAAATTCACTTAAATTAGGATTAGTATTAGTTGCGAGATCTAGAATAGTGAAATATCGTCAATTACCTAATTGTTTCAATATTTGCTTAATCCTAGGAATAGGGAATGTATCTTCAGTTGTAACAGCATCACCGGGTATGAAATATGTCATTAAATTGCATAAAAACTTTTGCTTTTTCTTTTTTAATCCAATTTTTCTCCATTTGAAGCTTTTCATATTCTTTTATTCCCATTTGTGATTTCGATTTCTGGATCAAATTTTCTCTAAAGTTTACCCAAGTTAAGTATTTTCTTCGCATTGTTTTCCTTTTCTCAAAATTTTTCATTTATTTGCAATACTTCACGTTTCCAAAGGAGTCAAACAAGGTTCCTTAATTAATACATACAGGTTCAATATTAATATTTGTTATAGTTATGTATACATTTGTGAAAGTTTTTATTTGTCCATTTCCTATGTAGATGCCTGATATGATTTTTTTACATAGGAATTTCCCTTTTTTATTATTTCATACTTTTATAATTTCTTCTGTTGGTTTCATGTAAATTCCAATATATAACCTAACCAGTGAAAAGAATAGATATTATAGAAAAACCAATAGAGTTTAATGAAAACATGAATTATGAAATTATGAGGAATAATTATGTTACAAATAACATGAAGAGACTAACGAAAAGACTATGTTGGAGAAAATAGCGATAAAAAAAATAAAAAAGTGAATTTAAGATCGAACTAGCAAATATATCGGCGCAGGGAAATAAGGCCCATGGAAATAAGGCGCACAAAAAAATGAAGTAAGGCCCAAAAAATCACCATACCAATGCCCAAATTTTTGGCCATATTTCATTTTCTTTGGGTAATATTTCATTTAATTTTAGTGGGCTTTATAGAAATTAATAATTCTACTTTTAATTGCTTTTCCGAATATTTTTGAAAAGGAGGATAATATAGAAATAGGCCGAGAGTTATTGGCTTCTAGAGAATTTTCTTTTTTGAATAACGGAACTACTTCTGCAATTTTCAGTTTTTCTGGAAAATTACCAGATATTATACTTTTGTTGAATATGTGTGCAAGAACATCTACTATCTGGAAGGATATTTTTTTAAGAATATTACTTGACACACAATCCGAAGTCTTGGAATTTGAATTTTTTAAACCCTTGATAATTCTGTGCAGTTCAAGTGAGGAGATAGGTTCAAAGAAAAAACTTTCAACTTGATAAGGCTCATCAATAATATTTTCATCATGATTAGATATAGAATCATTCAACGGAAATTGTTGAGAAATGTTTACAAAAAATTCATTAAAGTGATTAACAATTATTTTGGGATTTGAAATTATATCATTATTAATGTTTAAAACTATATCATTTATCTTATTATTTTTGTTTAAAATACTATTTACTAAGTCCCATTCTTTTTTTGAATCAGCTTTATAATTTTCAAATTTATCACCAAAATAATTATATTTGCAACTTTCAATTTCCTTTTTAATTTCTTTACATAATATATCATAATATTTATTTAAACGAATATTATTAGGATGTTTTTCCACTCTATATCTTAATTTATTACGTTTACGAATTTTAATTAGAAGCCTATTTGTAAGCCACGGCTTAATTTTTTTAATTTCATACATACATGCTCAGAACGGAATGAACTTTCTCTTATATGATGCGATAAAATTGAGATAAACTTATCAAAAGCCAAGGAAGCGTCATCTTCTAAATATACTTCATTCCAAAATTCAAGATTTAAAATTGAATTTAATTTTACGTAATCAACATACTCGGAAGAATTGATCATATATTTTTCTTTAGCTTTTGTGTAAAGATTTTTAAAAACAACACCTGTCATAACATGATCAGTAATTCTTATATCATTTACAAAGCTATGAACACAATGTTCAATATTCTTATGAGATCTAAAAAAAATATGATCAATACATGTTGAACTTGTTGAACTAACTCTAGTAGGAGTATCAATTAATGAAACAAAACCATTAGATGCAAGTAAAAGTTGATAATCATCAACATCTTTAGACTTAGAAAACAGATCAATATTTAAATCACCAAAAATTGTGCAATTTTTTGATTTTATATCGTTTAAATAATTAGAAAACTCATCTAAGAAAATATTAATTCTATGCTCATTTAATCTATATATACATATAAAACAATAATTAATCTCATTAATTTCACACACTACTTTTAAAACATCAGCACTATTTAAATTAATAAAAGAAACATCACACATTATGTCATTTCTTACAAAAGCAGCAATACCACCTGAAGCATAGTTATTATTGCAACAAGCAAAGAAATTGTAATCAGGAATGCTATAATTATTCTTTTCATTTTCATAAATCCAGAGTTCACTCAGAAAAATAATATCCGGAAAATTATAAGAAGTTAATAAGTTTGTTAAAAATGAATCAAAATTTCTACGCATACTTCTTATATTCTGATGTACTACAGTGAAGTTTGGGAGATTTGCATGATTAGATTCAACAATATTACTATTAATAAAACTATTTGTATTTACAAAATTTGCAGAAGGCACACGATTAAAATTACCAAAATCAAAATTAACTTCGTTATTTAAACTATTCATTAAAAATTTACAAGAAATTTAATTTAATTATAAAATTTTATCAAGATCTGCAAAAGTTTTAATTTTAATTACCCTGTCATCTTTTTTTTTCTCAATAATATTGATGAATTTCTAATCCAAATGTATTTATATTTTTTTTTTGTTTGACTTCTTTTGCTTTTGTAAGAAGGGATCTCGTAAAAACAGTGAGACTATCATTTAAAAATATATTATTACTCCCATACTCACTGCCAAAATTACCGGCATTCAATTTGCTGTGTTTTTAAAAATTTCAATTTGCTGTGTTTTTAAAAATTTTAACTGTGTGAATTGGTTAAAAATTTTACATAATTAAATTCTAAGGAAAATTCAATATGAATAGAGTATTTAAAATATATTTCCCATTAATTTTGCTAATTTTAACAAAATTAAATTTTTAATAATAATAATAATATAATATTATTATTTTTATTTTTAAATTTATTATTTTATTAATTATTAATTTTTAATTTTTTTTTACTTAAAAAACAAAAAAAAAATTTGATACAAATTTAAATTTCAATCAAAAATTTATTTATTTTCAAAAATTAATGAATTTTAAATTAATTTATTTCAATCAAAAATTTAACTAAAGTGTCAAAATTTATACTAGGTCCAGAGCAGATAAAATTTCGGCGCCTTCTTGTGGTGAATAAAACTTTCAAAAATTTTAATTTTACTGTCATAATTTTAATTTTTAACCAATTTTTAACCAATTCACACACACCCTTAATATAGAAATACAATATTTGTTTGGAAAGATCGCAAAATTTAAAATAAAATAAAACTGTAGAGAAATTCTCAATATACGTGTTAACCCCACAACACTCACTATGAGAATGAAATATTTAACTGTTGTTTTTCATTGCTAGGCTAAGAACTTTTCGGACAGCTCTAGTAAAATATTTTTGTCCATCGATGCATCAATTGAATGCTTCAGAAGAGGAAATATCAAATATACTAGAAATGCGATGGAACACATTTTACCAATTCAAACGTAAAGCGTTTAAAGTTTGGATTGTAAATCTACCAGCGGAAACATAATGGTTGTTGTACTTTGTCCAGCATATTTAAAAAAATTCATAATGCAAGATATAATTATAAAGCTTTTTAAGAATGAAATTTTACTTGGTGAATCTTTACCAAAAAAGAAGGGAAAGCTGGCGCAGGAAAGCTAATCTAAAATAAAACAAATCAGACAATCCCATAGTCCGATTTTATGCCGCTAGAGGGCAGTAAAATACAAGTAAAAACCTTTAATTTAAGGCGTGTTTTTTATTTAAATCTATAGATCAATAAGATTTTTTTTAATCTGAAATCAGACTAATCTGACTTTTCGAATAAAAAACAGGTTTCCGATTTTTCAGAATAAAAATTTTTCAGTGCTACCAGATAAAAAATACAGGCTGTCACTTCTGAATTACTTAATTGTCCAATTATATTCATTAAAAACAAACAAACATAAACATATACTTACTATGTTTTGAAGTGTTTCCATTAACAATTTCATCCTCTACCTCTAATTAATTCTTCTTAATTATATACCATTTCTTAAAAAAAAACACTATTTTTCGTTATAAAAAGAAAAATTATTTCAGTGAATATTAATTTTTTCTTTTTAATATCAATAAACGTCATAAAGAAAAGGTATTTTAAATTGAATATCAATAAACGTCATAAAGAAAATATATTTTAAATTGAAGTAAGCTGAAATTTAAAATTAATAATGAAGTAAGCCAGAAACAGAAATAAATCTGAAAAATCTGAGAAAATTGTTCGATCAAAAAAATCAATCTGATTAATCTGAGATTGGAATAAAAAATACGATAAAGAAACCCCGGGTTTGTCAAAAGCACATTTCCTCAAAATCGCCTCATGTAGAACTATGAGCTATTCTAACACAATGGGAATTGCTATACGTGTATAGTATATTTTTGTAGTATTTTCAATATACTATACATAGGAAAGATAAAAAATAATATGGTAAATATAGGTAAAAAATGTGTCCTGTTCGATTTTATTAATTTTTTTTGCTTTTATTCCAGCAAAATATACACTCATCGAAATTCAATTAAAGGCATCCATATTTTTGTTATTTTCGTTAGTTTTTTGTGTGTTTTTTTCTGAAAACTTATTACCGTTTATGTAAATAATGAGTTTAAAAATTATTAGTCATGCAAGCTAAAGGAAAAAATTGTTTAAAAGGAAAATAACGGAAGATTACAAAAGAAACATAAGTAAAAAGTGAGAAATTCAATTAAAGGCATTCTGTTTTGTCCTTTGTTATGATAACATCTAAGTGTGAGCTCTGTTTTTTTTTTTTATTATTTTAAAGATATTCAATAAAATTTGTTTTGTTTTGTTTTTGTAATTTCTAATCGGTTTGCAAATGGGGAAAAAAAAACTTTGACGAGTGAAGAAGTAGCTAAAATTCACGTTTATAAAGAATGCGGTTTTTCAAATAGACAAATTGCATTAAAATTAGGTAGATCAGCAACTGCTGTTAATAATGTAATGAAATTAAAAAAAAATTATGGTGTAAGACGTAGGAACCAGAATAATCAAAAAATTTCAGAGCGTACCAAAGCTGCTATTATTCGTTGCGCGCTAGATGGACAATCAACAGCATCACAAATCGTTAAACAATTAGACTTGCCGATAGGTACACGGCGTGTCCAACAAATCCTATCTAAAAGTGGTCGCTTAAAATGGCAGAAAAAAAGGAATAAACCAGCACTGAATTTCAATCATAAACAAAAAAAGATTGCAATTTGCGAAAAAATACATGTCCTGGGCCTCTGAATGGAAAAATGTCATCTTTTCCGATGAAAAAAAATTTAATCTAGACGGCCCAGACGGTTTTAATTATTACTGGCATGATTTAAGATCCCAAAAACAAATATCAACGTCAAGAAACTTCGGTGGTGGCACCGTAATGGTCTGGGCTGGATTTAGCAATTACGGCAAAACCCCAATTTGTAAAATTACGACCAGAATGAAATCTAGCAATTATGTTGAGCTATTGGAAAATGTGTTAATTGAATTTGGTGAAACCTAACCTTCAGATCAATGGATTTTCCAACAGGATAACGCCGCTATACATAATTCTCGTGAGACACAAGCATGGTTTAATGAAAAAAATATTGAAATTTTAGATTGGCCAGCTCGGTCTCCTGATCTAAACCCTATAGAAA
Organism: Empis stercorea; assembly: GCA_949752835.1. NCBI lineage: Eukaryota > Metazoa > Arthropoda > Insecta > Diptera > Empididae > Empis > Empis stercorea. The sequence continues at coordinate 40,822,483 of OX457085.1, forward strand.
ACATGTGGGGGAATTTAGCTCGAAGAGTTTATGCCCAAGGACGCCAGTACAACAGTGTCGGACAACTAAGTAAGGCTATTTCTGAAGAATGGAACAAAATTCCAAGCTCTGATCTACACAACTTAATTTCATCAATGCCTAGACGAATATTTGAAGTGATGCGCTATGCAGGAAGCTACACACATTATTAAATAACATTTCATATGGATTTTTATTGTTATTTTATTTTTTTTATGATTCAACATAAGTGCCTTTAATTGAATTTCGCACTAAAATAATAATTTTATTTTTGTTTTTGCTATTTTGTTATTAAATTAAATATAATATTAAAAAATACATATAAATATTTTTTAAATACTACAACTGTAAAATTTTACTGCAATTTTTATGAAAATTTTATTCATTTTTACACATATTTGGGCAAAAAACTAGTTGCCTTTAATTGAATTTCGATGAGTGTATATACACTTATCATTTAAGTTTCTGTAATTTTGCTTTTAATTGAACATAATGTGATATGAAATAATATCCAATATTCCATTTATATAGCTCCTAAAGATATGCAAAATATTCGTTTTTGCAAAATTTTATATGATTATGCATTTTGATTAATTCTAAGTGTGGGGCAAATGATTATAATTTATTAATTAATGCACTTTAAAGAAATATGTTTTTCGAAAGTTTTCTCAGTATTTGTTTTTAAATATAATGTGCAGTTATAATGTTACCAGTAAATTAAATTGTAATTTTTTGATTTTTGAAGTGCCACAACGGAAAGGGGAGGGGAGATACGGATATAATTTCTTCAGAGACTCTAGTTAGTTTTTAGATATCTCTTTGGTACATAATTTTCAACCTTCCATAATAAGCAGTTTGGGAAATACAGGGTGTTAAAAAAACTAAAAAAAGTTGTATTTATCTTCATACGGTATTTTTAAACAGTAAAGAATTAAATTTAAAAAAAACTGTTAATTTCACAATTACGATAAAAGATTTTCCTATCTTTTAGCTTTTACAGACCTCAAAATTTTTTAATGGTTTAAAAGTTATTAGATGTTCAATATAGGCAATTTTCGAACTTGGAGGGGGAATAACTCAGAGGGAAAAGAGATAGAAGAAAATTAAGTTTTACTGGACCTATTATTTTATTACTATCTAACACGCTATCTTAATAGATGTAGAAGTTTGTGTAAACGGACAGACGGACAGACAGAGTGAAACTAATATACACATTTCTTCCACTTTGGTTGGAAATGTGCTAAAAACAGACATTCAGATTGATCAGATTAGTCTGAGCGGAATAAAAAACACTTTCAGATTAATCAGATTAATCTGAGCTGAATAAAAAACACTTTCAGATTAATCAGATTGATCAGATTAATCTTAGCAGGAATAAAAAACACACCTTTAATATACATAGTAATAGTGAACCAAAAATGAAGTAAGTGACTAACCGTATTTCGGTAACCGTATTGTCAATAAGCGCCAAAAAATAGGTTTAATATAGTATCTGTCGCATCTGATTTCCTATGTAGATAGATACCCGATGTGATTTTTTTTACATAGGAATTTCCCTTGTTTATTATTTGATACTTTTATAATTTCTTCTGTTTGCTTGATGTAAATTACAATATTTAACCTAACCAGTGAAAAGAATAGATATTACAGAAAAACCAATAGAGTTTAATGAAAACATGAATTATGAAATTATGAGGAATAATTATGTTACAAATAAGATGAAGAGACTAATGAAAGGACTATGTTAGAGAAAATAAGGATAAAAAAAATTAAGATCGAACCAGCAAAAATATCTACTATTTTAAAAAAAAATTAAGAAATTAAGATCGAACCAGCAAAAATAAATACGAATTTTAAAAAAAATATTATTAATACATATATCTTTTTGAATGAATGAATAATTAAATTATAATATCGGCATATCCAATTTGGTATAAAAATTTTTTGCAATGGAATTCCATTCTTCCATTATTATATATGTGAACATATATGTAGGTTTAAGTTGGTGCGTATGGCTTTAAGACTCACATTTTTTATATTACAATATGGCAATATGACTCATTCGAGTGAGTGTTAAAGCCATCCACGAAAAATTCGCTTTTGGCTTTAAGACTCACTCTAATGGGTCATAACGCCATTATGGCGTTATCACATATGGTCTTACAATACCGCACCAAAGACTGAGAGAAGTAAAACTTAAAATACATCCTGGTTAATGTAGTTTTCTGAGAAAAGAAGTACTATATTTAGGCCACATTATTTCTGTGAATGGCATTTTGCCTGATCCATCAAAACCAACTGCAATTTAAAAAATTTCCACAACCAAACAATGCCGACAAAGTTCGAAGATTGGCTTCAATAACAATACCACTAAATAAATTTAAAAAAATATAAATAAAAAAAACTTTTTTTAAATACATATATTTTCCCTTAAAGTAATATTCAACTAAAAAGTAATAAACAAGCCAATAATAATAATATATAATAGTAATAAAAATTTCTGTATTTCGTAATAATAAAATCTGATTTTACATAATATATCAATATAGAAAATTAAATAACATAATTAAATGTTTTTTTTTCTCAGTTTATTTGTAACTGAGTAATTAGTTTAAACAATTGACATTTGAGTAAAATGACTTGTAGACAAATATTCTTTAATAGTTGCCCTTTAAAAAATTTCCGATTTTATGACACCCTGCTGGGCTGAGTACATCACTTTAACTTGAGAATCGAGTTTGAAGATCAAAGGGCTGAGATCTCTTTAGTCTTCTTTGAACATTAGCTGTTTGTAGAGATCTGGCAAATTCATTCGGATGAATAGATAGTCTGTTATGATAGTTCGTGCTGATATTATTGATTTCCTGTTTGACAGATCTTAGTTTTAGATCATTTAGAATAGTACTGTTTTTGACGTACCATGGCGCTTTGACTATATTTCTTAAGGTTTTTGACTGGAAACGTTCAAATTTGCTGGCAGTACCCCACAATTCGATGCCGTACGGCCAGATCGGTTTTATGATGGTTTTGTAGATTATCACTTCATTTTCTAGAGATAATTGCGATTTTTTGCCTAGGAGTCAATACATGGAACCTAGTTTTATTCTAAGCTGCTTGATTTTGTTGTGAATGTGTGTTCTCCAAACTAGCTTTCTGTCCAAATGCAATCCGAGATATTTAGCGGAGTCTGTTTGCGGTAGGGTAACGTTGTTGAAGTAGACTGGTGGGCAATTTTCAATACATGGAACCTAGTTTTATTCTAAGCTGCTTGATTTTGTTGTGAATGTGTGTTCTCCAAACTAGCTTTCTGTCCAAATGCAATCCGAGATATTTAGCGGAGTCTGTTTGCGGTAGGGTAACGTTGTTGAAGTAGACTGGTGGGCAATTTTCTCTTCTTGTCGTAAATGTTACATGTACCGATTTAGATTCATTTGCTTTGATTCTCCATCTGTTTAACCCTTTGACTATAAAATATATGGACTGCTAGTAACCAATTTCATTGCTGTAGCTATGACCGACTATGCGCATACCACCAGAGATGGCGAAAAAAGGAACTAACTATTCCGAATTGCCTTTGGCGACGCTCGCATTTTTGACGGCCAATAAAACAACTAAATCATTTATGAGAATTCCATAGATTTTACTTGAGAATTCTACTGGATTTAATTCAGAATTCCATAACTTTAGTTCTTTTATTGGGCATCTCTGGTGCTATGCGTCATAACAGTATTTAGTTACCAGTCATAACCAGTATTTAGCTACCAGTCATAACAGTATTTTTTCTTTGACAGCAAAGGAAATTATAAGCGATTAGCAGTCCATATATTATATAGTCAAAGGTTTAACCAGTATAATTTTGTACAGGCTGTTTTGCAGATTTAGCGATGCCACTTCAGGGCTGGAGTTTGACGACATAATAGCAGTGTCGTCTGCGAATGTTGCTGTTGTGGTGAGATCATCTGTTAGTAAGTCTGCGGTGAAGAGCAAATAAAGTAACGGACAAAGAACACTTCCTTGCGGTACTCCTGAATTGATGTCATATAGATTTGTGCGTACTGTGTTGTACTTAACCATTAATTGTCTATTATTTAGGTACGATGACAGGACTTCGTACAAGTGGTGGGGAAGTGTTTTTTTTAGTTTATGTAATAATCCTGTATGCCAGACGTTATCGAAGGCTTGCGAGATATCCAGAAACGCTGCACAGCAATATTTTTTCTGATGAAGCGCGGTATTGATTTCTTGGACAACCCTGTGTATTTGCTCGATAGTACCGTGTTTATTTCTAAAACCAAACTGGTGGTTTGGTATGAGGTGATGATCATTAATAAAGTCAAGTAGACGTGGAAACGTGGTAGTTTTTCCAATACTTTAGAGAGTTGGAAGAAGACTTATTGGTCGGTACGAATCGACCAGATTGTGATCTTTCCCTGGTTTCGGAATCAGTATGATTTGTTCAATTTTCCATTCTTTCGGGAAATAAGATGTTCTCAGGACTCCGTTGAAGATGTATGTTAGGTATTGTACTGCATTTCTAGAAAGTTTTTTTAACATTTTTCCATCGATGTTATCGTAACCTGGAGATTTTTTGATATTTATGTTATCTATGACTTCTTTAACTTAGGTTTTTTATTGGTAAGCTCATTTGAAACGGGGAAGACAAAAAATCGATAATTTCGCTGTGGTCCGAATCATCAGTGTCTGCGGGATATGGCGTAAATGTCTTCTGTAGATGTTCTGCAAACGTTTGCGCTTTGTCGTCGTCACTGTTAGCCCATTCGTTGTTGCGTTTTCTGATAGGTGGGATGTGTTTTTGAGGTTTCTTGATTTTAGTCGTTGCTTTCCACAGTGTATAGTCGGTCTGTTTTGTTGGAGACAGATTTCGCAGAAATTTACTCACTGAATCGTTTTTAAGTTTTAGTAGCAATGCTCGTTTTTAAGTTTTAGTAGCAATTCAAATATTTAGTTGCTCGGTTTAGTTTCAACTTATCGGAAGGAGCTCTGGTTATTTGCCAAATTTTTCTAAGCGCTCTTTTCTTCTCTATTACAAAAGAAAAACATACAAGATTATTCTTTGATAACTAACGGGCACACCGTATATTATCTGTTGCGGTGTTGCTTCTTTGGTGGATTCTATTATTACCCTGTTGAAATTATTAACAGCTTCCGATATTTGATCGGCGTTTTTTAGTGGGATCTGTTGACAAGTTGGTGTCTATTAATGTTCTGTATGTATCCCAGTTGGTTAAGTTATGGTGTGGCTTAGGTGGTCCATTGGCGTCTGAAATTATAGCATTTAGCGACAAAATTACTGGAGAATGATTCGATGATCAGCTGTGGTGTTTTTGACTGGTACTCCTTTTACAATGTAGAAGTCTATATGGTCAGGTATTTTTCTTTTGTCGGTGGGCCAGTACGTTGGTTGGCCAGTCGAAATGCTGTTTAGTCCACAGTCTTCCATTTTTGGAACAATTGTCTTCCCCTATGTGAGATGATACGTGAACCCCAGTAGGTGTGTTTCGCGTTATAGTCGCCACCGGCGATGAACCTGTTACCTACTGTTTTGAAGTAATCTTTAAAGTGTCCTTTGTTCAAGCTGTGTTTTGGTAGACAATACAGAGCGGAGATGGTTAATGGACCACATCAGTTTTCCACGTATAAGCTAGTAGCTTGTATGTATTCTTTATTATACTTCGGTAGTTCATAGTGTTACATTGTACTTTTAACTAGGATGGCTGAGCCACCATGTGCTGTACCATCCGGGTGTTTTGTGTAGATCTTATAATTGTTTATTTTAAAGTAATTTTTAGTTGTGAAATGTGTTTCAGATGTAAGGAGTATATAAATTTTGTGAATAGTTAGGAATGTGGATAGTTCAAGTCCATGTTCTGATAGCGCATTGGCGTTCCAGATTGCTATTTTAAATAGTTTTAAATAAATAGGGCCATTTTTGTGACTAATGATCGCGGTTAATAAGTGAATCATAGATACCATTTGTTGCTGATTCAACTGATTGATTGGGAGCGCCAGTTGAGCTGCGATCTTGAACAAGAACTTTTAATTGCCGATTTTCATCTTTTAGGACTTTTATTTCATTAAGTAATAATGTGAGGTCATTTTGATTCTCAGTGACTAAACCATTATTATTATTGTTCGGTATTACTGGCGGTGGCGGGGAATGCAACATATTGGATGTGTAAACCACACTGTGGTGGTAGAGTAGTATATTGGGTGTGTAAACCACATATTGGGTGTGTAAACCACACTACTTACCACTTTTGTGCCAACGGCAACTCTTAACATTGGCACCCCTGTCAGCGGAAGCCAATTGATTTGACAGTAATGATAGTTGTGAAATTATGATTTGCAAAAATGTTTGTAAACAAAGGAAATTATCTACCGATATTTTGTATAATTTTGTGAAAATTTAACTGTGTAGTTAATACTGTATAAACTATTTAAAAATTTTTTTTTTTAAACTACTAAAAGCACAAGCGCACATGTTGAAAGTCCGAAATGAACTGAATTAACTGTTTAAGAAAAGTATATAACATTATTATTTAATAACATTTAAAAGAGAAAAATAAAATTAAATTTAATAAAATATATTAAATAAAAATTTAAATCTTATATTAGTTAAAAATTCGATAGTTAAAGTTAATACATGATTGAGTTTAAGATACTTAATATTGAAAATTTAAGATAAAAAGAAAAGAAAATTTAAGATTATTAGGAACATAGTTATATTATTAGGATATAGTTAGCGACATTCAGTTGCCCAAGTAGACTAGTGTCGAATGTACCATTAATTTACGATAACAGATGATGGGGTTATGAATACAAAAAAGAAGTACAAAAATCAACAATGAATAAAATTACAATAGAACATAAAAAAAATAGGTAAATTTAAATAGCTAAATAAAATTAAATAGAAATTGAAGAAACAAAAAATATTAATAAAAGTAAAAAAAAAGAAAATTCAAGTTATTGGTTTTATTATGTGGGTAATTTCTGAATGATTAAATGAAAAAAGCCATAATTTAATTTGCTTTAAGAATACTGACTCTACTCTCTCACATCTTAAATTATCTGGCAACTTATTGAACGAGGCGCAATAACATTATAAAAGTGACAAAAATGCATTTGATTAATTTTCGGTACCATTACGACGAGTCTGTTATTTACACGTAAATTGTGAACTTCTGGGCATAAAAAGAACTTGATTTCTATAGACATTTTTTAATACTTTATAAAAATACAAATGCATTACTGGAAGAATACGCAAGTTTCTGAAAAGGACAAAACTTGGAGTTGAATGATTAGCTTTACAAATAATACGAATGGCATGTTTTTGCTTTATAAGGACTGGCTCAATTTTAATGTTATGAGTACCATCCCAGCAATTTATCCCCGTATTCAAGTTTTGATTTAAATAAGCCATTATTCATCAATTTTAAGATTGCTAGAGGGTTGTAAAGACTCAGATGGTAAAGTTGTCTCACAACTATGTTTAAAAATTGTTTTAGATATGAGGTGTGATCCCTCCAACTTAGTTGTGAATCTAAAACAACACCCAAATATTTAAATTTATCTACAAATTCAATTTTAAAGCAGTTATAATTTCAGTTAATAGAGTCATAGTAACTAATTAAAAATCTATCATGAATACAATAATTTATTAGTTGATATTAGTAGAAAAATCTTCACAAACCTGTCCCGAGTGGTTAAAAAGCATGAAGTTTGTTTTGTTGCTGCTTACTAACTAATGCTTTTGAAACCACTGACGGATAAGTTCAAAATCAAAGTTCACATCAGTAAAAGTATGCAATAGATTACTACTAGAGTAGGACAGAGTAGTATCATCTGTAAAAGCTGTTATCGTACCTTTAAAATTCTGATTGAAGAGCGAGATAATACCACATCAAGATACTTTCCTGTGGAGCTTCAGTACAGGCCAATAATAGTTAGGGTAAGTCATTGCATTAATTCTCATAAGATCTTTCTCTTAATATTGTTGACCGTTACTGAAGCTCCACAGCAAAGTACCTTGATGTGGTATTATTTGCTTGTTCATTGTTTATTCCTTTTTAGTTCAATATTACTATAAGGAAAAGTATATTTAAAAAGGCTCCACGGAATAGCTTCCGTTGAGATGTACTCTTCAAGACCTTTTATTTGGTACCTCACATGATTTTTTTTATAATGATTTTTTTTTTTTTGCCCCACATGACCCACTTTTGGCACCCCGTATAACGGAGAGGCCCCACAGACTACTCAACGGGATGTAGTAAAAATTAAACTTATATTGACTTATATTGAAAGAATATAATTTGTATGAAGAATATTCACCAGGAAAGCAAAGAAAGGAAAATGAAAATTGTAAAAAATAAATAAATTAAAAAGTCAACAAGATATTATATTAGACCCAAATAAAATATTAGCTTACATAATTGTATTATAATCGTTTGAAATTGTATTTATAATATTATAATTGTATTATATTATATATATATTTGATGCATTAAATTCATATATATATATATATATATATATATATATATATATATATATATATATATATTAAATAATGCTGAGAAAAAGTATAGTACAAAAAGGAATTAGGAATTATTAGCCATAGTATGGTCTATTAAACATTATCGGCCATAGCTTTCCGGGAGGCGATTTTGAACAGACGAGTTTATTTATTTCAATAAGATTGACTACATTTCGACGTATATTGAAAGAATATAATTTTTATGAAGAATATTCACCAGGAAAGCAAAGAAAAGAAAATGAAAAAAGTTCAGTTAACTGAACTATAAAATTGTTAATATATCTTTAAAAAGCTAACCTCTTAGGAATAGAGCTTGCGGTACTCTTAGGAAGAAATAGCACACCACACTTGCTGTAACACATTTTAAGTGTTTTTTTCGTTGTAATTGAGTACTCCTGGATCCTACGCTTCAGAATACCGCATATATACATGTTCGATGAGGTATTCTGAAGCGTAGGATCCAGGAGTACTCTATTACCTCGACAGAAAAAGACTTAAAAATGTGTTACAGCAAGGCTGGAGCTAGTTAGCTCTATACCTAAGACTAACAGGGTCGCTGCTATCATAACAGCCAAATGCGACCAAGCCAAATATTAATTATGTTTAATAAAACTATTTATTTATCATATCTGCTTACTTTGATTTCATTTAAAATTTTGCTTTTTAAAGATATTAACAATTTTATAGGGTGCCTAATACTTTTGGCCAAAGCTGTATATATATAATACAAGATTTGTTTCATTTCGTGTGGGAGATTTTTAACTGCTTCATACCACCGGAAAAGGAGAAATCTTATGGTAAAAAGGTTCCTTCTTTCCAACTGTCTCTATAAACTTATTTAAAGGAAATTTTTAAAAGAAATATATACATATATATATATATATATATATATAGGTTAGGTTTAGGTACAGGGATGACACCGATGCGCCACGTCACTGCAGCCATTAGGCTACCATGCGACTATCACAAGAGAGGGTATGTAGATACTTCCAAGAAGAAGATGAAACGGCGGAACATCTACTGTGTGAATGTATGTCCCTTGCCAACAGGAGGCTAAAATACGTGCATAGCTATACATCATATCTCCATATGACACATAGAATCTATCTCTGTCAAACTTATACAGCTTCATTAGCAGTATGAGACTAACAGAAGAGTAATTATGAGTAACATCCCTCATAATTACTCTTCTGTCAGTCTCATACTGCTAATGAAGCTGTATAAGTTTGACAGACATAGATTCTATGTGTCATATGGAGATATGATGTATAGCTATGCACGTATTTTAGCCTCCTGTTGGCAAGGGACATACATTCACACAGTAGATGTTCCGCCGTTTCATCTTCTTCTTGGAAGTATCTACATACCCTCTCTTGTGATAGTCGCATGGTATGTAAGTGTTTCCTGAGTCTGAAGTGCCCTGTGAGGAAGCCAGTAATTGTTCTGACCTTTTTCCTACTGTACTGCAGGATTTCGTTGCTCCTTTTTAAGAGTTATGGCCAGGTGCTTCATCCCTATCTTGTTTTTCCATGAGGTGATTTGAGCGCGTGTGGTTTTTTCTTTTATTATTCCTTTGAGATGGCATTTTGGCACTTCACAGAATGGTTCTGGACCTATAAATATTGAGCCCGTACCTTCCTTCGCCAGTTTGTCTGCTATCTCGTTGCCCTCGTATCCAATATATGACCGGAATCCCCGATAAGATCACCCTGTTGGATTCTCCTAATTTAGTTAGGAATTTGTAACAATCTAGTACTGTGTTTGATTGTATTTGTTGAGAGTCAAGAGCCTTTAGAGCCGCTTGGCTATCCGAGTAGATTGTTATGGATTTGTTGTTATATTTCCTACGTAGGTTCTTTTACGCACACATTTGAATGGCGTAGACTTCTGCTTGAAATACTGTTGTTAAGGCACCTAAATTCTGTGATTAATGAATCTTGGTCTTTTGCCATAACCACCAGATCCTACTCCGTCTTCCGTTTTGGATCCGTCCGTGTACCATTCAAGTTCCGCCTCTCTAGGTTTTGTGTTGTCCCAGTCGTTCCTATCTGGAATCACTGTTTTGAATGGTTTGCTGAGGTTGTATTTGATCATACAGTCATCCCTTGGCATATCTAGGTAAGGTTCTTTTTCGGTTACCAGAGTTATGGAAGGGTGACTATTTAGTAATTTGCCCTCAAGACAAGACCATGGTGGCCTTTTATCCTCATAGCCCCATTATAGCTTCTTCTTCTATGGTGATGTGAAGCGGGGCTAGATTCAGCAATACTTCCATAGTTGATGTTGGTATTGAGTTCAGTGCTCCAGTTACGTTAAGGCAAGCTATTCTTTGTATTTTGTTTAGCTTGTTCTGGATGTTCAGCTGTTTACTCTTTTGCCACTAAACTGCTGATGTGTAAGTTATTATTGGTCTAACGATTGTTAGATATATCCAATGTGCTGTTTTTGGATGTATACCCCAGGTCTTCCCAGATACGTCTGCATGTCCACAGGCAGAGGTATGCTTTTTTTGTGGTGTTGTTAACATTGCTATTCCAGTTAAGCTTTTGGTCCAGGGTTACTCTCAGATATTTGGCTTTTTTCGAGGAGTTCAGTTCTACTCCAAACAGCCTTGATTTGTGTAGTTCGTTTATATTGTATTTCCTGCTGCTTTGAACTATAATAGTTTTTTCCGGGTTTAGTCGAAGTTCCTCCTTTGTACACCATCTCTTTACTATGTTACAAGCTCTTTGAAGAAGATCGCATTGTATGTTGGTGAATTTACCTCTAATAATTATTGTCGTCAACATATCCTTGACAGTCAAATCCATTGTTTTGTAGTTTAATGAGTAGTTATCCACTACTAGAGACCATAGAAGGGGTGAAAGCACACTACCTTGAGGACAGCCTCTGCTGGTTCTTGCTATTACATCCACATCACCAAGAGATATCTTTATAATCCTGCCTTCCAGCATGGATCTGGCCCACCTGCAGATCTTTTCACTCATTCCTTTTTCGCTCATTGCCGTGATCATAAATTCATGAAGTATTGTTGAATGCTCCTTCAATATCAATGAAGGCAACTAACGCTACCTCTTTGTCGATTATCGATTTCTCTATCTTACCCGTTAGATTTAGTAGCGCCATCTCAGTCGATGTTGTCTGTGAGGGTGGTGTCTCTTATGTGCCCTTCAATAACCTTTTCCAGCGTTTTGCAGTATGAACGACGATAGACTGATGGGCCGCAGGTTCTTAGGATCTCCATCAGCCTTTTTGTTCGCTTTGGGTAGAAAAACTACCTTAACATTTGGGTAGAAAAACTACCTTAAAAACTACCTTAAAAAACTACCACAATACTGGCTTTAAAGAGCCTAGTCAGGGTGGGGATAATTAAACTTGCTCCTTCTTGTAGTTGAGCTTTTTGATTCTGTGAAGCTACCATAGGATTTCTTCAGAAGTCCAATGGAGCCATGGGTTTCGTTTGCCATAACCTTATGTATACGTCCTGCTGTTGGTAGGTCCTCTATTCCTTCACAGAACGTATGAAAGGAAGATCTCTGCTTTCCTGATCTCCCTATTATATGTAGTTAGCGCTTCCGCGTATCTCTCCCAGTCTCCCGGGTTTCTGTTTCTTGCACTATTGAATAACCTGCGGATCTTCTTCCTCAAATCCGCCAGGTTATTATGCCACCATTGCACTTGCCGGTTGCTGGTACTGGTGCGTGGTGGACAGCTGTTTTCAAATGCTTCCACAAGAGCCTTGCTGGTTGTCCAGGCTGCTTTTTCTAGACTTTCTATGCAAATTATCCTATTTGAAACGATCTCCAGTTTACCTGCTAGATCTTCCTTGAAGGCTATCCAGTCAGTACGTCGCTTTGGGCGATATACTGAAGTTTCGGGATTAAGGTCCACGACATCGAACCTTATATGCCTGTGATCAGAGCATGATGGTTCGCTAGAGACGTGCCATCTTTTAATGTTATGATATAGAAACGAGGTCGAGATTGTAAGGTCCAGCACCTCGCTTCTTATTCTATTATTAAAAGTTTATTTAATGTGATATTATATAGAAAGGAGGTCGATAATGTAAGGTCCAGCACCTCGCTTCTTATTCTATTATTATTAAAAGGTACGTTACATGAGTTAGCTACAAAGAAGTTATTACAGATAATAATTTCAAGTAGTAACTCACCTCTATTGTTGATATTCGTGCTACCACAGTTGGTGTGGTGAGCGTTCGCGTCACATCCAATCAATATTTGCATCTTGTTCATTTTTACATAGGATAGCAGTCCGATTAATTCTGGTGATGGGCATTGTTCATATCCGGATAAGTAAGCCAAGCATACAATAATGTCAGCTGTACCCCTTTTTGATGTCACAATGGCTGCTACTACGTCCTTTCGGCAGAATTCTGTAATGGGAACGTAATTTATATTTTTATTACATAATATACAGGCTCTTGCATTGGGGTCCTTGTAATCATACAATACCTTACCTTTGGAATCACCTAGCCCACAAATCTTACCTTTTGCTAGCCATGGTTCTTGTATTAAGGCGAAGCTCTTTTGTTCTTTTTCGAATCTGCAGCTCATAACTGCAGATGCAGCCTTTGCATGCAGCAGATTTGCCTGTAACGCCTTCCACTCCATCAGACTTATAAGTCCTTCCGACCATGGTGGGTCTCCCTGCTCCTTCTGGGTGATGGAGGACCACGATAAGTCTCCCTACTCCTTCTCCGTCTCTCCGGACTGTGTCTTCCTCTACTACGTCCATGAGATGAGGGACTGCGTGACACCTCCCTCCTTGAATTTCGGTCACTAATTCTGGCCGGTATGCCATGCTCAATTTTGTGCCATTCTTCTTTTGTGTCTTTGGAAGGTGTCCTGTGCCGGGTATGGGTTCTGCTGCGTCTGCTCCGGGGGGATCTTGCGCGCCTACTACTACCTTCCTCTCTTCTTTCCCGGTCTTTTTTCAGAGGTGGCCTAAACTCCGAAGACCTTTTTGTAGTCTCCGCTTTCCTGTAGCCGCTAGTAGATGACCTTTTTGTAGCCTCCGCTTTACTGTAGTCGCTAGTAGATGCCGCTTTGACTACCTCTGCTAGTGTTGGTGATCTCACTATCGGTGTCGACACTACCTCTAATTCCTCCATTGCCGTGTCTACTAGGACCATTGGTTCGGGTGTCTTAAGGACTACCTTTGCCATTTCCTTCTTACCACTGGGTTCTGTCGCTTCTGAGTTGCTGCATCTTTTCACCTCTTGTTCATGGAGCCTTAGCCGAAGGCATAGACTTACCCTATCTAGGCCAAACCATGATCTACAATCAAGTGACTTAAGGGCTTTGGCAGAGGCCTCATCGATCGAAAGGACCATATGGTGGCCTCGTCCCGTCGAAGTCCTCTTCAGAACCTTTATAATCATCAGTCTGCAGACCATCGCTTTACCTTCCCAACCTGTCCAGAATCCTCTCCTCATGTAGCCCCTCTTCATCAGGAAAGAATCCCGAACAGGTTGCATATTTAGACCACTATGAGCTCCGCTCCTGGATATGGCTTCATGTCCTTGGTGATGTTCTTCAGCCATGTTTTGCTCACGTCATCATTACATATTAATAATACCCACCTGGTTTACGAGTTGATCCATTAAACTGGACATGTGTTCCCCGTGGGAGTTTATCCACGGCACTAAGTATCGCCCTCTGGACCATCTTAGCCTCAGCCTAACTTAGTCTTTCACAGGAAATTGTTTGGGAAGAATTCCTACCTTTATACAGCTGGTCACTTCGCTATGCGTTGGGCGCTATTGTTTAGACATTGTTTTCTGTACCCGGAATCTCTTCCCCGAATCCGGTGGATTGTTCACATCCGACCGCTTGTTCTTTTTACCAGCTTGTATCTCTGCAAACTGCCTATCTATTTCAGATCTGTCTACCTCATATGGCATACCAGATTTGTTCATTCTGCGGAGTCTTTTTTTCACTGATCCACACAGATTTGTTGGTCTAATCTGCGTCTCATTGGATTTTTGGATGTCCAGTTCCTTGGAGTTTGTATCACTTTCTACAACTGTGACATTATCGCTAGCGAAGCTATATTCTCTCGTCATCCGTTGCAATCTCACTATCTTCTTCGGTGTCTTTCATTTTCGCCCGCTGTAGAAGCTCAATAGCATCCGCAGGAGCAGAACCACCATCAGTGACCGAAAAGTCAATTGAGGTAACCATTGGAGCTACTTGCGATGCCACAATTGTTCTGATGCTTCCTGATGTAGCTGACACTCCCTCCGATGATGGTGATGTTGTTGGTATTGTTGTTGGTGTTTTTGTTGTTGTTTTTTTTGTTTTTGGTTCCATATTTGATCCCACGAGTATCGCGGCAAAAGAAAGTCCACCATAGCAGAGGCCCGATACTACGGTAAAGCTAGTTAAAACCGGAGGTCGCCTGCTATCCGGAGTCTACCTTTAGCGACTGCAAATTTAGTCAGTATCCATATTGTAGACAGATACAGTTCCAGGGGCCACCACGAGGAGGTATTGCAAGAACTTGTTCAGAAACCCCAACAGTTGCAACAAGTATGCCGAGACAAACGTTGTCTACCCTGTTGACTTCCAAAACCGACCCCCTATTTATATATAGATAAAAATATATCCAATACAAAATATTATAAAAATATATATTAAAATAAAATATGTTGCGTAAGATTAGTTACGAATATATGTATATAATATTGCAAAACATATGTAGAAATATATATGTACAAATAACTATTTATAAATAAATAAAACACGTGATTTAAGCATGACTATATATATATATATATAAATGAGTGTGTATTGATGCATATGCATTTTAAGGGTAAATAATTTTAACTAAATATTATATGTATATAGATACATTATGTACATATTTTGCTGTATTATCAAAATAACCCTTTTCCATAAGAACTAATGTAAGTTTAGGGTATATAAGTCAATAAAATTAATAAAGAAAATTACCTCAACTTAAACCGTAAAGCGTTTCACTTAACTTACCTCGGGTACGCGCTACCAGTAAGATAAAGAATTATTGAAATCAAAAGCCAACCGAAGTCCACTGAACAAGTCGGCCTAAAGGCTGTCGGCGTAAACATTCGGCCAAAAGACTAGTTGTTAGTGTACTTCGTTAGGTCGACATACACTCAAGTAGACTTTAGAATGCTATAACTTTGAAATGTTATGAAAACCGAAAATCAAATCTTTGATGCATTAAATTGAATATTTTTACAATATTATAGCGATAAGTGTAAATATGCAATTGGTGTGAAATATAATTATAATTAATTAAAAGGACTTTCTGTTAATAACTCAAAGGTTTTGAATTTTCTTTTATTTATTATTTGGTTACCTCAATGGTAAATAAATATAATTTTAAGTAAAGGGCACTAAGTTTGTCCCATAAGTTATTTACAGTCCAAACTTTTTTATAATAAAATAAACATTAAAACTGCCATATATGTATGTACAACATACTATTTATCAAGTTGAGTTGATAAAGATTTTTGATATAATAAAACTAATATTCTGATATTATATTTTATATAACAAAACAAATATTCTGTATTTAAATTTCAGTTACTTTTGCACAATATGCACTCTATGCTAAAATATAAAAATAAAGAAGATTGCCACTTACCAAAAAAACATCAACTAAAAAATATCAATCAAGTAACAGCTGAAGTGTGCGAATCCTGCAATTGCGTAGGCTCTCGTACTATAAGAAATAACAAAGTTATATCGAAACAATATATATTTAACAAATGTTGGAGTAGAAAAGTTGAGAATTATATGGAAGCAGGAAATAACTTAGCAATAAGAATTACAAATATAGGATATAGTAAAAGTTTCTTATCGCATGGACACATATATAGTACTGCAATATGTCGTTTTTCTATAAGTCTGTATACTGCGTCAAGTTTTATCTTAGCTTTGTGTTATTTAACAACTACAGCTTTTGCGATAGCTGATAATAATCCAATGTAAGTAAAATTTTATCAAATTTATATAAATACAATTTATTAACAAAAAATTAGAACTGTTTGTTATTTTTTTTACCTTTGTCAGGGATGCGTGAAAGTCCAGAACTTTATATTGCCTTCTTTTTAGCACATTTCTAACCAAATTGGTTAGTAAGAAATGTCTATATTAGTCCGACTGTCCGTCCTTTTACACACACTTCTACATCTATTAAGATAGAGTATCAAAATTTTAACCATAGATAGAGAATAATAAAATAATAGGTCCAGTAGAACAAAATTTTCTTTTATATTATTTCCCATTTGAGTTATAACCCCTCCAAGTTCGAAAATTGTTAATATTGAACATCTAATAACTATTAAACCAATGAAAATTTTTAAGGTCTGTAAAAGAAATAAGATAGTAAATTTTTTTATCTTTATAGTAAAAAGTTACAACTTATATAAGACAACTTAAATAAGATTTAATTGATTGTTGTATAAAAATACCGTTATCTTCATACAACATTCTTCAGTTTTTTAACACGCTGTATTTGTAGACCTCCTTATAAATTCCGTTAATTCTGATAAGGTTAAGTAGACCTCCTTATCAATGCCATTAATTCTGATAAGGTCTACGTTCCCTTACTATTGTGGACAATTACTCAAGCTCCACATGAAAGAATCTTAATGTGGTATTATTAGCTTGTTTTTTACTTTTTAGTTGAATATTACTTTAAGGGAAAGTATTTTTAATAAACTTTTTATTTATATTTTTTATTTTATACTTTTAAGTCGGTCAAATTTATTTATTTGACCGACTAAGAATATTTAAATACTTTGACATCTCGTGAAGGTTTTGTTGAGCTATAATTTTTTAAGGTCTGTAATTTTTTAAGGTCACTATTTGGAATTCCACATGTGGCAGACGTTTTGAGCCAATGTTTTTTGTAGATGTAACCAATGTTTTTTGTAGATGTTCTTTTCAAGACCTTTCAGTTGATATCCTACAGGTTGTTTTGTATGATGGAACCACACATTGCCCCCGTTTTGAACCAAAACCTGATGAAGTACTCTCTATTGAGATGTACTCTTCAAGACCTTTCATTTGATGCCCCACATCTTTTGTATGTTGGGTCCACATGACCCACTTTTGGGCTCACATGACCCACTTTTGGTCCCCCATGACCCAGGGTGCCTCTGGGTCTATCCAATGGGATATGATGTTTTTGGGCCCCACATTTAACAATTTAAACAGCAAATGTAATATTGAAAAGAAAATGTAAAATTTTACGTATTTCTGTTAAATTTTACAATTTCTGTTCAATTTTACATTTTTCTGTTAAATTTAAAATTTTTTTTTTTTAATTTTATATTTTCTGTTAAAATTTTACATTTTCTGTTAAATTTTGCATTTTCTTTTAAATTTATATCTTATACTAAATTTTAAAATTTCTGTTCAATTTTACATTTTTCTGTTAAATTTAAAAATGTTATTTTTAATTTTCCATTTTCTATTACATTTCACATTTTTGCTTTAAATTTAAATCTTCTGTTAAATTTTACATTTTTTGTAAAAATTTTAATTTTAATTTAAATTTTGCATTTTCCATTTAATTTTACATTTTCTGTTAAAATTTTACATTTTCTGTTAAAATTGCATTTTCTGTTAAATTTACATTTTCTGCTAAATTTTACAATTTCTGTTAAATTTTACATTGTTGTTTAATTTTAAATTGTTTTTTAAATTTTACATTTTCGGTTTAAATTTAAATCTTCAGTCAAATTTGACATTTTTTTCTGTTAAATTTTACACTTTCTGTTAAATTTACATTTTTCTG
Organism: Empis stercorea; assembly: GCA_949752835.1. Lineage (NCBI taxonomy): Eukaryota > Metazoa > Arthropoda > Insecta > Diptera > Empididae > Empis > Empis stercorea. The sequence goes on from OX457085.1 coordinate 40,840,865, forward strand.
TTTAAATTTACATCTTCTGTTAAATTTTACATTTTCTGTCAAATTGACATTTTCTGTTAATTTTAACATTTAACAGTTTCATTTTCTGTTAACTGGTTTTGAGCCCACTTAACCCACGGACTAAGCAGCAAGATGTACTCTGAACGACTTATCATTTGAAATGATTTTTTTCCATTTTGGGCCCCACTTGACCCACGGTGCCTCACTGTTCAAGGCCTTTCATTTGAAGCCCCACATGATTTATTTCTTTAATGAGCCCACATGACCCACGGGACCCCACAGAATACTCCTCATTGAGATGTACGTTTCAAGACCTTTCATTTGAAACCCCACGTGATTTTTTGTATGATGGGGGCCCACATTGCCCCCGTTTTGGGCCTGATATGACCCACGGTGCTCCTACTACCCCGCATCGAGATATATTCTTCAAGACCTTTCATTTGATACCCCACATGATTTTTGTATGATGGCCCCAACATTAACCCCGTTTAGCCCCCACATGACCCACGGCGCCCCAGTACTACCCTCCATTGAGATGTACTCGTACATTTAAAATTAAGCGGCCCTGCGTGCCCCCTTCCCCTCTCATCAGAAATTTATAGGGAACCAAGTCTCTGAACTTCCAAATTTGAGTTCAATCGGTCAAGCCGTTTAAGAGTTATGGCAAGGTGAGGAGATATCGGGAAAGTAAAAAGTAAAATAACTAGAGGCTCTGAAGAAATTATATCCGTATCCCCTGTAATTGTGGCCATTCGAAAATCAAAAGTTTACATTTTTAATTTACTTGTAATTTTATAACTACACAATAAATATTGAGAAAACTTTGAGAATTAAGTGCATTAATTAATTAATTAAAATCATTTGCCTTATTGTTATAATTAATAATTTTAAAAAATCTTGCCAAAAAATAATCTTTTGAATATATTTAGGTGTAATATAAGTGGCATATTGCATATACATATATCACATTATGTTAATTAAAAATAAAATTAGAGAAAACTTAAATGATAACTTTGTATATATTTTCCTGGAATAATAATCTTGGAAGGAAAAAAAATTAATAAAATCGAACAGACACATTTTTTATCTATATTTACCATTTCTTTTTTTTCTAAAGAATACTCTATAGAAATTTCTTGTGGTTTGTAATACCTTATAGTTCTACATGCGGCGATTTTGAGGAAAAGTTATTTATATTTTTTAAATTCATCATTATAATTTGCATACACCATCCATTAATTAAATTAAAAAATTGTTATTCATATTTTTTAAATTTAGTTTAATATATAAAAATGGCATATAGCATATATATCACATTATGTTAATTAAAAGTAAAATCAGAGAAAACTTAAATGATAACTTTGTATATATTTTCCTGGAATAATAATCTTGGAAGGAAAAAAAAATTAATAAAATTGAACGGACACATTTTTTATATATACATATTTACCATTTATTTTTTTTCTAAAGAGCACTATATAGAAATTTCTTGTGGTTTGTAATACCTTATAGTTCTACATGCGGCGATTTTGAGGAAATGTTATTCATATTTTTTAAATTCATCTTTATAATTTGCATATAACATCTATTAATTAAATTCAAAAATATTTAATTTTGCAAGTATAAGAATATTTATTTAAATAATTTTTTTTTAGATTGGGGACCGCGAGAGAGCACTGCGACCTCTTCGATCTATTGTGCGTTTACTGCCACTTTTCTCTACCACATATTTAGTGATTTAGTGAGAGAATGATTGAGGGGGCTATTGATGCCAATTCTTCATTTGAAGGGAAGCCCTTTCCAAGAAGATTTAGCCTTCTTCATGCTACTGCCTCGCAGTGGCAGAGAATGTGTTCTGTTGTTTCTATATCGTTTAGACAGAGACGACAAGTGTCGGATTCAGCCAAGGACATTTTTTGCAGGTGGTACTTAGCAGGACTGTGGCCTGTAATGAGACCTGTAAAGGTGTTGATGTCTTTTTTGCTGAGTTTAAGGATGTCCTCCCATTTATGTGGGTGAATTAATTTTTTGGATATATTCAAACCTGGAATTTGGTTCCAGTAGATCTTATGCTCTTTTTCTGGCCCTTTTCGAATAACGAGGTTTGAGTGTCCTCTGGGTTTTCCGCAGAATTCCGCAGTCCAATAAAATTTGAAAACCAGTTTCGACTCTTGTATATAAGATGTTAGAGCTTTCGAAACTGCCTGACTCTCTGTTAATATATATATTTTCCTATTGCGATGAGCTCTCTTGATGTTTTCTTGGATACATAGCTCCATCGCCACCAGTTCGGCTTGGAAGATTTGGAGACTGAAAAGTTTGGACCTTAAACACCAGCTCCTGTTCCCTCTAAGGTCCGGGATCCATCTGTATACCAGATTTTCGAGCCCTCTATATCAGGAAGCGAGGATTGCCAGTCCTTGCGTTCGCTGATTATGAAATTCAAAGTTATATTTTGTCTGCATTTTGTCCAATAGTGTCGAGGATATTGCCTCTACAGTGTCGAGCCTATTGCCTGAAATCACCTGAGGTGTATTTCTTTTCCTTCTGAATGCGTAATACTCCCTTCGTCGCCTCCTTTTTGATGTGGAGATGTATCGGTGGAAGGTGTAGGATCATTTTCATTGTAGCAGTTGGACAGGTTCTCATAGCGCCAGGTATTCCTAGACACGCTAGTCTTTGGATTTTTTGCAACATATACTGTGTTTTCTTTTGTAATGTTTTAGTCCACCAAACGGTTGATCCGTAGGTAACTATAGGAAGGATGATCGTTCTGTAACACCAGTAGATCATCTTGGGTTGTAACCCCCATTTCCTGCCAACCAGACTTTTGCAGTCCACTCGATATGACTATTCCAGTTGAGTTTACTATCCAGTATAACTCCTAAGTACTTGACTTCTTTGGAAAAGGAGATTAGTGTACCATTTATTAAAGGTGTTGATAAACTAAGTATTCTCCTATTAGTAAATGGAACGATTTCAGTCTTGCTTGGGTTTATGCTAAGGCTCTTCGACTGACACCAGTTCATTATTGTTTCTAAGGTGAATCGAAGCCTTTCGGATATTTATTATATTTAAGGTGAATTGAAGCCTTTCGGATATTTATTATATTTAGAGTCATATTTACCTCTATCAATAATGACGAGGTCATCGGCGTAACCAATAACCTCGAATCCTAGGTTTGTAAGGCGATCTGGAGTATTATCAAATGCTCCTTCAATGTCTAGGAAAGCACATAGTGCAATTTCTTTGTGGTCCTTTGGCCTTTCTATATACCTAACTAAATCATGAAGAGCTGATTCCGTAGATTTTCCCTTCTGGTAAGCATGTTGCTTTGCATTTAGGCGGATTCTATTTGCTCCTGTTCTAATGTGGAGGTACACTAGTTTTTCCATCGTTTTGACGAAAATGGATGTTAAGGTTATTGGGCGATAAGACTTAGGTTTTTCCCTGGGACGATTCCCTGCCTTTGGTATAAATACTACCCTTGCTTTTCTCAATATTATACGGATATACCCCCATATAAAACTTGCTTTAAAGATTCTTATCATCGTTGGCATAAGAATCTCTAATCCCCATTGTATAAGAGCGGGGAAAATTTGGTCTACTCCGGCCGATTTGAACGGCTTAAGGCTGTTGATTGCCCATTTAATGTATTCCGGAGTGAAGATTCTGTTTGCAGCTTGTCTGCTATTGGGAGTAGGACGGGTCATCCTTTCCTCCGTCTCTAGATCTTCGTCATTTCGGATGATTTTACAGCCAGAAAAATGTGTTGCCAATAACACCTCTAATTTTTCGAGACTGTTGGTGGTTGAGGACCCGTCTGGTCTCTCTAATAGTCCGATGTCAATCGCAATGTCTTTCGCTAACACTTTTTTTTTGGAGTCTGGAGGCAACTGGGAGTTCATCGATCTCTTCACATAGTTTTCTCTATGATTCCTTTTTTTATATCTTTAATAGATTGTTATATTCGGTTAGAGAGCTTCGGTATTCTTCCCACGAACCAAATGTTTTTGCTCTGTTGAAGAGTCTCCTTGTTTCTTTGCGTTTTTCCGCTAGTTCCTCATTCCACCTGGGGACTTGTTTAATCCTTTTCTTCTGTGAGACGGGACAGCTTTGTTCGTATGCACTCAAAATATCACCTACAAGATTATTAGCTCGAAGGTCAATGCAGTGCGGGCTACTTATTTGTACCTCTGAGTTACCTACTTCGTACATTAGAAGATTCTGGTAATTATTCTAGTTTGTACGTTTAGGGTTTCTAAATACACTGTTACAAATTAGGGAGGACTTTATATCAAAACAGATATGCCTGTGGTCTAATAGGGAGGCCTCTTTTGAAATATGCCAATTGACACAATTTTCTATTATGCAGGGTCTTGTAATGGTTAGATCAAGTACTTCGTGCATGATTGAGTTAATAAAGGTAGGGGTACTGCCTCTGTTTAGTATATCACGGTTGTTAGTAGTAAGAAAACTTAAAAGTGACTCACCTCTTTTATTTATATATCTACTACCCCATACTATGTGGTGGGCATTTGCGTCACAACCCAGGATGACTGGTAGATTGTGAAGTTTGCCGTATTCAATAAGTTCGTTGACTTCTTGAGATGGAGCTTCTTGCTCCTCACTAGGAAAGTAGGCCGAGGCAAGGATCGCCTCATGAAAATCTCCTGATGTTGGTAGTTTCACCAGTACTGCTACTAGATCTGGACGTATGAAAAAAAGGTAGATAGTTAATCTCATTTGAAATTAAGAGTGCATTTCTAGGCCTGTCACTATTTTTATCGTAAATTAACTTACCTATGGAATACCTATTATTTTTCCCTTGATGGCTCTTGGTTCTTGTAGAAGAGCTATGTGGAAACCCTCTTTAGCGAATCTCCAAACAAATACGTCCATCGCCGCTGCTGGTCTATGGAGATTCGTCTGAATAACCTTTAGGTTATTCTTTTCCCTCAGCATCCTTTGGGAGTTGCGGCTTGCCGCTAACAGGCTCCTTTGATTTCGGACGGAGCTTGATGCTGGAGAATTTATAGCATATGTAGTACCCTTTCTGCTTTAGATTCTCCATCGCTTGCCCGGCGATGGAGCAGGTAATGACGGTACTTGTACCTTCGTCTCTTCGCTTTAGAACTTTCCAGTTCTTAGCGTATAAATCATCGTTCTGTGAGTCGATCAACGGGAGGATGTCGTCTGTTGAATCCTCTTCTTGAGGAAAATATCCCGTGATTAGCCCTAGTTTTGGGATATTTTCCTCCCGGACGGCTTTGATGATTGTGTTTTCATCAATTTTAATAATTTTAATATTTAAAATTATAATTTTGTATATATAAAGAGTTAAAAGCTTGTAATTTTTCCATTATGTTCGTTAGATCTTAAATATTTAAATTAGTTCCACTAATCCGGCAAATATTATAAAATTTCAGTGCTGTAGAAAAAAAATTACTTTCTAACAAATTGTCTCATTAGAATATTATGTTGAAAGCCATGTAGGTTGAAAAATCTGGAAAAATAACTATAATTACTATAAAAAGTAAACACTTTAAAAATTTTATAGATTCGCTCCCATATAATATTTAATATATATATTATACTGGCAAAAGGCCACATGTTTTTGAGGAACACAATCATTTTATTTTGAAGTTAAAATTCAAAATCGTGGTTTTTTCTTAAAAAATTAAACATATTTTTTTATTGCGCTAACCCCTATGTAAACTAATACAAATTAATAATTAAAGAACACAATTAATTATTATTATAAAACTATGAATATAAAGTACCATTTGTGTGTTTTATAATATTTTATGTTATATATATATTTGGCCTTTTGCCAGTATAATATATATATTAAATATTATATGGGAGAATCTATAATCTTAGTACAATTAAACTTCAAATTTATTGGTTTAAAAGGACAATTTATTTATTCCAAGCTTAAGTTAAACAATTAGCTTCGTACAAAACTTTCTGTTTTGAAAGCTGTTAACTGTAAGCTGAATAAATTGCGACTCTCTGCATTACCAAAAAACCAACGTATTTATAGGCAAATATTAATTTACCGGCCTTTGTTTACATAAAAATGTAAACGAACTTTGATTCAATAATAATAATACAATTTACTATTGAGCAATCGTCACTCAATAATAATTATAATTAATTGTAATTGTTCATACCCAAAATTTGCATACACTGCATAAATGCGCACTACGCATTATTTATTATTTGTTAAGTTTATTAACTTTATGACATAGTTAATTAATATAAATAATATATTTAATATTATTGCGCAATGCCAATGCGTGTGCAAATATATTTTGTGGTATAAAAATAAAATACATTATTTATTACTAGGACGGTGTTTTTATTCCACAACACCTCCCCCTTTGAAGTACAAAAAATGGATACATTTTTTGAATGTTAGGCAATTCAGAATTGTTCAATTTATTCCGCTTTTCCCTTTATACAATTTTTAAATCTTATTTTCTATACATTTTATTTTCAAATTATTTATTTTTCACAGTGTAAAAATTTTTTTAAATTAGTATAATTTTATATACATTTTTTTTCTAATTTTATACAATCCAAATCTTTTTCTTTTAATATTTATATATTTATACTTTTACATATTTTTTAAACAATATAATTTCTTTTAACATTTTCTTTATTAAAAATTTTTTTTTTATATCAATTTCTTTTACATATTTATTTATTCATTTTTAAATTTCGTTATCATTTTTCATTAATTTCTTTTACATAATTATTTATACCTTTTAAAATTTCATTAATAATTTTTTATATCAATATACAAATTATTATACTACATATTTCGTTTTCTTTTAGCTTTTCCTTTTAAATTATAAATAATTAACTTATACATTTTTTTTTCAATTTCTTCAATATACCATTCATTTATACATTTCTTAATTTTTATTAATAAATTCTCTTCTAATTCCTTTTTATTTCATTTTAATTTTATCTCATTTTAACAATTATATTGTTATATATTTTAAACATTTACAAATTATTAATTTTTTTTTTATTTTTATACCGTACAACAATTTTTTAAATATATTCATTTATTTTACTATATTTTCTTTTATTTTTAATATTAATTTTTTTAATATGTGTATTAGTATATTATTTCTGTGTAATTATCTTCTTTATGATATAATTAAATAATGGAATAATTATTTTCCTTTTTTTTCTTTTTTTTTATATATAACTGTAATTGGCTAGTTAATTATGATTCTCTAAATGTTAAAATTTATAATAATAAATTTACTAAAAGTTTAATTTTAAGTACTAAAAAAAATTTTTTAAACTGAATAGTATACCCCCAAAACTTAAAATTATATTTAGTATGTTGTATTACTAAAACTACATTAATTTATATAAAAAAATTAATTTGATTTTAAATTTTTCTCCTAAAAATATGCACCTAAAAAAGATTAATTATTCTTATCAAAGACAAAACAATTTTTATTGAAATATAAAAAACTAATCTAGATTTAACATATTAATCGTATAAAGTTATAAAAATCATTTTCGAGTTTCATAATTTTATGCATGTTTCCTAAAATATTTATGATTCCGTGGAATTATTGTAAGACTATATTTATGAGTTTTGTGCGCATTTACTAGCGAACAATTTTTATTCAATTTTTCCTTTACTATTTTTATTTCAGGAGATTGGGTTAAATTATTTACTTTTTCCATAAAATTTGTATTCAAGTTTGTCCCTTTTTGGCTCTTTTCCTTTTATTGAATAAATTCTGCTTCTATTTTTTCTACGTTCTTTTCGATATACTAAAAGAAACTTCTATCGCATTTTGCTTATTTATAGTACTCGAAATTTCCTGTAATTTTGACGTACCCTGAATATTGCATTTTTTATATAAATTATTATAATTAGAACTACCATCTCTGGGTATTCTTTTCTCCATATTAATTACGTCATATTCACTTTCTACTTCATTATTATTACAAAAATCTTCATTACTATTTCTCAATGTGTTACTATGCCCTTGTGGCGTATTATATGCAATATTTTTACTACCTTTTTCCTCAATTTGAAATGAATTTCTATTCATTATGATAACCTGATCTCCATTGTCATTTGGAAACTTTGCTTCATCTATTTTTGATATATTCATTGGTAATTCAATATTTTTCTGTAAATTTTGTCTTCTTAATAACATATTGGTGGGGGATGAATAAGGGCGTTTTGATTCATCCCTTATTAAAGCACGCAATTCGAATTTTTGCTTAGCAGGACAGTGAAATATACTGTGCCCTGGGCAGTCGCACCATTCACAATTTAGCGCCACTACATTTTCTCTATATATTATACAAAAACGGCTAGTATGACCTAGTTCTCCACAACTATAACATTTTAAATTATTTTTATTAGTTCTATAATTATTTTTAATATTTGTTCTAAAATTGCTATTATAGCTATTGTAGCTATTTATATTATTTATTTGGTTTGGTACTGAGTGCCTTTCGAAATATTGTTGTCCCGTAGAATAAGTTTCGTTATTGAAATTATCATTATTTTTATTTTTATGATAACCTGTGTTTTCATTATCCATTTTAATTAATAATTTCTTTAATAATGTGGAAATATCATTTTCACTTGGCAGATTTTCTATTGAATTGTTCGTTATGTAGTTTTCCCAGGCGTATTCGATCGCCTTTTGTAGTGCTACATTTAAATTTGAGCAATTTTGTGATCTCACATAAAATTTTAATTGTTCCGAACATAATCCTCTTATTAAAGTTATTTTCGCTACTTTCATAATTTCCTGGTTTAGAACCCTACCCTCACCTGGGTAAGTTTTTTCTACCATAATTGTGTAGGCCTCCAGCTTTTGCAAGAGTCTACTTCCAAAATTTTCTACTGTTTCATCCTGTCCCTGATAAAATTCCTCAAATTCCCTGGCTAATTGAGGAAGGTCGTTATAAGGTACAAAGTAATCACACAAAACATTTTTAAATTCTTCAAAATCTATAATATTTTTGTGTTGGAAAAGAGCATTCGCTTTTCCTTTTAATTTACTTCTTATAAGATTGTTTAGAACAAAACTTCTTCCCCTAAATTCAGTTACATAATAAGCTTCCTCAGCCAGATATAGAAAATTTTGTAAATCCAGAGTCGGGTTCTCCCCTGACCCTGAAAATACTGGTACATGTACTAAAAAAGTTTCAAATGTTTCAGTGACGGACAGCATTCCGTCGCTAAAAGACATTTTTTATAAAAAACGAAAGCTACATACACCTTAAATTTTTGAAAAACCCCATATTACCAAATTAAAAATTATATAGAGAAAACTCTTTAAAAAATCGCGAGACTCTTAATATAAAATAAATATTCCTATTAACTAACATTTTTGACAATTTTTTTTCGGATTAACTAGTCAAAAAACATATTTAAAATTTTTTTCTCAAATACCGAAAAAAAAATGACAATGCAACAACCCCAAAAAAAATTACACATAAAAAACATAACTAATTGTGTATGACAATTTTTAATGTAACTTAAATTTTTTTTCTTATGTAAAAAAGAAATTTTGCGAAAATGAATATATTTTGCAAAAACAAGAGAGAAAACTAATTAAACATTATACATATTAAAAAATTATTTTTAAACAATTTTTTTTTTTGAAAAAAAAAAAACTAATTATACATCTATTTGTATATTAAAAAAAATTTAAGACAATTTTTTTTTCCAAAATTAATTATACATCTAAAAAAAATTACAATGATAATCCGGAAAAAAAAACAACAACAATTCTACAATTTTTATACAAAAAAAATAATAATTATACAATTTAAAACAGAAGCTACGCAAAAAATGCGTCGTGCTTATCCCTTGTTCGCTTCACGCGAAGTGCAAGGTTGTTTATTTGTATATTTTTTGTGTTTCGTTGTATTTCATACTGACGTACTCGTTGTAGGCTGCGTTTTAAAATTGTTCTCTGCTTGATTTCCAAAAACTGCCTTTTTGTTCTTCTTTTGGTTTTTTGTCCGTGAACAAAAATCCTGATTTTCCCAAAAAAATTCAAATAGTGATAGTGGTCTAAAAAAATTATATTGGTTCTACCAAGAAACGTAGTACTTGGTTAACCGGCTGCGCCAAATGTTTTATAATATTTTATATTATGTATATTTGGCATTTTGCCAGTATAATATATATATTAAATATTATATGGGAGCGAATCTATAATCTTAGTACAATTAAACTTCAAATTTATTGGTTTAAAAGGACTATTTATTTATTCCAAGCTTAAGTTAAACAATTAGCTTCGTACAAAACTTTCTGTTTTGAAAGCTGTTAACTGTAAGCTGAATAAATTTCGACTCTCCGCATTACCAAAAAACCAACGTATTTATAGGCAAATATTAATTTACCGGCCTTTGTTTACATAAAAATGTAAACGAACTTTGATTCAATAATAATAATACAATTTACTATTAAGCAATCGTCACTCAATAATAATTATAATTAATTATAATTGTTCATACCCAAAATTTGCATACACTGCACTACGCATTATTTATTATTTGTTAAGTTTATTAACTTTATGACATAGTTAATTAATATAAATAATATATTTAATATTATTGCACAATGTCAATGCGTGTGCAAATATATTTTGTGGTATAAAAATAAAATACATTATTTATTACTAGGACGGTGTTTTTATTCCACAACATGTGTAACACTAAAGTTTAAATAAATGAGCAAAGTTCTCTGAGGCAATTGCATACAAAGTACATCCACATTTATAAGGTTGAATTAGATTACTTTGATGAAATAAAGCAATCATACCCGGTATAGATATGGCGGCGATGGCATGGCTTAAGGCCATATAATATAAGGCCGTAATGGCTTTATGCATCGCCAAAACATATGAAAATAAAAAACATTGTTGTTACTGATAATAGTTCTAATACTGGTGATAATAATAATTTTAATCATCATCATCATTTAGCACTACAACTCGGTGTGAGATCTGCCAACTTTCTTCACAATTTGCTTCTACGTGTTTCTATCAACACTTTTCCAATTTAAGATATGCAACTAGGAGACATCACTACTTATATTATCACTCCATCTTGCTCTTCGTCTTCCACTAGCTCTTGGTCCATCTAGTTTTGAGCAGAAGTTTTTATACTGTGATCTATTTTCTGTAATAATTTTTTATTTGCAAAATAGCATCTATTTCCAGCTTGAATACGCTTTTGGATTGATAAATGCATACTATTGTCTTTTCGTATAATTGCTCCAAGATACATGAAGCAACTAACACCTTCAAAATTATAACTATCTATTGTTATATTCTGTGAGGATCTTTGATTCTCATACCTTGACATTTTTAGGTATTTCGTCTTATTCTCATTTATTTCCAGACCAACTCGTTTTGTTTCGTCTTCTAATAATGTGAATATTTCTACCATGGTTCTATAATTTCTAGCTACGTTTACAATATCGTCTGTATACGATATAATTTGATATGCTTTTATAAATATATTTCCACCTTTATCCAGCTTCCCAATTGCATAATTTAAGGCCATATTAAACAGTAGTGCTGATAAAGCGTCTCCCTGTCTGACTCCAGATGTTATATTAAATTCTGACGATGTTTGACCTTGTATCAACACTTTAGCTTTAGTATCTTTAATCATTAACATTGCTAGTTGTGATAGTTCTTTTTGGTACACCCTGTGCTGTTAGTGCTGTAAGTAGCTTGTTTCTCTTTATACTGTCAAATGCGTTTTTGTAATCAATAAATAGGATAAGCAGGTCTTTGTTATATTCATAACATTTTTCCATGTTTTCTCTCCTTAGAAATAATTGATCTATTGTAGACCGTCCGCTTCTAAATCCGCATTGATATTCGCTGGTAAAATTCTTTGGTAGATTATGTTCGACAGTACTTTATACGCACAATTCAATAACATGATTCCTCTATAATTTTCACATGATTTATTATCACCTTTTTTATGAATTGGGCACAGTAGTCCTACTTTCCAATTTTCAGGTAATCTTTCTTCCTTCCATATCATACATATTAATCTATGTAATTTTTCACCTCCGTTTTTTAATAATTCCGCAGTTATCGTATCTTCGTCTGGCGATTTGTTTTTTTTTTTTTTGCAATGCCAGCTTGTACTTCTTCATAAGATGGTTCGAGAATCATAGGTTCTGCTGTAGCAAATACATCCATTTCTTCATGATCTTCATTTCTTACATTTAAAAGTCCTTCGAAGAACTGTTTTCATCTTTTGATAACTATTTCTTCATTTGATATACATACATCTTCTTTACTTTTTATTGTATTTGTTCTTGGCTGGAATCCATTTTTTTCTTTCTTAATACAATTATAGAAGTTCTTTACATTAGGATTATTAAATTCTTGTTCAATTCGAATTATTTTATTTTTTATAATATTAATAATACATACTTCTAATAATAGTTTAAATAATAGTTCTAATAATAGTTCTTAAGCTGATCTATCTAATTTAGTATACTTTTCACCACTTTCACTTCTTCGGGTGATTTCTTAATCAAAAACAATATTTAGAATGAGTTATCATCCTGAAATTACGGTGAAGAATTTGATGTGATTTAATGTGATCTGTAGGATCACATTAAAAGTCGAATTACTGGTTTTAACGGTAAGAATATTAATTCTAGAAAAATTAGAAAAAAAACGAACTTTGCTTCATTTAAGATCACTGTGCCGAATGAACACTTTGCTCGATTGACGGATCCAAAATTTTGGGCTAATGGAACTTTTCAAAAAAATTTCACCGGTTAAATCTAGGGATTCTGGGTATTATGCTTCTTCAAAAACAGGTCCAAAAAATAAAATCTTTGTCCGTGTACTATCAAATGTGAGGCGGCTCGATCTTAATTATCGCAAGAATTCTAAAGAACACAAACACTTTCGTTCAATGTTAAAGCACTGACTGAGATAAATCTATGTAATATAGTTAATGAAAATGAGATTTTTACCTCAGATTTTAATGTTTTTCGTAAGGATATTGAAATTTCCTATGATGCATCATTGTACAATATTCTAAAAACACCAATTATTGAATTAATTTGTATAAAATTATCATTGGGTCGCAAAAGTTTAATTTTTAATTCGATCTATCAAGACCTTTTGATATTTATAAGTTATTCTTAAAGATATCTATTATTTACATTGTTCGTTGAAGATTTGTTAATTGCTGGCTTCTTTAATTTGCTATGTCTGGTTGCCTTTCGATCGGATGATGACCAAGATTGTGTTAAATCCAATTTTGTTAGATTAAATATATGATGAATATTCATCGTCGCTCATTAACATTTTAATTGTAAATTCTGATCTTAAACTCAGGCCAAGTATCTTTACCTAGTTCTATTGACTATGAGCTTATATACTTAACTTACAAAGCTCATCTAAAGTACCGACTCGGGCATAATAATCATTCGTGACTATAAAATATGTTTTATTAACAATCTTTTAAATGTAACTGTTTTGTGTCTGTGGTATGTTATTTATGAATCAAGTGATGTGAACGATCAAATGGTTTTTAGCAATAACTTTGTGATGAACATTTTGATGGAGCTTGAGAAACAGTCACCAATAGTAAGGGAAAGGTAGATGTCCTTCTAAATGCCATTAATTCTGAAGGTCTACTTTCTCTTACTATTGCTGACTGTTACTCAAGCTCCACAGGAAAGTACATTGCAGTGGTATTATTTGCTTGTTTATTACTTTTTAGTTGAACATTACTTTAAGGGAAAGTATTTTTAATAAATTTTATTTATTTATATTTTTTATTTTATACTTTTTAGTCGGTTAAATATTTATTTATTTGACCGACTACAAATGCTTAAATACTTTGACATCTTGGGATGGATTTTTTTGAGCTCCACATGTGGTAGACGTATTGGGCTTTCCTTGGCCCCCGGTGCACCACGGAGTAACCAATGTGTTTTGTAGATGATCTTTTAAAGACCTTTCAGTTGATATCTCACATATTTTTTTGTATGATGGGACCTCACATTGCCCCCGTTTTGGGCCAAAACATGACGGACTACTCTCTATTGAGATGTACTCTTCAATACTTTTCATTTAATGCCCCACAAAATTTAGATTTTACATTTTTCTTTTAAATTTTACATTTTCTGTTAAATTTACATTTTCTGTTAAATTTGCATCTTCTGTTAAAGTTTACATTTTCTGTGAAAATTCTACATTTCTGTTAAATTTACATCTTCTTTTAAATTTTACATTTTCTGTTAAATTTTACATTTTCAGTTAAATTTACATTTTCTGTTATTTACATTTTCTGTTATATCTGTTATATTTACATCTTCTGTTAAATTTTACAATTTCTGTTAAATTTTACATTTCCTGTAAAATTTTACATTTTCAGTTAAATTTACATTTTCTGTTATATTTACATTTTCTGTTAAATTTTACAATTTCTGTAAAATTTTACATTTTCTGTCATTTTCATCTTTTGTTTAACATTACAATTTCTGTTAAATTTTACATTTTCTGTTAAATTTTACATTTTTTTGTTAAATTTACATCTTCTGTTAAATTTTATATTTTCTGTTAAATTTACATCTTCTGTTAAATTTTTTAATTTCTGTTAAATTTTACATTTCTGTTAAATTTTACAATTTCTGTTAAATTTTACATTTCCTGTTAAATTTTACATTTTCAGTTAAATTTACATTTTCTGTTATATTTACATTTTCTGTAAAATTTTACAATTTCTGTAAAATTTTACATTTTCTGTCATTTTCATCTTTTGTTAAACATTACAATTTCTGTTAAATTTTACATTTTCTGTTAAATTTTACATTTTCTTGTTAAATTTACATCTTCTGTTAAATTTCACATTTTCCGTTAAATTTACAGTGGGGCCCTACTGAAATCAGGGTGACCCACGGAATACTCCTCCTTGATATGTACTCTTCAAGACTTTATTTGATACCCCCCATGATTTTTTCTATGATGGGGCCAACATTCCATCGTTTTGGGCCCCACATGACCCACGACGCCCCGGACTACACCCATTGAGATGTACTCTTCAAGACCTTTCATTTGATATAGCACATGACTTTTGTATATTGGGCCCACATGACCCACTGTTGGGCTCTAGTGTAATTGGGCTCTCGTGGAACTGTTGAAGACCTTTCATTTGATACGCCACATGATTTTTGTATGATGGAGCCCAACATTGGCCCCTTTTTGGACCCGGAATGACCCACGGCGCCACCACGATTACGCCCCATTGAGATGTAGTCTTCAAAACCTTTCATTTGATACCCCACATGATTTTTTTGTATTATGGGGCCCAACATTGCCCCCGTTTTGGCCCGACATGACCCACGGCGCCCCCCATATACGCCTCATTGAGATGTACTCTTCAAGACTTTTCATTTGATACCCCACATGACTTGTTGTATTATGGGGCCCAACATTGCCCCCGTTTTGGGCGACATGACCCACGGTGCCCCCCGGACTACCGCTCAATGAGATGTACTCGTCAAGACCTTTCATTTGATACCCCACATGGTTTTTTTGGTACATCAAAAATTAAACGGCCCCAAAGGCCCCAAACTTATAGGGTACCAAGCATTTGATAACACGAGCTCAACTTCCAAATTTTAGCTCAATCGGTTGCTTCATTTAAGATCACTGTGCCGAATGAACACTTTGCTCAAATGATGAATCCAAAATTTTGGGCTAATGGAACTTTTCAAAACAAATTCACCGGTTAAATCTAGGGATTCTGGGTATTATCCTTCTTCAAAAACAGGTCCAAAAAATAAAATGTTTGTCCGTGTACTATCAAATGTGAGGCGGCTACGATCTTAATTATCGCAAGAATTCTAAAGAACAGAAACACTTTCGTTCGATGTAAAAGCACTGACTGAGATAAATCTATGTAATATAGTTAATGAAAATGAGATTTTTAGCTCATATTTTAATGTTTTTCGTAAGGATATTGAAATTTTCTATGATGCATCATTTTACAATATTCTAAAAACACCAATTATTGAATTAATTTGTATAAAATTATCATTGGGTCGCAAAAGTTTAATTTTTAATTCGATCTATCAAGACCTTTTGATATTTATAAGTTATTCTTAAAGATATCTATTATTTACATTGTTGGTTAAAGATTTGTTAATTGCTGGCTTCTTTAATTTGCTATGTCTGGTTGCCTTTCGACCGTAGTAGTACTGGGTATAATTCACCGTGGGAACCAAATTGCGTAGTACTGTGTATACTTCACCGTGGGAACAAAATTGCGTGGGTGGTGAAAATTAATTGTGTCATTAATGGGTAATTAATGGTGTAATTAATGGGGGTAATTAATTGGTAATTAATGGCTTTTTAATGGTGTGATTAATGGGTGTTTTTAATGGGCGTTGTTAATTGGTGTTCTTAATGGCTGTTCCTTAATGGCTGTTCTTAATGACTGCTCGTAGAGGGTGTTCTTAATGGCTGCTCTTAGTGGCTGCTCTTAGTGGCTGCTGTTAGTGGCTGCTCTTAGTGGCTGTTTTTAATGGCTGCTCTTAGTGGCTGTTTTTAATGGCTGCTCTTTGTGGCTGGTTTTAATGGCTGACGTGTGCTGCCGTGGTAATTAAGTTATCTATCTGGTTATTGCTCTTTTGTCACCTTTGGCTTTCTCTGTTCTGTATTCTGCTACTTCCTGTAAGTGTAAATGGATAAGGGGCTTAGGTGTATATTTTGTGTGGCTTGTGTATACTGGTTTTCGTAAGTATGGGTGAGGTTAAATTAATTATGAAGAAAGTTGTGGTTTTGTGAAGATTGAACTGGGAAAATTGTCTTTAATAAGACTGCTAGAAGACTTTTTCTAGAAGACTTTTGTCAGAACAAGTTGATTTAAAAAAAATTCTGAAGCTTTGCTCTATTCACTAAATAAAAAAAATCCATTTAATGCTTACCGTTAAGATAATAACGGTAAAATACTCACTACACCTCTATATCTAGTAATTTGCAGTTTTAGACGACTTCTTAAAAAAATAATTAAAAGTTTTTATTTTCAGAATATAGGGAATTTCATTAGCTACAATTTAAAAAAAAATTGGGATCCTACAATTTACCGTTAAGGAGAAAATGGCAAAAATATGCATTTTTAAAAAAATTTGTAATGCATTTTTCGGCCACTAGATGGCGTTTGCGGGTAAAATGATATCATTATTCGGAGTCCTGATGTTATAAAGTACCGTTATGTAATGACGCCATCTTAAAAGCTCGGGCCCGTTATTCGGAAGTACAGCCAAAAAAATTTGTTTATATTCTAAAAAAAATATATTTAAAAAAAATTGTTGCTTTGAAGTGGATTTGAACCATTGAGCTTCGATTTGTATGCCGATGCGCTACCAATTCGGCTATCAAAGATAGTCGGTCGCGCTTCGAAATTTGTGTACTTATATTTGTTGTTATTAAGTAATATAAAAAGGCCGATCTCGGAAATAATATATGTATATATACTTATTTACATATGTATATATATATATATATATATATATTTATATATATATATATATACTTATGTATATATGATACAGATATAAAGTCTGTATAATAATAATAAGTAACGGAAACCGGTTTGGTCAAGAATGTGAATACAAAAGGGAGAATGAAAATAAAAAATATGTAAATATACTGCAGGTAGTAAAAAAGAATTTGTTTATATTCTAAAAAATATTCAACTAAAAAGTAATAAACAAGCAAATAATACCACATCAATGTACTTTCCCGTTGAGTTTTAGCCACTGCAGCAATAGTAAGGGTAAGCAGAACTCCTTATAAATGGCATTAATTCTAATAAGGTCTACTTTCCCTTACTATTTCCGACAGTGGCTCTAACTTAACGGGAAAGTACATTGATGTGGTATTATTTGCTTGTTTATTACTTTTTAGTTGAATATTTCTTTAAGGGAAAGTATTTTTAAAAAACTTTTTTTTATTTATATTTTTTATTTTACACTTCTTAGTCGGTCAAATATTTATTAATTTGACCGACTAAAAATATTTAAATACTTTGACAACTTGGGAATGATTTGTTTAAGCTCCTCAAGGCCCACGATTTGGAATTCCACATGTGGCCGATGTTTTGGGCCTTCCATGGCCCCCGGTGCCCTACATGTTTTTTTGTATAATTGGCTCCACATGACCCGGTGTACTGCTCGGACTACTCTTCAATACATACTTCTCATGTCTTTTTGAATTATGGGTCCCACAAGACCCAGAGTACCTCTCGGAGTACTCAACAAGATGTTCTCATCAAGACCTTTCATTTGATACCCCACATGATTTTTTGTATGATGGGGCCCAACATTACCCCGTTTTGGGCCCGAGATTACTCAAGGCGCCCTCCGGATTACTGCCCATTGAGATGTACTGTCGGAGACCTTTCATGATACCCCATGTGATTTTTGTATAATGGGGCCCAAATTTTTGGTACATTCAAAAATTAAACGGCCCTCCGCGCCCCCGTCCCCCTAATCAAAAAGGCCCCAAATTTATATGGTACCAAGCCATTGATGATACGAGCTGAACTTCCAAATTTGAGCTCAATCGGTCAAGCCGTTTAAGGCCAGGTGAGGAGATATATATATGAGATATATATAGTTATGGCCAGGTGAGGAGATATATATATATATAAATATACCTATATACTGGAAGTGTGAATGAAGGGAAAAGTAAAAAAATATATTTTGGAAAAAAAATTTTTCATATATATATATACTTATGTACATATGATACAGATATAAAGTCTGTATAATAATAATAAGCAACGGAAACCGGTTTGGTCAAGAATGTGAATACAAAAGGGAGGATGAAAATAAAAAATATGTAAATATACTGTAGGTAGTAAAAAAAATTGTTTATATTCTAAAAAAAAATTGAATTTTCATTTATATAACTTTTTTTTTTGGGATAAATATTTTTTAAATACTATTATAATAATAATTTTCTATATAAATAAAAAATATTTCATTTAAAAATAAATTCAAAATAAGTTGTTTTTATAATTTACCTACCTTTCATCCCTTCACCCATTTTCCGATAAAGGCAAAGATAATAGATAAATAGATTTCAGATAATTCAACGATTGATTTTTTTGTCGCTCAATTTTTTTATTCAGAACATGCTATAATTTCATGTATAGCGGAACTTACCTACTTTTCGCCTCTTCATCGATTTTACAGATAATTTTTCATACATGGAATTATCACATGTTCTGAATGAAAAAAATACAAAAAAACATAAAAAAATTCTCACCACCTTACCGATTAGGCTACACAACTATACACAAAAGGGTGTTATTTTTTTTAATATTACGTGTGGTATTTGAGTGTGTATATGAATATTTATTTACTGTAATATTCACATCACATGTTATGTCGTTGTTTAAATATTATACATATGTAGGAATTTTTTTTGATAAGACTTGACATAAATATAAATTTATAATTTTCTTATAATTTTCAGAAATAAAAACATGTAAAGTTTAAGTAATAAAATAATAATCATTTAATTAAGTAATTTTAATTTATTATTATTATTATCTAATATAAAATAAATATATATTTTAATTTTAAAAATATTATTGAGTATTTAGGTCTTTTACAAAACAAAGTATAGCCATATTTTTGCGATTTTTATCACGTCCTTTTCGTTTTTCAGCTCCTGCAATTCTTCTTCAGTGAATAACGGCCGAAGAAATTCTTTTAGGAAGAAATACCCATAATGTTTCACCTGAAGTTAAATCCTCTAGGATGGCTGTTACTTGCTGTCCATAAACCGTATTGATAAATTCAAAGTTCAGCACTTTGTATGCTTTTCCTATTATCAATTCGTCCAGCTTGGTATAGTCCTGAGAGGATCCACTTACAGCTGTTTCAAATTTTTGCAAAAATGTCTAGAAAATTGAATTTTCATAATAATAATAGATATAAAGTTTGTAAATATCTTCTTACCATTTTACTTTTTGAGGTTTAAAAATTAACTGATATACTCTGGTGTCAAAAAATGCACTATATATACGAAAATTTTACAGACAAAAATACTTTTTAGGTACATTATTTTTATTTTAAAAATATTTATGAAAAATTATATTAATAATAGGCTAAATCGATAATTAGTTTAGTTAATTTATATACTTGCAATTAAGAATTTTTAAAATTCAAGGCCCATTAATTTTTATTGCGAATATTGAAATTTATTACTTCCTTTTACTTATGCCGGTATGATATTGGCTTGAAAAATCCAAAAAAAAACTAAAAAATGTCTCTTTGTGCGACTGAAACACAAATATTTTTCAATGAGAGACAACTATAGTGTCGTATTGATGCTGTCAAATATATTGTTTTTGTTTTTTAATATGTCAAAGATATTTCGCTACTCAAATGTTCGCTTCATACGCCTCTGACATGAAACTGAGAAAAACGACATTTAAATCTGAAGTTAATTTTAAGAAAAACTAGCAGATAGAATATTTTTTTATTTTGGTGGATTGCTTTATGTTCTTTTAAGATCTTAGTTCCAAAATTTAAAAAATATCTTTGCACTAGTTTAGAAGTTAATTTACTGTTTTCGAAAGAACCTTTTTAGGGCTTTTTTTAAAAAAAATCCCTTATGTTAACGCTTTTGTCCGTCTGTCTGTCCGTCTGTCCGTCCGGTGTAAACAAAAAAAACTAGTTATTTCACATAGTTACTGTACACACAAGTTCATGACTGACCCACCAATAGAAAGCTTGATTTATTTAGAACCAGATGTAATTGATATAATTTCAAAATTTGGCCGGTAGGTGGCGCAATTCGCATTATGCCAAAACACCTTTTTCCGAATAAAAATGTAATTTTATATAGTAAATGTGCACCAAAAATGAAGTTTGATCACTCGTTGGAAAGGTATTTAAGAGTAGAATATTATGCCATTAACAATATTTCAAATTTCTACCGCTAGAGGCGTTGAAAACTAAAATATATAAAATGTTAATTTTTAAAGTGTGATTTGCAATAGTCAATAAGCCCCAAAAATTAGGTTTAATGTTGCAACTGAAAGGTAGTAAGTAGTAATATAAAACAACAGTTGTTATAATTTTAAATTCTACCACTAGAGGGTGAAACATATAAATTATTTTGTTTTTTAAAAATTTTATTCAACTTGGTGAATCTTTACCAAAAATGAAGGGAAAGCAAGCGCTGGAAAGTTAATATAAACTAAAATAAATCAGACATCCTCATAATCTGATTTTTTGCCACTAGAGGGCAGTAAAATACAAGTTTGTCATTTAATATAGTAAATATGCACCAAAAATGAAGTGAACGACTACTCGTTGGAAAGGTAGTTAAGAGTAGAATACGATGCCGTTAACTGTATTTCAAATTTCTACCGCTAGAGGCGCCAAATACTAAAATATGGAAAAAGAGTTTTCAAAATGTGTTTTCCAATTGTGAATAAGCTCCAAAAAATAAGTTTAATGTCGCATCTGAAATTTAGTAAGTAGTAGTATAAAATCACGAATAACAACATATACTCCAAATATGCATTTAGAGTAGTTGAATTTAAAAAAAGCCCGTAATTATAAAACTACTGATCAGTAGTTCGGCTGCGCGGCATTTTTTCACTTTGCTCCATATCCACCCTAAATTTACAACTTACAATTTACACATGTTAGACTTCTTGGTCCGTGTTTCAAGACGGGTCCCGAAGATAACTGGCACGGCTCCATGTCCATCTTATAATATAATGACTAAGAAAATTACTATGGATGTAAGGCAAAAGTAAAAAAAAAAAATTTGGCATTAAAGTTCTTTATCAATGAGCAATGGATATGGAGCAAAAAAATTAATTTAATATTAATGCTTCATGTACATTGCTCATTTATATAGAGCAAAAAAGCATTTAATAAAAGTAACTTGAAAAATGTATAGAAAAGTTGCTCTATGTGCTACCTTTTTTCTGATTTTTGAGAAGTGAACTGCTACTCGATATCTCAGTAACTATTAGAGATAAGAAAAAACGGATTGCAGTTTTAAAAAGAGAATCTCCCAAGCACTACAGATATGGTCCTAACTCAAAAAACTCTAAAATGGCGTATGAAGCAAACAAGTATTCAAGCGGCGATTTGTAATAAAATAATAAAAAAAATGCTTGAATATTGAAAACAATACTGAATGTTAAAAAATATCCAAAAAAATCCAAACAAATTTCGATTTTTTTTGACAGAAATGGTTTTGTTGCTGCTACACAGTGATAAATCATTAGCGACATGGATTTTTTTTGGATTTTTTTTTACATTCAGGAATTTTTTCAATATAGCGTGTTACTCGCACTCATATCTTTTTCTCATATAAGAAATATTATCTCTCCTTCTAAATGGATAGTATCTGAAAAATTGCAATTTACAAGCCAATATCATACCGGCATTAATAGTAGTTATTTTAAAAATGTAAGTTCATTAACCTGTATATTAATAATAAGGCTAAATCGATAATTAGTTTAGTTAATTAATATACTTGCAATTAAGAGTTTTTAAAATTCAAGGCCCATTAATTTTTATAGACATCCCAAAAAAAAATAAATAAGTTCATTAACCTGTATATTAATAATAAGGCTAAATCGATAATAAGTTTAGTAAATTTATATACTTGCAATTAAGAATTTTTAAAATTCAAAGCCCATTAATTTTTATAGACATCCCTAAAAAAATAAATAAGTTCATTAACCTGTATATTAACCTGTAAGATATACTCTGGTGTCAAAAAACACACTATATATACGAAAATTTTACAGACAAAAATACTTTTTAGGTACATTATTTTAATTTTAAAAATATTTATGAAAAATTATATTAATAATAAGGCTAAATCGATAATTAGTTTAGTTAATTTACATACTTGCAATTAATAATTTTTAAAATTCAAGGCCCATTAATTTTTTTTTTTTGCGAATATTGAAATTTATTACTTCCTTTTACTTAATAGTAGTTATTTTAAAAATGTAAGTTCACTAACCTGTATATTAATAATAAGGCTAAATCGATAATTAGTTTAGTTAATTAATATACTTGCAATTAAGAGTTTTTAAAATTCAAGGCCCATTAATTTTTATAGACATCCCAAAAAAAATAAGCTCATTAACCTGTATATTAATAATAAGGTTAAATCGATAATTAGTTTAGTTAATTTATATACTTGCAATTAATAATTTTTAAAATTCAAGGCCCATTAATTTTTTTTTTTGCTAATATTGAAATTTATTACTTCCTTTTACTTAATAGTAGTTATTTTAAAAATGTAAGTTCACTAACCTGTATATTAATAATAAGGCTAAATCGATAATTAGTTTAGTTAATTAATATACTTGCAATTAAGAGTTTTTAAAATTCAAGGCCCATTAATTTTTATAGACATCCCAAAAAAAATAAGCTCATTAACCTGTATATTAATAATAAGGTTAAATCGATAATTAGTTTAGTTAATTTATATACTTGCAATTAATAATTTTTAAAATTCAAGGCCCATTAATTTTTTTTTTTGCTAATATTGAAATTTATTACTTCCTTTTACTTAATAGTAGTTATTTTAAAAATGTAAGTTCATTAACCTGTATATTAATAATAAGTCTAAATCGATAATTAGTTTAGTTAATTTATATAAATATTAAAGATTTTGCGATTATTGAACTTTATTACTTCCTTTTACTTAAAGATTTTTTTAAATGCTGAGAATATTTATAACCAAAAATTTAAAAACATATATAAATATACATATTTTTCAATATACATAGTTATAATAAAAATTGAAAGTCCATTATTTTTTATAAACCCACAAAAAAAAAATTAATTAGCTTTGAAAATATTATTGTAAATATTACGCTTTGAATATGTTTATACCAATGTCAAAAGCATCGAACTTAATAAAAAAAAATATTAAAGATTTCGGGGTTATTTAATAAATATTAACTCTTTAGTTTTTTTTTTGGGTAAATATTATTTTTGAAGCTAGTAATGCAGAAATAAATACCGCTATATTAAAAATTTATGTATAGTAGTTATCCAATAACAAAAAAATGCACTTTAAGAAATTTTTTGTATATAAAATTAATAAAACGCAATTTTTGTATTAGTTTACTTCAAAAACTTGAATAGTGTACTTAAATAGTTTTAATTTAAATTTAAAAATCGGTTTTAAAAATAGGTAAAATTTTTAATTAAAAACGAATCGAATGTTGTGATTAAGCGGTTTAATTTACGGGGTCGTAGAATCGAGTTCAAAATTAATGAAATTCCGTCGGCACAAGATCCTATACGATGGGTAAAAAGCGCTATCGAGGAGATAGTTAATTACGCGACCAACGATCTTCTACATAGCGACCAAGTAGGTATATGCTTTTGGGGGGAAAGTTTTGCAGAACGGGGACCAGGGTGGCTGAGCTTCAGAGAAGCAGGTTCCGTAACATCAGAGGATTTATGGAACCTAATAAGTAAAATATTCCAGAGTAAATCGGAAGGGTTAAGTACCGATACTTTTTGCTTGAGCGTAACTACGGTGCGAATGCCACAAGGACAATCGAAAGTATCTAAATATTTTAATTATGCTGAAGAGTGTAGCAAAAGAAGGGGGATTATAACAATAAAGAATACAGATTTTCTTTGTCTTCCAAGAGCGCTAGTTGTTGCTATAGCTGCCGTAGAAAATGACGTAGATAAAAAAAAATCTGCAATGATACAAAAAAAATCCAAACTATTCGTACATTAGAGCTTTTAAAAACAACCGCTATACAAATACCATCCGAAGGCAGTAAATTTCAGAACTTGAGAAATTTCAAAACCATTTGAACAATTATAAAATTGTGGTTTATAAATACGGTAGTAAAGGTAGAGATTTAATATACGAAGGAAGCGGTAATGGAAAAAGATTAAATTTATTATATCATAATAACCACTACAATGTAATAACTTCGCTTACTGCAGCTTTTTGTTGTGGTTATTATTGTGAGCTTTGTAATATACCGTATAATACAAAAAATAGACACAGGTGTGTAATACAATGTCCAAATTGTCTGCAATCACCACCATGCAAAAAAGAAAACTACTTAACAAAATTTAATTGTGCCCTGTGTAATCGTATATTTAAAAGCCAGCTGTTATAACAATCATCAAACATCTACCTCAAATCTACCTCAAAATTATTTTCTGAATATTTTTTTTCCTGTCGAGTTTCCAAATCATAGAAAATAAAAAGCGTTTTTTCGGTGGATGGTGAGTGTGTATCTTGCTTCATATAACACTGATGATCATGCGCTACATACATTCGACAGATTTTACAAAAATATTCCCCGCAAATGTGCTTTCTTTCTTGTCTAAAATTTTTGAAGCATTCTAAGCAACGCCTAAGTAAATTACAAACACTCAAAAAGAAAGCACATTTGCGGGGAATATTTTTGTAAAATCTGTCGAATGTATGTAGCGCATGATCATCAGTGTTATATGAAGCAAGATACACACTCACCATCCACCGAAAAAACGCTTTTTATTTTCTATGATTTGGAAACTCGACAGGAAAAAAAATATTCAGAAAAAAATTAATGATATTGTCATTGACGATATAAAATTGCACGAGCCAAATTTATGCGTTTTTGATAGTCGCTGCAGTAAATGTATTAATATCAGTACATTATATTTTTGTCAAAGCTGTGGTTTTCGAGAAATAATTTACAAAGAAGAAGTAATACAAAATGTTGTAAGACATCTGATTTCTTCAAGTAAAAAATTTAAAAAAGTTATAGTAATAGCGCATAATGGAAAAGATTTTGACCATCAGTTTATCTTGAATTATTTGCTACTATATACCGATTTGAAACCCGAATTAATCATGCAAGGGACAAAAATAATAATGTTGTGTTGGAAAAATATTAAATTTATTGATTCTTTAAATTATTTTCCAATGCCACTAGCGCATTCTTTAAATTATTTCCCAATGCCACTACAACAGAATATTCTAATTACACAGGACCATTACCGGACATAAAATTTTATAATCATGATCCCATGAAAAATAACGATAGAGATGATTTTTTAACATGGTACAACAATAACAAAAATAGTACTTTTAATATGCAAAATTAATTAGTGACATATTGTCAAAATGATGTGTGTATACTAACAGAAGCTTGCGTTAAATTTAGGAATTTATTATTAGAGGAATGTAATGTATGTCCGTTCACAGAAGCTTGTACTATTTCTTCTACATGCAATTTAGTATTTCGACGTAATTTTTTGATGCCAAAAACGATCGGAATTTTACCACAAAATAACTATAAAGATAATAATCAGTCGAAAATCGCGATACAATGGCTGTTATGGGAAGAAAAACAAAGGAATATAGATACTCAGCATGCAATAAAAGGTACCGAGGCTATAATAAACGGAGTTAAAGTGGATGGTTTTTGTCCTGCAACAAGACAGATTTTTGAATTTCATGGTTGCTATTTTCACGAATACCCTGACTGTTTCAAGCATAATCGAAATGAACCACTATTTCTAATGAAACAGTGAATACGAGGTTCGAGACAGACAGTCGAGACATTCGACAGTGATGCGAAGTAAACGCTTGCAGGATTTTGGATACGAAATCTGTGAAATGTGGGAATGTGTATTTCGCAAAAAACTACAAACAAATATTGAAATGGATTTTTTACACTCACATAATTTATTAAATTCACTACCATTAAACCCTAGGGAAGCATTTTATGGTGGTAGGACAGGTAACACTGGGACATATTATAAATGTAAGGCAAATGAAAAAATAAAATATATAGATGTATGTTCTTTATACCCCTGGGTGTGCAAATATGGAAAATTCCTGTAGGGCATCCTGAAATATATATTGGTCATGATATATGTGAATCGTTTGATTTAAATAAAATCGATGGAATAATAAAATGCACAATATTACCACCAGAAAACTTATACCACCCTGTACTTCCGATTAAGCAAAACAACAAATTAATGTTCAGCCTATGCATAACTTGTTCAGAAAAATTGAATATGACTGAATGTACTCACACAGACGAAGAGAGGGCTTTAACCGGTACGTGGATTATTGACGAAATAATAAAAGCGGTTGAAAAAAATTATAAAGTAATATTAATATATGAAGTATGGAAGTACAAATGAATTAACATTCATTGCTAACGGACGTGTTTTTAATCAGCTCCGAGTTTTAAATATTTAATTAATTTACACTTTTCAATTTCTGTGTTGTGTAATAATCAAAATTTTACGCGTTTTTACTTGATTTTATATATTTATTCCCAAAGTTTAATTACCTAAACATTTTTTTTTTTTTTTTACTTTAATTAAAAATTTTGAATAATTGTCATTTCATATAACACATTTAAATACAAAAAAAAAAACCTTGAATCGTGAAATTTGATAACTGTACACATTTTCTGGATCAATAACTTTTCATAAAGTACATTTACCTTAAGTTATTATTACTTAGTGACTATAATCATAATTTAAAAATAAATAATTAGAAACTCTTTTATTCTTATATATATAATTATTGTGATTTGGAAATTTGAACTTGTGTAATTCCCTCTTTGCATAATATACTTTTTCTTATTTAATTACGTTAATATAGTACATTTTAAATTAACTCTATATTATTTTATTATTTTGATTGAAATTCGTAATTTATATAATAAACTTTTAAACATGTATTGTAACAATGAAAATTGTAATATTGACGAGAATATATCTACAATCAATTTATTGGCTTGTAGCAGAATATATTCGAGATATTATCATCCACAATGCATTGGACTTTCAGGTAATGCAATTAAATCTTTGTCAGAATACAAGAAATCTTTCTCTTTTTATTGTAATGAATGTAAAACTATTAATTTATCACACATAATGATGTCAGTGAAATCGAATATTGATTTACTTAAATCTGTTTCTACTGCGGTTGAATCCATGAAAAGTGTATCATACAATAATGAAAAGAAATTTTCAAAAATGGAAGAGAACATTAAATTAACTCAACAACAAGTTGATGAAATGGATTGCCACATTGACCAAATTTAAAAAAAATTAATATACAAATAGGCACTTCTAACTTACACTCTTCCAAAACTGATAAATTAATTGCAAATTTAGATTCTTTTAAGGAAAATATTTTACATAGAGAAGATATTTTAACTGGAAAATTTAATATTCAATTAGAATCTATCCACACAGCCATGAAAAAATTAAAAATTATTTCTGAAAGCACATCCAAAAATTGCCATACATCATATGATAATATTTGTTCGACAAATTATGAATCCTTAAAAACAATATATGACGAGATTCAAAAGCTAAGAACAGATATTAGCATCGAAGACTTAAAACCAATTATTCAAAGTTCTGGTGACGAAATTGCTTGTACGAGACTAGTAATGTGTGATATCATTGAAGAAATAAAATTTTTTAAATCTTTAATAGAAAACCAAGCACCTGCACAAGATCTTTCTAATAACATAAATAGACTATCCATAGAAGAGATTAATTCTGTTGATAACACTCTAAATATTAACAATGGCGATACTAGTTGTTCCCTTCCACATAGCCAGCTTCCTAATATTTCACCTTCTAAACTACGACGTATTCCATTAACTCCCACACTATCAAACCCTGATTCCAGATCACCTTCTCCAACTCCTTCAACGTCTCCAGTTGTCCAAAGTTTATTAGAATCACCTCCAAATACTCCAATTATCAAACTTGGTGTGGAATGGTCTAAAGATGAGTGGAACAATAGAGTAAAAAAACTGGAAACACTAAATAAAATTAAATATAATAAACATAAAACTATAAAACCAAATAGCACAATTAATGATAATTCTAAAAAAGCATCTACAAAAATAACTCAAAATTCTCTACTTCAAAATGCTGCTACATTCCACGTTAAAGGAGATGGTTTTCGGCCAAATATAACTTGGATAAGAAGTTACCTAGAAGATAAACTTAAAATTCCTATTATTTCCTGCTCTAACCTACGCCCGAGATCTAAGAAGTATAGGTCGGTTAAAACCATGTCATCTTTGAAGCTACAGATTCCCAGTAAATATGCGTGGCTATTCACAGATTTTCATAATAGCACATTCAAACTTGGGAACTTGTATTTTTCTCTATGGAAAAATCGCCAGAAAGTTATAGCTAATAAGAATAAAAATAATAATAATAATAATAATAATAAGAATAGTAATAATAACAATAAGAATAAATATAGTAATAATATTAATAACAATAATAAGAATAATAATAATAATAATAGTCATATTAATAATATTAGTAGTAATAATAATAATAATATTAATAATAACAATAATATTGGTAATGATAATAATATTATTGATAACTATGAAGTTATTAGTAGTTCCAATTATAATAGTAATACTAATAGTAATAGTAGTAATAATTGTAATTTTAGTAATACTAATGACAAAGTAAAAAATACTGATAATATTTCTTGTACCAGTGATAACATTAATGGTAAAAAATCTTACAAAGCTTTTATGGAATCAACTTCAAATAATTTTAAGAAATTAATAAAATTTGTACAGGGGCCAACCCTAAATCCTTTAACACCAGTCAGAGACATTCCTAATATTTATAGTGGTCAGTATAGCCATACCTCTCAATTTAAAGATATAAATTCTCAAGCAGCTAGTGTTACTCCATGCAATTCAGATAAATTATTTTTGGATCCTCTTACCACCAATCGTAAAATTAACACATAATTCTTCTAGTTGCACTGACAATGATAACCGATACATTTTATCTCGTCTGAGAGATAGGCAAATTTACAACAACGTTCGACTTTACCTCGCTTATCTATGTGATAAAGCAAATTCAGTTTGTATCGAAGGTAAAACAAGAACAAATGTCATGATCGCAATCCAACAAGAAGGGCTCCCAACCGACATTGATACTCTACGTCATTTATATTTTAAGTTTCACGAAAATTTTGAAATCTCTGCAGAACAGGTAATATGTGATCTTTCCTCATATGCCTCTCATATAAACTCAAAGAGAATTTCATTTTTACAAAAATCTCGAGAAAATACTGATCAGTTTTTTCGTCCCTTACCTCAGAAGCAATCACCATTCTGGTAAGCCACACGCCAACATTAATAATAATTTAATTTACCCGAGTAACCTACCTCCTAGTTTATCCCAAAATTTGTCAATTTACTAGCAAAACGTAAGAGGACTACGTACTAAGACGTCTCAAGTTTACGTTAACTCCAAAACCTTAGATTTTGATATTTTTGCACTGACGGAAACTTGGTTGATGCCATCTATCAATTCTTTAGAGTTATTTGACCAATCTTACACTATTTTTAGGAAAGATAGACATAGTAATACTTTCAATCCAGTTGTGCCAAAAGGTGGTGGAGTGCTTATTACTGTTAAAAACAGCTACAACTCTAATGAGGTATGTCTAACTCAATTTCCAACTTTAGAGCTCATTGCCATAAAAATAGAATTCAACAATAAATCTCTTTTCATCATTAGCTGTTACATACCTCCAAATTCAGCTGTTAGCATCTATAATGAACTCATTATGGCTATTGACTACATTTCATCTCTACTGAATAATTTCGATGAAATGATAGTTTGTGGTGATTTTAACTTACCGAATTTATGTTGGAATCAACATGAGGAGGAACCCTTTATGATTCCGAATCAAGTTGCTTCCAAATTAGAATAAACATTGATGGTTTCAACTCAAATTACCTACAACAAGTATCTTCGGTAAGGAACTTCCAAAGCAAACAACTGGATCTCATTTATACCACAAATTGGATTAATCTCACTAATATTCACACTAGCCTCCCGTTAGTCAGTATTGACAAATTTCATCCTCCACTTAGCTTCTCTTATACTGTTATATTAATCCTGATGTAACGCTGCCAACTATATCCTATCGGTATAATTTTTCTAAAACGGACTTCTCTTCCTTGAACACTTACTTATTATCTGTCGATTTTAACACTTTAGTTCAAAATTTAACCATTGACGACGCAGTAGTAAAATTCTATGAGGTGTTTTTACATGGTTTTAATATGTATGTACCTCAAGTCGGTGAAAGAGGCTTTGATTCTAGCCCGCCATGGTTTAATCAGGACCTAAAGAAACTAAGAAATAAAAAAAACAAGGCGTGGAGAAGTTATTTAAAAAACAAAAACAACGAAACTCACATCAACTTCATCAACCTTTTTAATACCTTTAAATCGTTAGTAAAATCTAAATACAATGATTACCTTAATGAAGTTGCTCTGAAACTTAAAAATAATCCTAAATCATTTTGGAATTTTGTAAATCTAAAGAGAAAGTCTGATCAATTTCCAAACTTCATGTCTTTTAATGGCCAAATCTCAGATAATTCAAAAATCATTTCTAATAACTTCAAAGACTTTTTTTCTAGTTCATATAGTAACACTTCATTCGAGGTAGATGAAGCAAATTTTCCCCATTTGAACTCCCTTCCAGACTTCCCAATTTCATCAATAGATCTTTCACACGAAAAAGTAAAAAAATATTTAATGGGGCTCAACAATGATGCGTTTCCCGGACCAGATAATGTACCAGAAATTGTACTGAAAAATTGTTCTGACTCGCTCACCCTTCCTTTAACTATTCTGTTCCAACAATCTTTAACACAGGGGATATTTCCTGATTGTTGGAAAAAATCATACATTAGACCTGTACATAAAAAAGATTCAAAAACCGAAATTACCAATTATCGACCTATTGCCAAACTTTCTTGTATTCCAAAATTATTCGAACTTATAGTGTATGATTCAATTTACAGTCACTACTCGACTATTTTAAATGCCAACCATCATGGATTTATGAAAGGTAAATCAACAGTAACAAACTTAATTGAATGTTGTTCACAATTCTTATACAAAATGGAGGCAGGGTTCCAAACGGATGTCATTTATACGGATATGAGTAAGGCCTTTGATCTCTTACCTCATAGTGTCATTATTTTTAAACTAAAAAAACTAGGCTTTCCTCCTTTCTTAATTAATTGGATTTCCTCTTATCTATCAAATAGAAGCTATAGTGTGGTCGTTAGATCCGCTGTATCTGAACCGTATTTCGCTAATTCAGGAGTCCCACAGGGCAGTCATATTGGCCCATTAATTTTTATTGCTTCTATTGATGACGTTTCATCCATAATCGTGAATAGTAAAATTGGTATTTATGCAGATGACATGAAAATCCATAAAATAATCCGAACACCAAATGATAATATTCAGCTTCAGGAAGATTTAAATGCTTTCGAAATGGTGTAATTATAACAATTTATCG
This sequence comes from Empis stercorea, assembly GCA_949752835.1. NCBI lineage: Eukaryota > Metazoa > Arthropoda > Insecta > Diptera > Empididae > Empis > Empis stercorea. The sequence goes on from OX457085.1 coordinate 40,873,305, forward strand.
TTAAATATCCATAAATGTGCTTTAGTTATTTACACTCGACGTACCGCACCAATCATTGCAAATTATACTTTCACAACAAGAAATATTAAACGGTTTACACAATTTAAAGACTTAGGGGTGATATTTGATGATAAACTAACTTTTAAGCAACATTTTGATGTAATAGTTAATAGAGCGAACTCCATGTTAGGTTTCATTAAGAGATGGTCTAAGGAATTTGATGACCCTTACATTCTTAAATCCTTATACACTACTCTTGTCCGGCCTAATCTGGAATATGCCTACCAAGTATGGTCGCCGCACTATTACGATCATATTCATAGAATCGAGGCTGTCCAAAAAAGATTTCTTAGGTTTGCATTGCGTAATTTACCCTGGTCCAATACAATGATTTTACCACCATATAGGGATCGTCTGCAGCTTATAAGCTTAAATTCTTTAGAATCTAGGCGTGAAGTAGCAGATATCGTTTTTATTGTACAGGTCTACAATGATAAAATCAACTCAATATATATTAAAGACCTAATAGTTAAATATTTAAATTCACGAACACGCTTTCGTAATTAAAAAATATTTAATATACCTCTTCATCGTTCAAACTATGGTAAATACGAACCTATAAATAGAATGTTTATGACTTCCAATAACTATAAGGATTATTTCAGCCTGTCCTTTTCTAAAGAACAAGTAAAGAAAGCTTTGTTTGACCATATGTTACAATAAATAAATTTTATTATTTATGCACTATTATGTACATTTTATTTATGTAATATTTTATTTTATTTTAAAGTATTGACAAAAACAATAAATAATTGTTTACTCTTTTTTATATTACTTAAATTAATTTTTAATTTATATTTAATTTATATTTATTAGTATTTTTAAACTTAAATTATGATAATATATATGTATTTAAAATCTAAGAAAATGTGTAACTATTTCTAAGTAAACTTTTGTAATTGTTTGAATTAAACGAATAAATAAATAAATAAAATCGAACAATATGATTTGAATAAAAAAACAGGGGTTTGTTTGCTACAATGATGAACAAATTTATAGAAATGAAGCAAACTGCTTCAGGCTTTCCAGTGCAATATTCAACTACCGAAGAAAAATTAAATTATGTTGAGAATTTTTTTAAAAAGGAAGGCATTAGACTGGATTTTTGAAAAAAATAGTGGATTAAAATCATTAGCAAAATTAATTTTAAACTCTTTTTGGGGTAAATTCGGCCAGAGAGAAAATTTACCTCAAACTTCAATTTTAAATCAAGCTATTGATCTTTTTAAAATGATATCAGACTCTTCCATAATAATAAATAATATATTACCAATATATATAAGCTCACCAGATTTATACGAACCACCGACAGGCGACTTTGTGGGGGATATGACAAACGAACTCGACTCCGATTACGGACCAGGTAGCTATATAACTGAATTTGTAAGCGGAGGTCCGAAAAATTATGGTTTTAAAGTTTTTTCAACTTCGGCGAACGATTATAAAACAAGCTGCAAAGTAAAAGGTATTTCGCTAAACCATAAAAATTTACAGTTAATAAATTTCGATGTAATAAAAAAACATGACTCTCGATGATCAATGCCGGGAACCTGTTAAAATTCTTGCAAATAATTTTCGAAGAACAGAAGATCATGCTGTTATTACTGTACCAGAGATAAAAACCTATATACCAAAAGAAACTTTATTACCAGAGTACTAAAAAGGAGATTTTTAAATGATTATAATTCTTTACCATATGGCTATAAAATAAGAAAAAAAATTTATAAGTAAAATAAATATTTGCATAACTATTAATTTTTATTTAATACTTTTTTTTTGTTATATAAATATACATATTTTTCAATATTACTTACAATTTAAAATATAAGAACTTAATAAATAAAAAAACTTATATATACATAGTTATAATTAAAAATATAAGAACTTAATAAATAAAAAAATACTTATATAAATATATATTTTTATAAAATTTAAAAAAATTATTGATTCAAATAAAAGCCTGTAAAATTCTAACGTTAAATTTTTTAAAGTTCTATAAAAAAAATCCCGATGCTGATATTTATTTAAAATATCATTTTTATCAATCCCAAGCCATTTATCCAAAACTTGATTTCCTTTTCTGCCTATATATTTCTAATAGAATCTTAATTAACAAACAATAATTTATTTTAAAATATCATTTTTATCAATTCTTAATTTCAACTTGAAAGTAATTTCTAAAATCTAAAATGTTCGATTTTTATATTAAATCCTGTATATGAAAATGCAAAACCTTTTTAATAATGCTTTTACTAATTATCTCATTAATAAGAATTCATATTCAGGAAAATCAACATCTTATTGTTTATTTAAAATATCATATTTATCAATTACAAGCCATTTATACAAAACTTGATTTCCTTTTTTACCTATATATTTCTAATAGAACCTTAATTAAGAAACAATAATTTATTTTAAAATATCATTTTTATCAATCCATGAATTGCGTGTGGTATCAAACCCAAGCCATTTAACCAAAACTTGTTTTCCTTTTTGCCTAATTATTTTTTCAATGAGATATTTGCTGGATGTTTTGTTTTTTGCAATTCAAATTCATAAAAACTACCCATTAGCGGCTGCTCTTTATAATCAATTAAACTATAGGTCACTGGGTGGGTAGTATTTACTTTTGATATTTTGAATATTTCAGTGGACCAATTTGGTTCATAACCTTTTTGAAAAATTTCTTTAGATTTACTGATGCGTACAAAGTCATTGACTTTTAATTTTGCTTTTCTGTAAATTTTAGGTTTATTGTATATTGTTGTCAATATGTATATATGATTTTCATTTTTTTTAGTTACTTGATATGGTTTCATTTTTATTGTACGGTGTAGGGTATGATTATATTTATATGTTAAATCATCTAAAATTGAAATCCAATTATTCCCTGTAAGCTAAATTGTTTCCACATATTATTTTTTAATGTTCTATTAAAACGTTCACAAATAGACGCTTTTAATTTTGTGTATGTGTGGTAATGATTTATATTATGTTTTTTCATTAAATTTTGAAAATTACTATTTAAAAATTCTTTTCCTTGATCAGAATGAATATTGTTTGGTATTTTTTTACTTTTAGTAAAAATATTATTCATGGCGTTTGTTACATCTGTACAGCTTTTTGTTTTAATTGGTTCTGTGTAGGCAAATTTTGAGAAAATATCAATAACGGTTAATAGATATTTATAACCTTTGTTGAATTTAGTAAAAGGTAGCATTTCTACTAAATCAATTTGCCATGTATCGTTAATTCCTTTGTGCTTAACATTTCGTCTGTTGAAATTTTTTCTCACCGATTTATGTAACTCATTTATAATTGACTTTTTACTCATATTGACACTTTGTAACTAATTAAAAAACTAAAATAACATAAGTTATATAACTTTTTTCAAAGTAAACGGTTGTAATGCAGATAAAAATTATTTTCGTTGATTTTCAATTTGTCATTGGAAACGGGAAACAATATTTTATAAAAGAATTGGCTTTGATAAAGCAGGGGTCTTTATTACCAGAGCACTATTTGTTTAAACCACCGTATCCAAAACAGGAGTTCAGTGTCAGCAATATACATATAAATGATTATAACAGAAAATATATTAACGGTCTGGAATGGGAAAGCGGAGTTATTGAGTATAATTTTCTTCCTCATGTTTAAAAAAATCTAGAATCATACATTATATACGTAAAAGGCAACAAAAGAAGGATTTTCTCTGCAAATATGTACCGGAAACAATTAGTATTATTGATATAAGCTCTGATATACCAAAATTAGAAGAGCTACAAGATTATGACACATATTGTACAAGAAATAGGTGTGCTATGAAAAATTGTTTTAAAATTTACATGTGTTTGCTAAAATACAATAAAATTGACTTTTAAAAATTATGTAACTAATTGTAATATTCTCGCACGCTCGTTAGTTATATTTTCATTGTTAAAATGAAAGCACATAATATAAATGATAGTAATTTATTACTGGCATATCATTATTTTTTAAATGAGGAAAATACAGCAAAAATATCATCTGGCTTTAATCCATATACATTAAATCCTATAGTGATTATTTCAAAAATTGGTCAAACATCAATAAAATTTAGCTACAGTCTCTGCGTACTTTTTGTTCAAAATATATGCAATGATAACGAGATTGAAAATTTAACATTTTTACTCATCGCTGAAGAATGGAGAACGAAATAAACGAAATAAGAGATTTTACATCGAGTCATGCTTATTTTAACTACACAAATCTTATATATGTTAAAGATTATATCCATGAATATTTTAGAAAATGCACAATTTATAATGCTAAAAAATTAAACAGTGAGTATTTATTTTTACCAAAATTTAATACTTCATTTAATTTTTCAAAACTATTTGTAGAAATACCTTTGCTATGTAATCAATGTATAATTAATGAATAAATAAATAAAACATTATTTTGCGTTTTTATTTCATTTTTTTTTTTTAACTTGTTAATAAAAAATATTTATTTTTTAAAAATATTATGATATAAATTTAAAATTAAATTATCATTTTGATTGAAATCCTTAGAGTTAAATATGTTTAAAAAATTCTGCATTGAAATTCCTCTGGACCGAAAGTATAAAAATACACAACAATAATACCCACACACATTTGAATAATCGGCTTGTAGACGTTTTTTATTACATAAAACAAGTTTGCTTCGAATATTTATTAATTTTGTTTATAATATTTTTTGTTATTGTGTGATTTCCATACGAATCGAAATATTCGGCACACCCCTTTTTCGGAAAGTTTAATACGAACCAATGTAATCCAGGTTTGTTATTAGGATCAGAATTAACAGCAATACAAAATGGTTTTTTTCTTATGTGTTTAGGTATACGGTTGAAAGCATAAACGCCATTAAAACATTTTTGTGTGTATTTATTCTTCTGAAGAATTTTTGTGATCTGTTGTGTATTCATGCTGTTCGATTAGTGTGGAAATATCATAAATTATCGATTTACATTTTATATATTGGATCAAAAATCTTTTTAGTCTTTACCATTTACTAATAGTATGGCAAACTTATTTAATTTTTTATTCAAAATTTGAGTTATGTTGTCGTTGTATAAATTTCCGTTTGTTGCGCAATTTTATTTTTCAGCTGTTGTTTTTGTTGTCGGGTATAAATATTTATAATCATAATGTACTGTTTTATATGATTCTTCAATTCCTGCGATGCTTATTTTACGTGCAAAATTAAGAACTTTATCGCAGGTAAAAGATATATCCACCAAAGCATATGACGGTTGAGTATTAATATTTAACATTTTATAATGTCACTTCTTGTACGTACAGGAGTGTAATAAAAATAAAACTAGGTATGTCAGCTATTTATAAATTTGCGTAGACATTACGATTTTTATCGATTTCTAAAGATGCATCAAACTCTCCGTATACAATACATGTTAATGTTGATGTCAGGGGAGATTTCAATTTTGCTTCAATTCTGATGGTACCTTGATTTAAGAGACTTTGACATTGCTCGTTTCCGGTCCCGTCGGCAGATAAATCAAAAGCTAAAATTGTAAACCCTTTTCCAAAAAGCTCTTTTGTAATTTGATGCCCTTTATCGTAATGATGTATTCCTGTACCCCTGAATAAACTTAAATACGCTCTTGTATTACAACCATTGTCGGAAAAGTTTGTTTCAATTGGAGAATTGGGTACCGGCACGCCATTTACGTATAATTGAAACTGATATAAATTCTGATGATCAAAATGAAATGGATTTTTTGATCTCTTTCCATTGAAATTTTCGTTATTTACCATACAAAATAGTAATATAATTGGTAATTGACCAATAAATACATTAACCAGTGATATATTAGAAGCACTTGCTGCTACAGTAAATGTTTTTACTTCTCCTCTTTTATAATGATATTTTGCATTCCTTTTCCAAGAATAGTATTATGTGCTAATAAAATATTTGGGTTAACTGTGACATGTTTCATATATAGTGTTGCTTCATGAATTTTCAAATGCCTTTCATCCGTATCGTTAAAAAATAAGAAAAAATCTAGTTTTTCTAAAGTTAATGAAATTCTCACATCAACATTATTTAAAAGCAGAGTCGGTGTATTAAAAAAATCCACATGTAATTTACCCATTAATTCTACCACTGCAGAATTATTATACATTTTTTGACGATTTCTGGAGCCCGTGTTATTAAAATCATGTATATTTGGTTTGTCTAAGACCCATCCTGCACTTTCTAAATGAGTTTCGCTGGCATCTTTACCGTAGTTTAATAAAGCCAATAAATAACTTTTATAATTGTAGAAAGAATCAGAAGTAGTTATATTTTTACCATTAAGTGTAACATTTACTTGTTTAATCATTGAGTGCATTATATTATTTATTACGCTTGGTTGAGGTGCTGGTTTTATATCAGTACCTGCTCCTATTTTATCGTTAAAACTCCATTGGCTACCATCTTTTTTTAATATCTGGACTTTAAATTTTAAGTATGTAGATGAAAGATCTCTATATGTATCACTATGTCCAAGTGAAACAAATTCTATTGTAGAAGGAGAGGCATCTAATGATGCTAATGGATTATATGCTACTTCCTCTGTATGCAATATACCTGTTTGTATAGGTGGTGTTGCGAAAAGATCCAATTCAGACTTCATACATTCAATGACAGCCATTTTTATTTAAAAATATCTAATATTTTCGATTTCTTAAATTTTATTCTTTTCTTTGTTCTTCGTCTTTTACCTATTAAATGCGATTTTCGTTTTACACGCCTTTTTATACTTTTACGTTTTTGTATGCGTTTATAACTTCTTTTCTTTTTACCACTGCCGTACATTGAATGTAATTTATTTATTGCTGTGGTTCTTAAATTTTGTATACCTGCTTTAGCTTGATTTTGTAATGCTTCTTTTGGATTGGCTCCTGATACTATATCAGATAAAATATTACCACCTGTTCGCAAAGCTTCTTCTTTAAGAAAATCAAAACCTGAAACTAATGATGGTTTGAGATAACGGAATAAACTTGCAAATAAATTCCCAAGACCACGCCCTCTTTGGATTGTCTGTTGTGTTTGTAATAGTGGTCCTATTTCATTTATATTACCACCAGCTTGCGATGCGTAATATTTAATGTATTCACGCTGCATGTTTGAAAAAAAATAACAACAATTTATAGTGTTCCTTTATTTATATAGTTTTTATTATTAAAAGTTTTTTAAATGTAATACAATCTTGGTTGGGTAATAATTAGGTACAAAATTTATATCTTTACCATACTATATATATATTTACCATACGATCAGAAATCTTTATAGCTATAGTTTCGAACATGTTTTTTTCTACAGGTACGTATTGTATATTTTTAAATTCTGTATTATTTAACTTTCTACAATTATTAATATTTATTGAGCGCAATGCCCTTATTTTGGTATTACCAAATATTTCTGGTTGAATAATATCACTATACACCATTATCATGCCACTTTTCTCATCATTATATTTTTCAATTGCTCTTTTAAAATAGTCGAGAATTACTAATTTGTAATTACTGATATCTTTTTTTTGTTGAAATAGTTCTTTCATCAATTCCAGTATAGTGTAGCTATGATTTTGCTTTAAAAAATAACTTTCTGTATCAAAAGTTTTTGACAGTCCTACAAGTTTTAATTGATCTGGTGCTGAAACAGTTTTATAAACCGAATTTTTATAGATATCGTCACTTAATAAGATAGTCATAACCTCTGTTTCAAATTCTCTTAGCAACAGATCGCGAATAAATCCTTCAGAAGGTGTTAAATTATTGATAAGTGTAGGTAGGAAATTTATTTTCCAGTCGTCATATGTAAATAATGATTTTTCCTCGGGATAAAAAGTATAGCCGATACGTTTCTTAACTTTTTCTTTGTTCCTGCCTACTAATACTTCATAGACACCTAATTGAATTGTAACACATTTTTCTTTTACGTACTCATCAGTTTGTAGGTAATCATTAATAAATATTTCTGACAAACCCACTTTCCTGTTACCTTTTGTTAAATCTATATGTGTTGGTATTCGATTTTCAAAAGATGATAATGTATTATCAGGGAAGAAATTAATTGAATCGTTACTAAATAATGTAATATAAAAATCATTTCTTAAATCCATAATAATAAGTATAAAAAAAACTGTATTGTATTAATTATTTATAAGGTCCACTGTGGTGGCGCTGTCAATGATTTATGTTGTTTAGGTGGTGATTTCTTTATTGTTGTTAGTTTTCGTTTACCTGGATTTCGCTCTTCTGGGTATTTTGACAAAATGCTTTGTCTTATAAAAGAATTAGTTGTGTGTGCTCGTTGTCTTGTATTTATAGGCGATTTGTCAGGAATTGCTACTCTAATTATGTCGCCTTTGTTTGTATCAAACATTCTTATATTTTTATTTGCGGATAATCTTCTGATTAAACGTTTATCAGGTGATATTTCTTCTAAAGCAAGTTTTTGGATCTCTTCCTCTTCATCCATTTCACCACCATCATCAATTTCCATTTGTTTGTCAGCCTGATCTTTATATTGATATTTATTCAGTTGTTGATACAAAAAATCATGTGGGCTATCAAATGAAAGGTCTTGAGGAGTATATCTCATTGAGCGGTAGTCCGGGGGGCGCCGTGGGTCATGTCGGGCTCAAAACGGGGGCACTGTTGGGCCCTATAATACAAACAATCATGTGGGGTATCAAATGAAAGGTCTTGAGGAGTATATCTCATTGAGCGGTAGTCCGGGGGGCGCCGTGGGTCATGTCGGGCTCAAAACGGGGGCAATGTTGGGCCCTATAATACAAAAAATCATGTGGGGTATATAATGAAAGGTCTTGACGAGTACATCTCATTGAGCGGTAGTCTGGGGGCGCCGTGGGTCAAGTCGGGCCCAAAATCAAAAACATCATTTTGGGTATCAAATGAAAGATCGTGAAGAGTACATCTTGTTGCTTAATACATAGGTCAAACGCGCCCAAAACCAGTTAACAGAAAATGAAAATGTTAAATTTTAAAATTAACAGAAAATGTAAATTTAACAGAAATTTAACAGAAAATGTAGAAGTTAACAGAAAATGTAAAATTTAACAGAAAAATTTAAATTTAACAGAAAGTGTAAAATTTAATAGAAAAATGTAAAATTTAACAGAAGAAGTAAATTTAACAGAAAATGTAAATTAAACAGAAAATGTAAAATTTTAAAAGTAATGTAAAATTTTTATTGAATTCATAAAAGGGAAAGTAAAAAGTAATAAAAAGAGCAGTACATTTTTACTTTCCCTTTTATGAATTCACACTTCCCTTATATAGGTATATATCTCCTCACGTGGTCATAACTCTTAAACGGTTTGACCGATTAAGCTTAAATTGGGAAGTTGAGCTCGTGCCATCAAAGGCTTGGTACCATATAAATTTGGGGCCTTTTTGATGAGGGGGGAAGGGGGCGCGGAGAGCCGTTTAATTTTTGAATGTACCAAAAAACCATGTGGGGTATCAAATGAAAGGTCTTGACGAGTATATCTCATTGTACGGTAGTCCGGGGGACGCCGTGTGATGTCGGTCCCAAATCGGGGCAATGTGGGCCCCATAATACAAAAATCATGTGGGGTATCAAATGAAAGGTCTTGACGAGTACATCTCACTGAGCGGTAGTCTGGGGGCGCAGTGGGTCAAGTCGGGCCCAAAATCAAACAAATCATTTTGGGTATCAAATGAAAGGTCGTGAAGAGTACATCTTATTGCTTAATCCATAGGTCAAACGAGCCCAAAATCAGTTAACAGAAAATGAAAATGTTAAATGTTAAAATTAACAGAAAATGTAAATTTAACAGAAAATTAACAGAAAATGTAGTAGTTAACAGAAAATGTAAAATTTAACAGAAAAATTTAAATTTAACAGAAAGTGTAAAATTTAACAGAAAAATGTAAAATTTAACAGAAATTGTAAAATTTAATAGCAGATGTAAACTTAACACAAATTGTTAATTTGACAGGCAATGTAATATATTTAGATATAACAAAAAATGTAAAATTTAAGAAGTAAATTTAACAGAAAATGCAAATTAAACAAAAAATGTAAAATTTTATAAGTAATGTAAAAGTTATTGCAAATTGCGAAATCTAACAGAAAATTAAAAATTTTACAAAAAATGTAAAATTTATTACTTTCCCCTTTAAGAATTAACACCTCGAGTATATTTATTACTTTCCCTTTTATGAATTCACACTTCCAATATGTCGGTATGTCGGTATCTCCTAACCTGGCCATAACTCTTAAACGGCTGGACCGATGGAGCTCCAATTTGGAAGTTGAGCTCATGTCATCAGAAGATTGGTACCATATAAATTTGGTGCCTTTTTGATGAGGGGGAAGGTGGCGCGAAGGGCCGTTTAATTTTTGAATATACAAAAAAAACCATGTGGGGTATCAAATGAAAGGTCTTGACGAGTACACCTCATTGGACGGTGGTACGGGGGAGCCGTGGGTCACGTCGGGCCCAAATCGGGGCAATGTTCGGCCCTGTAATACAAAAAAGCATGTGGGGTATCAAATGAAAGGTCTTGACGAGTACATCTCATTGAACGGTAGTTCGGGGGTGCCGTGGTTCATGTCGGGCTCAAAACGGGGGCAATGTTGGGCCCTATAATACAAAAAAACATGTGGGGTATCAAATGAAAGGTCTTGGCGAGTACATCACATTGGGCGGTAGTCCGGGGGCGCCGTGGGTCATGTCGGGCCCAAAACGGGGGCAATGTTCGGCCCTGTAATACAAAAAAGCATGTGGGGTATCAAATGAATACAAATGAATGTTCGGCCCTGTAATACAAAAAAGCATGTGGGGTATCAAATGAAAGGTCTTGACGAGTACATGTAATTGGGCGGTAGTCCGGGGGCGCCGTAGATCATGTCAGGCCCAAAACGGTGCAATAGTGCGCTCCATAATACAAAAAATCATGTGGGGTATCAAATGAAAGGTTTTGAAGTGTATATCTCAATGGGTAATGTAGGGGCTAAAACGGGGAAAATGTTGGGCTCCATCAACAAAAATCATGTGGGGTATCAAATGAAAGGTCTTCAACAATACATTTAATTGGGCGGTAGTCCGGGGGCACCTTGAGTAATCTCGTGCCCATAACGGGGTAATGTGGAGCCCCATCATACAAAAATTCATGTGGGGAATCAAAAGAAATGTCTTGAAGAGTGCATCTCCATGAGGGTAGTCCGTGGGGCACATTCGGTTATACGGGCCCCCAAATTGGGTCATGTTGGGCCCATTACTTAAAGTGGTATCAAATTAAAGTTCTTGAAGAGCACATATCTTGAGGTAGTCCATGGGTCAGCGTGGGTCAACTGGGGCCGAAAATCGTAAAAAAATCATGTGAGGTATTAAATGAAAGGTCTTGAAGAGTAGTTATTAGAATTAATGCCATTTATAAGGAGGTCTACTTACCCTTACTATTGCTGACAGTGGCTCAAACTTAACGGGAAAGCACATTGATGTGGTATTATTTGCTTGTTTATTACTTTTTAGTTGAATATTTCTTTAAGGGAAAATATTTTTAAAAAACTTTTTTTTATTTATATTTTTTATATTTTTGTACTCTCTATTACCTTGTTTCCATGACGAGTTCAACTCGAGTTAGCGTGCATGGAAGTTGAGTTGAGTTGGAATGGATCGAATAATTGATGGGTCCATTTGAACCCCATTTCAACTCAACCCAACTCAACTCAGTACATGGAAACTAGGTATATTACTTTTACTGTAAAACTCCTATTACTTTTACTGTAAAATTTCGTCCCTAAATGCTTCAATTAAAGCGTATTAATCCGTTTAATTAATTATTTTTATTGACTAAAACTCCCTTTCAATTTTTTGTATTATAAAATAGACATTATTTATTAAATTTTTAATAAATTATATTTATATATTAATAGCCCTGTTTTTTTGTAGACGGGTATGTTGTATTGCAAAATTTTACATTGAAAACAACAACAATTTGTTGGCAAAAAAATTAGAATTACAGTAGTTATTTATATATCGCAAATGAATTGTAATTGATAAATAGTTAATAATATGACATGTAGATGGCTCTGTTGTCAATATTCCATTTCATTTCATTTATTTCAAATACATTGGACAAAAAAGGCATAGCCTATGTTTTTTTTTTACATTAAAAAATAGCAATTTATTAAAGAAAAAAAGCAAGTTTTATATTTTTTAATGACATTTTTAATGATTTTTTTTTTACGTTTATAAAACTCTAAGTTAATGTGATTTAAAAAAAAATTATCAGCTGATAAATTTAACTGTGTATGAAATAAAAAAAAAATTTCGCCTCCTATGTTCAGTGGATCGTTTTTTTGCACAAATTTTGCAATACAATATACCCGTCTACAAAAAAACAGGGCTAATTTACTTTCTATTTTTTCTAGAAAAAATATACGAGTATACACAATTTCTCAATTTATTTAGCTTTTCAAATAATTTTTTTTTGGTTTTCTACACAGTCTATTTTCAATATAAATTTATTGTAATTTCTTTATATATATATTTAAATAATTAATGAATCTTTTTTATATAACTATAATTGGCTAGCTAATTATGATTCTCTAAAAATTAATTTTTAAATACCAACAGAAATTTTAAAACTTTGAATATTACAAAAAAAAACTTAATTTGGTTAATCATTTCCTATGTTAAAAGTTTTCTAATTTTAGAAAACGTTTAACATATCATATCATTATTTTTGAGTTTCTTATTTGATTAATAGGATTTTTATGCATGCATTCTAATTCTACGGAATTATACGTATTTATAATTCCGTAGAATTATAGAAGGACTATATTATAATTCCGTAGAATTATAGAAGGACTATATTATAATTCCGTAGAATTATAGAAGGACAATTTTCTTCCAATTTCTCTTTTTCGTTTACTATTTGTATTTCAGAATTTTGGGTTAGGTATATTATTTACTTATACAACAAAAATGCTTCATATATAGAAAATATATGAAGCTTTCTGACGCGGTCTAAATTTCAAAATTTGTTTTTTGGACATTTTGATTTTTCTGGACGTTTTAGGTGTCAGAGAATCAGAATCAGCAAAAAAAAATTTCGTGTCCGCCGTACGCAAAGTAAAAATACACTTTTTTAAAAGCTTAGAAATAGTATAAGAACTCGTGTGATTTGTACAAAAATCGAAACATATATAAAGTAAGGATGGAAATTTATGTATATGGTATCCTTATTTGAACATTTTCCCTGCAACCCCCCCTCGCGGAGCGTTGAAAATGCACTATTTTGTGCACTTCAAAGAAATACCCCTAAATATAGTCGGATCTATACATTGTTTTACAGGTATATGTATTGACGCAATATAAAGAAGATTGTAAGAATTTGGAGCCTTATGTCCTCGCCCCTATAAAACATAGTTACTTCTATAAAACATTTTTACTTCTAACATAGATGCAGCAGGTAAGTGCATTTCGATTTCATATAAAAAAATTTACCCCCCACCATCTTTAAGTGGGTGAGGGGGCTTATGTATGAAAAAAGCTACACCCCTTCAGCGGGGAAATAAATTGAAAAAATGAAAAAGTATGTTCTTAAATATACTATTTTACATATTATGCATAAAAATCAGCCTCGTACCTTTACCCCCCTTGATTTTACAGGTGAAAGAATTTTTATGGGACAATTAAAATTGAATTTTTGATATTTAAAATGGTTATAAGATATGCCACATTTAAGATAGGGTTTTATATTTTTAAAGTTATGTATAATAAGTTGGTGTCTTTCAAAATCATTCAATTTTTTTACCCCTTTCCCTTTTATTATGGGTGAGGGGGTAAGTTTATGAAAGAGGTTGCAGCACCTCAGTGGGGGACTGGATTGAAAAAATGAGAAATTAATTTCTTAAATATACTATTGTACATTTTGTGAGAAAAATTTATTTCCCTTCCTGCAACGCCCCCTAAGTTACATCTCTTAGAAATGTTAGATTTAAAAATTGACTATATAGTTTATGAAAATTTAATATTTGGAACTTAAAATGACTATAAAATAAGCCGCATTTCAGATGGGGTCTTATATCTTGTAATTTTGGTATAATAGATTTGTATCTTTCGAAAACATTCAAAATTTTTACACCTTTCCCTTTTATTATGGGTGAGGGGGTAAGTTGACTGGTTTGACTGGTTTGAAAAAAGGAGAAATTATTTTCTTAATTATACTATTGTACATCTTGTGCGAAAAATTTATTTCCATACCTGCAACCCCCTCTCAGTTACATCACTTGAAATGTTACATTTCAAAATTTATTATATAGTTTTTGAAAATTGAATATTTGAAACTTAAAATGACTATAAAATAAGCCGCATTTCACATAGGGTCTTATATCTTGTAAGTTAGGTATAATAGGTTAGTGTCTTTCGAAATCATTCAAAATTTTCACCCGTCTCCATTTTCATATGGGTGAGGGGGTATATCTATTAAACAGTCTGTAACAACTCGGCGGGGGACTGGATTGAAAAAATGAGAAATTATTTTCTTAAAATACACACCTACACCCTGTATACAAAATTGAGACACGTACCTTCAACCCTCTTCATTTTACAGGTGCAAAGGTTTCGAAATTTATAGAATAAAAACATATTATATTACATTTCGAGTATTTAGTATATATAGATATACATAATATAGTATTACAAATTCGAGTACTTATTTATAAAAACCTGATGGTAATTTTAAATTGTACCACATTGGGAGTTTTGTAAAAATCATAATTTTAATTTAAATCTTCGTTTTCACTAAATCCTAGGTAGATCAAAAGGGTATATGAAGCACTCTTCCAAATTGGCAGCTTTTTTGTATTGAAGTTGGCCCATAATTGACTCTTATCCTTTTGTTGAGTCACAAACTAATAAACTGTATACAGAAGATTATATTATAATATCATTTTTATCTATAATTTTCTGGCTCCACAAAGAGAGAAAATGAGATAATTCTGGAAAACTTAACAACTGATTTGACGCTTGTTACAAATTAATAACAAGTGCCATAACAAGCAATCGTAAAAATGTGATTCACAAATGGTGAATATGCACTTGTTAAAAATTATGTGGTTAAATTTGCTTATTAAAATGTAAATGAAAAATCGTCAAATTGTGAATAAATTTTCTAAAAACGCGGTTTCTAAAACAGCAATTTTTTGACTTTTTGTTATTTGAATTGAAAAATATATTTTTTTTAGTTGATTTGTTTAAAAAGTGGCAGTAAATAGTATTAGAATTTTTTGACTTTTTGTTATTTGAATTGAAAAATATATTTTTTTTAGTTGATTTGTTTAAAAAGTGGCAGTAATAGTATATGTATTTGTTTAAAAAGTGGCAGTAAATAGTAGTTTTACATACAATATATATATGTATGTATGGATATGTTTAACTATTTTCGTACTTTTCATTTTCATAATTGCTACCTAGAATCATCTAAAAAATTTAAATAAAAATACGCTTAAATATTTTTCAAACAACTGTTTATTAAAAAAAATTTAATAAAACAAAATCACTTTTATATGGAATTGTTAAATAACAAGCACTAAAATCTGGTTACCAATTGTCAATATATAAATTTAACAACTTAACAATTATTGGAACCATTTCTGAATAGCGATTTTATCAAGCCGTGGTGAATTTTTTTCAAACAATTCACAATTTTTCATACAAATATATTGTGAAATTTTATAATATACCAACTTGTCTTTTTTTTATATTGTGAATTTTTATAATACACCAACTTGTTAAATAACTATAACAGTTTATACTGAAGGAATTGTCATTTTCTTAATAATTTTGTTAACAATTTGTGAATAGCTATTTTTAACTTTGCTTGTTAAATAACGATTTAAGAGCTTAAGAGGCCTTTGCCCAAAAAGTAAAATTATATCTGGCATACTTCGTTTTGTTATACTATACATGGTGTGTATAACAATTTAATAATAGGCACACACAAAATGATCGGCAACATACATTTTGTATAACTCAAATTTTTTATTTAGAGTAAATGAACATAACTTCAAATTGTTTTCTACTAAGTTGAGAATATTATTCCTCTGTGCCTTTGTTGTTGTTTTTATTTTACGATGGTTTATTGCTGTGGTTATTTCTTGACCCTTTTTTATATTTGTTACCTGCAATGAGTTTTTTTTTATATCCATTCAAAAGGATATAAGTTTTTGTATTTCAATTTCAAATTTCAAATTTAAATATTTTTCTATTTTTCTTATTTTTGGGAAAAAAATCAAATATGCGATCGTCGTTTAATTTATACTGAATGAATGCATTAATTTTAATCTACGTACATACTCGTATATATTTTTTTAGAAATTATAGTATGTATATAACTAATACTGAAAAATGAAAAAAAAAATTGGTAAATATTAAATTGAGCAAGTTCATTAAAAAGTAATATACATAATGTTAGTATTTTTAAAATAACATGGCTTACAGATATCCTCTTTGTTATTTATTAGTATTCATTATTCATTATTATAATATTAATAATATTCCAGCTTATTATGCTATTGAGTTTTCCTATTTATACTTTTTAAACCTACTCGACAGACTTTTAGCATATTAAACAAAAAACTATTAAACCCCTCAAAAATTATAAATATTCTGAATATAGACAACGAAAAAATTCTAAAATATTGAAATTTAAAATTTAAACTAAAACCTGTATAAGAAAATGCAAAAAAAAGTATGTATATCAAAAATAAGAAAGGATATAGAAACAACGAGAGAAATATAGTTACAAAAAATAATAGCGAAATTTACAACCGGCGATCCTATTAGGAATTAGTGAAACTATTTTCTGTATAACAATTTCAAATTAGTATTTTTTTAGAAAATTTTGGAAAAAGTTACTTCCTTCATTTGGCTCCTACAAAGTTATTTTCTATTATTTTTGAAAATTTTAATTAAGAAAATGTTGGAAAAAGAGTAAATCTATTTTCTTAGTTTAGTTTTTATTCCATATCAATGTTTGAAAATATAATTGCTGTTAAATCAAAATTAGAGTCAAAAATCAAAATTCCGGCTACCTAGTGTAGATTCGTTTTATTAGGACTACTTGTCTTCCAAATTTCACCCAAATTGGATGCAAATTGTGGAAAAAATCTAGGTCGCAACGTTTTTTTTGTTTGAAAATAAGAAATCATTTTAAATTTCCTGATAACCTAGCTCGAAAACGAAAAAACGGGCTGCCTAGTGTAGATTCGTTTTATAAAGACTACTTGTCTTCCAAATTTCACTCAAATTGGATGAAAATTGTGGAAAAAATGTTGGTCGCAACGTTTTTTTTTGTATGGAAATGAAAAAAACATTTCAAATTTCCAGACAACCTAGGTCAAAAACTTTTAAAAAAAGATGCATAGTGTAACAGGTAGGTCTATTACCAACCAAAAGATCAAAATCCGATAATTACAGCTCAAGTTATCTGCTCCAGCAAAAAACCTTATCTTACAACATAACAAGTCGATTTGTGAATAAGTCAATTCTTCTTTCGAATTTTCTTCATTTTAATGTTTCTTTATATTTTTATTTTTTCTATATTGTTTATTTTTTATTCTTTCACTATTCATTCACTATTTTCATCCTGTTTGTCTATATCATTTCCAAATTCTATTTTTTTCCTCGAACTGTTTACATTACCCATTATGTTTTTGTATTAATTCGGATTTACTTCTAAAACCCTGTTGTTTTGTTATTGATTTTCTACACAAAAGTTTACTGGATTTAACTTGTTTTCTCTTTCGTTTAAATCTGGTTTTTCGGATGCCGAATGCATCAACACTAAATTATTTGGGTAGCACCCAAGCATGGTACTACTGCAAGCTTGAAATAAATATAAATCTTCTTCAGGTTTTCTAATTGGGGTTTTAACAAAAGGAACTTCTATCGCCTTTTGTTTATTTGTGAAACTCGAAAATTCCTGACGTGCCCTGAATATTGAATTTTTTATATAAATTATTATAATTAGAAATACCATCTTTGGTTATTCTTTTCTCCATATTAATTACTTCATTTTTACTTGCTGCTTCATTATTACTTCACAATTCTTCGTTACAATTCTTAACGTTTTACCACAAATAATAAATATACAGATGTCTGACGTATATGGGAAAAAGTGATGTATAGAAACGATTTTTAACAAAAAAAAAGCTATTTTTATTAACCGCCAAAAGTTTTTTTCTCAACCGACAGTATCTTGCTTACTTATTTTAGTCTTAACCGACGGCCATACAAAGGAATATTTAATGAGAAGCTTTTTGCGTTACTCAAAATTATATTACTCATATAATGTAATAGAGCAAAAAAATAATACGAAAAAATATTCAATACATACAAAAATGTGTGTAACAAAATACACACATATGTATTTATTCTATTATGCGTCACTATTTCTAATATTCTAATATTTCTAATATTACAAATTTCAAGAATTTAATTTTCAATTTTCGGCTTTTCATAGTATATAATATACAGTATTCGTACATTTTTAATTTATGACATTTTTTCATTTATTAGTAAATAATTATTGAATAATGTAAAATGAAAAGTACATTCGTTTTTTTTCTCTAAATTTATGTTACATTAATGTAATTCATAATTTCTTGCAGAAAATTTTGCATTATATTTGCAGTAATAGACACACTTTTCTCTTTAAAATAAGGCTGTACGAATACGGATTTTGTATACTGTAGATATTTTGGGGGCATGTTTGATTTACTCAAAAAAAATTTTTCTGAAAATTAAACATCGTAAATAAATAATTTAACTGCAGTTACTTTCCATTCTTAATTTTGAAATTGAAATAAAAATTATTATGATTAATAGAGAGAAAGGCCAATTCATAGGGTACCTGATTTATAAAGGAAAATACATAATCTTTTTCCCTATTAATTTCTGCGATGTGTAACTGCAACTTCTTTGTTTAAAATATTGCAAAAAAATTGTATTTTTAATTATCTCGCCTTTGGGTTTTCCATGAAACCACTTTTAAGCGACAAGACAGTTATTTTTTTAAAAAATACACCTTAAAATAAAAAACTAACATGCCCCTAAAATATCTATATACTTTGAAAAGCAGAAAATTGAAAATTAAATTCCTTAAGGCTCGCGGAGCGCAATTTAGTGTTTTATAGAGGAATTGTTTTGCCCATTTTATACAAAACCAGTGAACATTTTCTTCCACGAAATTTTTATAACATATCAAGAATATATTAATTTCACGGATAGGTGTTTTACTTTTTTAATTTTCCCCCCCATATACCTGTCCCCGCACCTTAAAGTGGACCATTTTATTGCCCATTTTATGAGTAAACCCTTACATATTTTGATATTTTTTTTTCTACAGAATAAAGATTAAATATATTTTTCACGGATGTATGTTTTACATTTTTGATATTTGTTATCATTTTTCTAATAATTAAATTTGTATATAAAAACCTCTTTTTTTCAAAAATTTTTTGGAAGAAAATGTGTGAAATTTAGTGTAGCTATATCTGATAGGGAACTTTGAGCGCTGAAGTCAATTTTAAACAGTTTTATTGTCAATGAAAGCTCTTTTTTTGTTTGTGTGTGTTTCAAATTATTTTTTATTTGCAATTTTGATTTTTTTTATGAATAATACCTTGTTTGTACATAACATATGGATGGATGTATATAGAAAATATTTATTACCAATAACATAATTTTTAGTTTACATATTTTCTTTATATTTTTTGTTTTTCAGATAAAATGTATGAGAAAAGGTGGATTTTTAGATTCAGGTGTAGTTTTTTTATTTGTTTCAAAAATTGGATCAGGCTTATAAAAGTGTAAAAATAATTACAAATTTATATACATACTCAATTTTTATAGGTAAATGAAGTTAAAAAAAAGTAGGTAAAATCTAAAAAAAAAATTCAGGAAGGATATTATTTCATTTTTTTAATGAAATATCAATATATGTATGTATATTATCCTGGATGAAATTATGTATGCCCATATTTTCATCTGGGATTTTCTCTAGCACCCCTGGATAGATTGTGCTGATATCTAGGAAACACATTCAAATTAGTGGTCTGGATGAAATTATGTATGCCCATATTTTCATCTGGGATTTTCTCTAGCACCCCTGGATAGATTGTGCTGATATCTAGGAAACACATTCAAATTAGTGGTCTGGATGAAATTATGTATGCCCATATTTTCATCTGGGATTTTCTCTAGCACCCCTGGATGGATTGGGCTGATATTTGGTAAACACATTTAAATTAGTGGTCTGGATGAAATTATGTATGCCCATATTTTCATCTGGGATTTTCTCTAGCACCTCTGGATGGATTGGGCTGATATTTGGTAAACACATTTAAATTAGTGGTCTGGATGAAATGATGGGTGGCCATATTTTCATCTGGGATTTTCTCTAGCACCTCTGGATGGATTGGGCTGATATTTGGTAAACACATTTAAATTAGTGGTCTGGATGAAATGATGGGTGGCCATATTTTCATCTGGGATTTTCTCTGGTACCTCTGGATGGATTGGGCTGATATTTGGTAAACACATTCATTATAGTGATCTATTGTTAAGTACGCCAGAACTCCTCCATTAGCTTTACTTGGAAGATGGTTATATGATTAAAACGTGATTTCTGATATTTTGTGGGAAATAATGGAGGAGCACTGGCATAGTTAATTATAGAACAATATAATGAATGTGTTTACCAAATATTAGCCCAATCCATCCAGAGGTACCAGAGAAAATCCCAGATGAAAATATGGCCACCCATCATTTCATCCAGACCACTAATTTGAATGTGTTTCCTAGATATCAGCACAATCTATCCAGGGGTGCTAGAGAAAATCCCAGATGAAAATATGGGCATACATAATTTCATCCAGACCACTAATTTGAATGTGTTTCCTAGATATCAGCACAATCTATCCAGGGGTGCTAGAGAAAATCCCAGATGAAAATATGGGTGCTAGAGAATGAAAAATTCTCTAGCACCCTAGAATCCCAGGGTGCTAGAGAAAATCCCAGATGAAAATATGGGCATACATAATTTCATCCAGGATAATATACATACATATATTGATATTTCATTAAAAAAAATTAAATACGAACCTTTTCATTCAAATACACCCTTTTGTAGAATAACCCCCAATACAATATATCTGATCAGATATTTATGGGTAACGAAATTAATTTTACTTTCCCTTTATAGAATTTACAATTATTTTATATAATATATATATAATATTTTATATTATATAAATATATGGATATAAGAATAACTATATTTAGTACATATATAATATTATAATATCTGATCAGATAATATTATACATATGCTATTTACATATTATATTATATAAAATAATTGTAAATTCAATAAAGGGAAAGTAAAATTAATTTCGTTACCCATAAATATGTGGTCAAGCAATAATAGATATATTACATATGTGTACGGTATTGATATATTATATTATGAAATATGAACTCGTTTCCAAAAATCAAAATTTGTTGGATAATTTTATCATCACATATAATTATACATTATATGGCAACGCCGCATTCCTATAAAAACATCAAATAATGTATTACAAACGCATACACACAAAGAATATAAAAGCTCTTTTTCAGAAAAAAACATTGGTATGACGTGACGTCACGATTCGGGCTTTTTTCTGGCGCTCCTCGACCCTTAAATTAGAAATATTAGAATATTAGAAATAGTGACGCATAATAGAATAAATACATATATGTAGGTGTATTTTACACACATTTTTGTATGTATTGAATATTTTCTTCGTATTATTTTTTTGCGATATATTATATTATATGAGTAATATAATTTTGAGTAACACAAAAAGCTTTTTCTTAAATATTCCTGTATGGCCGTCGGTTAATACTCAAATGTTTAAGCACGATACTTGTCGGTTGAGAGAAAAGCTTTTTTGTCGGTTGAGGCAGAGCTTTTTGTCGGTTTATAGCTGTCGGTTAATAGAAAAAATTGGCACCAAATTTTTGTATGGGCGTGAGACATCTGTATATTTATTATCTGTGGTTTTACTATGCCGTTGTGGAGTATTATATGCAATATTTTTGTTACTTTTTTCCTCAACTTTAAAAGAATATCTATTCATTAGGATAACCTGAGCTCCATTGTCATTTGGAAGCGTTGCTTCTATTTTTGATATATTCAGTGGTAATTCAATATTTCCTTCATAAGATTTTTCTTGCAAATGTGCCTTAATAACATAATATTGGAGGATGGATCAGGGCGTTTTTATTCATCCCTTATTAAAGCTGCGATTCGTATTTTTGCCTAGCAGGTCAGTGAAAAATGTTGTGTGACCTAGTTCTCCACACCTATAACATTTTAAATTATTTTTATTTGTTCTATAATTATTTTTATTATTTGTTCTAAAACTGGTATTGTAACTAATTATATTATTATTTTTTTCGAATTCACTTCAGTTTTATAACATTTAAAAAAAAAAAATTCCAAAATAATTCAGTTCATTTTTATATACTATGCATTTTTTTATTTATATAAATTTATTTAATTTTATATATTTTATTTTATACAACTAGGTATTTTGATGTATCAATGTAAATATTTTTTTATATTTTATATTTTTTTAAATATTGTTGTGTGACAACATTCATACAATTATGTCGTCATTGTCTAAAATTGCATTGTATCGCAAGCGCATTATACTATATCAAAGTTTAAATCAAAACAATAATAAAATACGTCATCGTATTATAAATATTTTTGTATACAAATAATACAAACCATCATGACACACTTAAGTTATTATGTATAAAATGTAGAATAAAGAAAATAAATAAAAAAGGAAAATAAACCTAAAGTAAATAAATGAAAGCACATAAGCTTTACTAATAATAATAAAGTATAATGCGTCATCAGCAAAATGGGCAATGGTAACATAATTAATGTATGATTTGTTTGTTACGCAACTTTACCTTTAATTAATAAAAAATATTAATTATTATAATTTATTGAAATATTCTAATATTGCTGAAGAAGGAATATTAGAATATATAAACGGCTGAAAATTGGTATTTAGGGTAGTTCAAATATTGAAGTCTTTTACTAAACAGGTTAAGCCTATATTGAAGAAAAACAATAAGAGAACTTAAAAATAAAAACGGAAAATAGTCTTGTTTTATTTAAAAAGTAAATTGTTAGTAGTTGAAGTAATTGATTAAATTAAAAGGGAAGAATTAAGAGGAAGATCAGGCCGGAAAACCATAATCCAGAGGGGATTATTATATAAAATAAAGGTGAATATAATTTTATAAGACAGATCACAACACAACAATAATTCTATTGTTTTAATGAAACTTAGTTTATTAAGTATGGACAGTCAGCAATAGTAAGGGAAAGGTAGACCTCCTTATAAATGCCATTAATTCTGATAAGGTCTACTTTCCCTTACTATTGCTGACTGTTACTCAAGCTTCACAGGAAAGTACATTGCAGTGGTATTATTTGCTTGTTTATTACTTTTTAGTTGAACATTACTTTAAGGGAAAGTATTTTTAATAAATTTTATTTTATTTATATTTTTTATTTTATACTTTTTAGTTGGTCAAATATTTATTTATTTGACCGACTACAAATGCTTAAATGCTTTGACATCTTGGGATGGATTTGTTTGAGCTCCACCTGTGGTAGACGTATTGGGCTTTCCTTGCCCCCGGTGCACCACGGAGTAACCAATGTGTTTTGTAGTTGATCTTTTAAAGACATTTCAGTTGATATCCCACATATTTTTTTATATGATGGGACCTCACATTGCCCCCGTTTTGGGCCAAAACATGACGGACTACTCTCTATTGAGATATACTCTTCGAGACTTTTCATTTAATGCCCCACAAAATTTAGATTTTAAATTTTTCTTTTAAATTTTACATTTTCTGTTAAATTTACATTTTCTGTTAAATTTGCATCTTCTGTTAAAGTTTACATTTTCTGTGAAAATTCTATATGTTCTGTTAAATTTTACAATTTCTCTTAATTTTTACATTGTCTGTTAAATTTACATCTTCTGTTAAATTTCAGTTAAATTTTACATTTCTGTTAAATTTACATCTTCTTTTAAATTTTACATTTTCTGTTAAATTTTACATTTTCAGTTAAATTAACATTTTCTGTTATTTACATTTTCTGTTATCTCTGTTATATTTACATCTTCTGTTGAATTTTACAATTTCTGTTAAATTTTACATTTCCTGTTAAATTTTACATTTTCAGTTAAATTTACATTTTCTGTTATATTTACATTTTCTGTTAAATTTTACAATTTCTGTAAAATTTTACATTTTATGTCATTTTCATCTTTTGTTAAACATTACAATTTCTGTTAAATTTTACATTTTCTGTTAAATTTTACATTTTCTTGTTAAATTTACATCTTCTGTTAAATTTGACATTTTCTGTCATTTTCATCTTTTGTTAAACATTACAATTTCTGTTAAATTTTACATTTTCTGTTAAATTTTACATTTTCTGTTAAATTTACATCTTCTGTTAAATTTTACAATTTCTGTTAAATTTTACATTTCTGTTAAATTTACATGTTCTTTTAAGTTCTACATTTTCTGTTAAATTTTACATTTTCAGTTAAATTTACATTTTCTGTTATTTACATTTTCTGTTATATCTGTTATATTTACATCTTCTGTTAAATTTTACAATTTCTGTTAAATTTTACATTTCCAGTTAAATCTTACATTTTCTGTGAAAATTCTACATGTTCTGTTAAATTTTACAATTTTTCTTAATTTTGGCTCTACATGTTCTGTTAAATTTTACAATTTTTCTTAATCTGTTAAATTTTGCATTTCTTTTAAATTTACATCTTCTTTTACATTTTACATTTTCTGTTAAATTTTACATTTTCAGTTAAATTTACATTTTCTGTTATTTACATTTTCTGTTATATCTGTTATATTTACATCTTCTGTTAAATTTTACAATTTCTGTTAAATTTTACATTTCCTGTTAAATTTTACATTTTCAGTTAAATTTACATTTTCTGTTATATTTACATTTTCTGTTAAATTTTACAATTTCTGTAAAATTTTACATTTTCTGTCATTTTCATCTTTTGTTAAACATTACAATTTCTGTTAAATTTTACATTTTCTTCTGTTAAATTTTACATTTTCTTCTGTTAAATTTTACAGAATCTTCTGTTAAATTTTACATTTTCTGTTAAATTTACAGTGGGGCCCTAGTGAAATGAGAGTGCCCCACGGAATACTCCTCATTGAGATGTACTCTTCAAGACTTTATTTAATACCCCCCATGATTTTTTGTATGATGGGGCCAATATTCCATCGTTTTGGGCCCACATGACCCACGATGTCCCGGACTACCCCCATTGAGATGTACTTTTCAAAATCTTTCATTTGATACCCCACATGATTTTTTTGTATTATGGGGCCCAACATTGCCCCCGTTTTGGCCCGACATGACCCACGGCGCCCCCCATATACGCCCTATTGAGATGTACTCTTCAACACCTTTCATTTGATACCCCAAATGACTTGTTGTATTATGGGGCCCAGCATGCCTCAGTTTTGGACCGACATTACCCACGGCGCCCCCCCAACTAAACCCCATTGAGATGTACTCTTGAAGAAATTTCATTTGATACCCCACATGATTTTTTGTATTATGGAGCCCAACATTGCCCCCGTTTTGGGCGACATGATCCACGGCGCCACCCGGACTACCGCTCAATGAGATGTACTCGTCAAGACCTTTCATTTGATACCCCACATGGTTTTTTTAATACATTCAAAAATTAAACGGCCCTCCGCGGCCCTTTCCCCAGCATCAAAAAGGCCATCATTTCATTTATAGGGTACCAAGCATTTGATAACACGAGCTCAACTTCCAAATTTTAGCTCAATCGGTCAAGCCGTTTAAGAGTTATGGCCAGGTGAGGAGATATATATATATATATGTATA
The DNA here is from genome assembly GCA_949752835.1 of Empis stercorea. NCBI lineage: Eukaryota > Metazoa > Arthropoda > Insecta > Diptera > Empididae > Empis > Empis stercorea. The sequence continues at coordinate 40,899,458 of OX457085.1, forward strand.
TATACTGGAAGTGTGAATTCATATAAGGGAAAGTAAAAAAAAGTATAATTTTAGACATAAGAAAAGTTCTTTTTTCTGAAAAAATAATAAAAATAAAAATATATAATTAACAAACAAATAAAGAGATCAAAATATAATTTAAATTCTTACTATCAACATTCAGCTCAGCGGCAATTCGACCCTATACAATATTTTTATTTTTTATATTTTTGTACTCTCTATTACCTTGTTTCCATGACGAGTTAAACTCGAGTTAGACTGCATGGAAACAGGGGTTGAGTTGAGTTGAGTTGGAATGGAACGAATAATTGGTCCATTTCAACCCCATTTCAACTCAACCCAACTCAACTCAGTACATGGAAACTAGGTATATTACTTTTACTGTAAAACTCCTATTACTTTTACTGTAAAACTTCTTCCCTAAATGCTTCAATTAAAGCGTATTAATCCGTTTAATTAACTATTTTTATTGACCAAAACTCCCTTTCAATTTTTTGTATTATAAAATAGACATTATTTATTAAATTTTACATTTTCTGTTAAATTTACAGTGGGGCCAAAAGTTCTAAGAAAAGTAAGAAAAGTTCTTTTTTCTGAAAAAATAATAAAAATAAAAATATATAATTAACAAACAAATAAAGAGATCAAAATATAATTTAAATTCTTACTATCAACATTCAGCTCAGCGGCAATTCGACCCTATACAATATTTTTATTTTTTATATTTTTGTACTCTCTATTACCTTGTTTCCATGACGAGTTAAACTCGAGTTAGACTGCATGGAAACAGGGGTTGAGTTGAGTTGAGTTGGAATGGAACGAATAATTGGTCCATTTCAACCCCATTTCAACTCAACCCAACTCAACTCAGTACATGGAAACTAGGTATATTACTTTTACTGTAAAACTCCTATTACTTTTACTGTAAAACTTCTTCCCTAAATGCTTCAATTAAAGCGTATTAATCCGTTTAATTAACTATTTTTATTGACCAAAACTCCCTTTCAATTTTTTGTATTATAAAATAGACATTATTTATTAAATTTTTAATAAATTATATTTATATATTATTATGATCTATTTACTTTCTAATTTTTCTAGAAAAAATATAGGAGTATACAGAATTTCTCAATTTATTTAGCTTTTGAAATATTTTTTTTTTGGTTTTCTACACAGTCTATTTTCAATATAAATTTATTGTAATTTCTTTATATATATATTTAAATAATTAATGAATCTTTTTTATCTAACTATAATTGGCTAGCTAATTATGATTCTCTAAAAATTAATTTTTAAATACCAACAAAAATTTTAAAACTTTGAATATTACAAAAAAAAACTTAATTTGGTTAATCATTTCCTATGTTAAACGTTTTATAATTTTAGAAAACTGTTAACATATCATATCATTATTTTTGAGTTTCTTATTTGATTAATAGGATTTTATGCATGCATTCTAATTCTACGGAATTATACGTATTTATACCCAGCTTAGCTGCTCCACCACAACCACCACCACAAAGATGGCGTATTTATAATTCCGTAGAATTATACGTATTTATAATTCCGTAGAATTCTAGAAGGACTATATTATAATTCCGTAGAATTATAGAAGGAAAATTTTCTTCCAATTTCTCTTTTTCGTTTACTATTTGTATTTCTGGCATTGTATGACTTATTTTAGCACCAATCCCTACAATTGAAGCGTCTGCTGCTACTTGAATGGGCAACCTTGGATTGTAGTGCGTCAACAGCATTTTAGATGAAAGAATTTTCTTGAAATCTTGAAACGATTGATTACATTGTTTTGACCATATAAATTCTGTATTTTTTTTAAGTAAGTCATCCAATGGTGCTCTTAGATTTCTCATTTTTTTAATAAATTTTCCAAAATAATTTATGGCTCCTAAAAATGATCTAAGTTCATTAATATTTGATGGTGGAGGTAAATCTTTGATTGCTGATATTTTTTTAGGATCTGGTTTTATACCAGTTGAGTCAATAACATGACCTAAATATTTACATTCCGTTTAAAAAAAATCACATTTTTCAAAATTTACTGTTAAATTGTACTCCAAAAATCTTGTTAACACTTGATTAACCATTGCAATATTTTCTTCCAAATTTTCTGTTGCCACAATAACATCATCTAATTATAGTGATACATTTTCCAACCCTGCCAACACCGTGTCCATTACTTCTTGAAAAGCTCCCGGTGCGGATTTAATGCCTGGTGCCAATTTATTAAAATTAAATAATCCTTTATGCGTATTTATTGTTAAAATACTTTTGGTTTCATCATCCACTTCAATTTGATTATATGCATCTGATAAATCCAGACGTGAAAAATATTTTGAATTTGGTGGCATTTTAGCAAATAAATCATCTGGAATTGGAAGTGGATAACTATGAGCTTCTACACGTTCATTAAGCCCAGTTGAATAATCAGCACATATTCTGATTTTACCATTTGATCTTTTTACCACCACTATTGGAGCAGCCCAATTAGAAAATTTTACTGGTGTAATGATTCCAGCATTTTGAAGTCTTTGAAGTTCATTTTCTACTTGATTTAATGCTGCATATGCTACTGTTCTTTTTGGAATAAATACTGGTTTAACATTTGGCTTTAACGGAAGATTGATTCTGAATTTATTGCAATGACCAGGTGAAGCGTTAAAAACATTTGAAAATTTTGATTTGATTTTACCCATTATTTGTTGTTTATTTTCCAAACTTATTGATTTGCAATACAAGCTGATTGGTTTATCCCACAATTTAAATTTATCCATCAACCTAAAACATTAAGATTAGCAATATCTGTTACAAAAACCTTACCAAATTCTGAAATTCCATGAACTGCTATTGAAGTGTTAAGTTCACCAAGGATTTTGATTGGATTTGATGATGCATCTTTTGCCTTATGTTATGATGGTGTTAATTCCGGTGGTCCAATATGCCTCCACATTGCTTCTGAAATAATGCTGATATCAGATCCCGTATCAATTTGTAGGTTAATAATCTTGTTGTTTATTTTGATCTCAACAAATTTTCTTTTTTTCATTTTGGATTGTATTGATTCCGAAAATTTGTTTTGATTGATAAATGATTGATTTTGATTTTTGTTGATTATTTTTATTTGTTGAATATTTGTTTACCACGTTTTTTCTTTGTTTTTTCTTATTGATTGATGAACAATAACTATCTTTATGCCCTATATTATTGCATTGAGTACATTTGTGGTTACCATATTGACAATTACGGACAAAATGCATTTCACCACATTGCCAACATGGTGTACGTGGTTTAACATGTTCTTTATCATCTTTGTAATTGTTGTGATTATTAAATTTTTTATTATAATTTCTTTTATATTGGAAATTATTATTAATTAATTTAATATCTGAATTTGATTTTTCAATTAAATTTGCATCAGATTTAATACTGATAATTCTATTTATATCAGTAATCAATTTATCAATGGTAACTAAATCATTTTCTTTTTCAGCGTCAAGCATTTGTAACAACGATCTTCGAATATCTGCATCTTTAAATGATTGTAAACCCATTACAAAAACTAAACATTTTAAATTATCTTTTGAAAATTTTTCAATATCAAAATTTTCACAGCTTTTATTAACTTTTGCTGCATAAGTCACATAATCTTCATTGTTATGTTTACATGTTTGTAAACATTTATACCTTGTATTAAAAATTGATTCTTGACGACCAAATAATTTAGTTAAACATTCAATTGTTTGTTTGAATGTAAATACTTTTACTGTAAAACTCCTATTACTTTTACTGTAAAACTTCTTCCCTAAATGCTTCAATTAAAGCGTATTAATCCGTTTAATTAACTATTTTTATTGACTAAAACTCCCTTTCAATTTTTTGTATTATAAAATAGACATTATTTATTAAATTTTTAATAAATTATATTTGTATATTATTATGATCTATTTACTTTCTAATTTTTCTAGAAAAAATATAGGAGTATACAGAATTTCTCAATTTATTTAGCTTTTGAAATATTTTTTTTTTGGTTTTCTACACAGTCTATTTTCAATATAAATTTATTGTAATTTCTTTATATATATATTTAAATAATTAATGAATCTTTTTTATCTAACTATAATTGGCTAGCTAATTATGATTCTCTAAAAATTAATTTTTAAATACCAACAAAAATTTTAAAACTTTGAATATTACAAAAAAAAACTTAATTTGGTTAATCATTTCCTATGTTAAACGTTTTATAATTTTAGAAAACTGTTAACATATCATATCATTATTTTTGAGTTTCTTATTTGATTAATAGGATTTTATGCATGCATTCTAATTCTACGGAATTATACGTATTTATAATTCCGTAGAATTCTAGAAGGACTATATTATAATTCCGTAGAATTATAGAAGGAAAATTTTCTTCCAATTTCTCTTTTTCGTTTACTATTTGTATTTCTGGCATTGTATGACTTATTTTAGCACCAATCCCTACAATTGAAGCGTCTGCTGCTACTTGAATGGGCAACCTTGGATTGTAGTGCGTCAACAGCATTTTAGATGAAAGAATTTTCTTGAAATCTTGAAACGATTGATTACATTGTTTTGACCATATAAATTCTGTATTTTTTTTAAGTAAGTCATCCAATGGTGCTCTTAGATTTCTCATTTTTTTAATAAATTTTCCAAAATAATTTATGGCTCCTAAAAATGATCTAAGTTCATTAATATTTGATGGTGGAGGTAAATCTTTGATTGCTGATATTTTTTTAGGATCTGGTTTTATACCAGTTGAGTCAATAACATGACCTAAATATTTACATTCCGTTTAAAAAAAATCACATTTTTCAAAATTTACTGTTAAATTGTACTCCAAATATCTTGTTAACACTTGATTAACCATTGCAATATTTTCTTCCAAATTTTCTGTTGCCACAATAACATCATCTAATTATAGTGATACATTTTCCAACCCTGCCAACACCGTGTCCATTACTTCTTGAAAAGCTCCCGGTGCGGATTTAATGCCTGGTGCCAATTTATTAAAATTAAATAATCCTTTATGCGTATTTATTGTTAAAATACTTTTGGTTTCATCATCCACTTCAATTTGATTATATGCATCTGATAAATCCAGACGTGAAAAATATTTTGAATTTGGTGGCATTTTAGCAAATAAATCATCTGGAATTGGAAGTGGATAACTATGAGCTTCTACACGTTCATTAAGCCCAGTTGAATAATCAGCACATATTCTGATTTTACCATTTGATCTTTTTACCACCACTATTGGAGCAGCCCAATTAGAAAATTTTACTGGTGTAATGATTCCAGCATTTTGAAGTCTTTGAAGTTCATTTTCTACTTGATTTAATGCTGCATATGCTACTGTTCTTTTTGGAATAAATACTGGTTTAACATTTGGCTTTAACGGAAGATTGATTCTGAATTTATTGCAATGACCAGGTGAAGCGTTAAAAACATTTGAAAATTTTGATTTGATTTTACCCATTATTTGTTGTTTATTTTCCAAACTTATTGATTTGCAATACAAGCTGATTGGTTTATCCCACAATTTAAATTTATCCATCAACCTAAAACATTAAGATTAGCAATATCTGTTACAAAAACCTTACCAAATTCTGAAATTCCATGAACTGCTATTGAAGTGTTAAGTTCACCAAGGATTTTGATTGGATTTGATGATACATCTTTTGCCTTATGTTATGATGGTGTTAATTCCGGTGGTCCAATATGCCTCCACATTGCTTCTGAAATAATGCTGATATCAGATCCCGTATCAATTTGTAGGTTAATAATCTTGTTGTTTATTTTGATCTCAACAAATTTTCTTTTTTTCATTTTGGATTGTATTGATTCCGAAAATTTGTTTTGATTGATAAATGATTGATTTTGATTTTTGTTGATTATTTTTATTTGTTGAATATTTGTTTACCACGTTTTTTATTTGTTTTTTCTTATTGATTGATGAACAATAACCATCTTTATGCCCTATATTATTGCATTGAGTACATTTGTGGTTACCATATTGACAATTACGGACAAAATGCATTTCACCACATTGCCAACATGGTGTACGTGGTTTAACATGTTCTTTATCATCTTTGTAATTGTTGTGATTATTAAATTTTTTATTATAATTTCTTTTATATTGGAAATTATTATTAATTAATTTAATATCTGAATTTGATTTTTCAATTAAATTTGCATCAGATTTAATACTGATAATTCTATTTATATCAGTAATCAATTTATCAATGGTAACTAAATCATTTTCTTTTTCAGCGTCAAGCATTTGTAACAACGATCTTCGAATATCTGCATCTTTAAATGATTGTAAACCCATTACAAAAACTAAACATTTTAAATTATCTTTTGAAAATTTTTCAATATCAAAATTTTCACAGCTTTTATTAACTTTTGCTGCATAAGTCACATAATCTTCATTGTTATGTTTACATGTTTGTAAACATTTATACCTTGTATTAAAAATTGATTCTTGACGACCAAATAATTTAGTTAAACATTCAATTGTTTGTTTGAATGTAAATTCACCAGACCGCTTTGGTAAAATATAATCAATATATTTTTCATGAATAACAACATTCATTTTTCTTAATAATAATCTGACTTTTGCGTTATCATCAAGTTGTGCAGCATCATGTTCAAATAAATCTTCATACCTTTTATACCACGTACCAAAAACTTTATTTGAATCAGCATCATAAAAAAAATCACACATATTTTTTGCTAGGGAATCCATTAAAATTTCCATTGAATTTGATATTAAATCATTCCCGTTATTTAATGATGTTGATGCTTCAGATATTTTAATAAATAATTTGGCCATAATTTCATTTTGTTGTTGTTGTTGTTGAGCAAGTTTTGAAACAATTTCTTGATTTTGTTACGCCATTTGTTGATTTTGATCTAACAAATTTAACAAAAAATCTTCTGTTGTACTTGTACTCATTTTTATTTAATTATTTTACTATTTACAAAAATAATTGTTTTAACGTGGTTACCAAAAAAAAAAAAAATCCTCGTCGCCACTTTGTTATAACCTGAATGATGGCCTTTTATATTGTCATTAAATGAAAGACGATGGTTATAGCAAACGATATAACAATAATCTCTTTATTGTATAAGATTAATTTATTTATATATTATGAAATAGACACAACTGTAATATAACGAAAGATAACTGTTTAAACTACTGAACTGTACTCTACAACATTATAAACAAGAATGAACAAGAAAATAATAATAAACATAATGACAGTTGCAATGAATTGACAATTCTTATTATAGAACCTTGAACCCAAAAATAAAGAACCCAAAATAGAACCCAAAAATAAAGATTTGGAGCCCTAAGTCCTCGCCCCCCTATGTATAGTAATATTAAAACAAAAATTTTGAAAATACCTGCAACCCCCTCTCAGTTACATTACTTGAAATGTTACATTTCAAAATTTATTAAATAGTTTTTGAAAATTGAATATTTGGAACTTAAAATGACTATAAAATAAGCCGCATTTCAGATAGGGTCTTATATCTTGTAAGTTAGGTATAATAGGTTAGTGTCTTTCGAAATCATTCAAAATTTTCACCCGTTTCCGGGGCACTGGATTGAAAAAATGAGAAATTATTTTCTTAAAATACACACCTACACCCTGTATACAAAATTGAGACACGTACCTTCAACCCTCTTCATTTTACAGGTGCAAAAGTTTCGAAATTTATAGAATAAAAATATATTATATTACATTTCGAGTATTTAGTATATATAGATATACATAATATAGTATTACAAATTCGAGTACTTATTTATAAAAACTTGATGGTAATTTTAAATTGTACCACATTGGGAGTTTTGTAAAAATCATAATTTTAATTTAAATCTTCGTTTTCACTAAATCCTAGGTAGATCAAAAGGGTATATGAAGCACTCTTTCAAATTGGCAGCTTTTTTGTATTGAGGTTGGCCCATAATTGACTCTTATCCTTTTGTTGAGTCATAAACTAATAAACTGTATACAGACGATTATATTATAATATCATTTTTATCTATAATTTTCTGGCTCCACAAAAAGAGAGAAAATGAGATAATTCTGGAAAACGTAGAATGAAAAGTAGAGAAATTCGTTTTTCTCTTTACTTTTTATTCTACATTTTCTACATTTCTACAACAAGCACTAAAATCTGGTTACCAATTGTCAATATATAAATTTAACAACTTAACAATTATCGTAACAATTTCTGAATAGCAATTTTATCAAGCCGTGGTGAATTTTTTTCAAACAATTCACAATTTTTCATACAAATATATTGTGAAATTTTATAATATACCAACTTGTCTTTTTTTTATATTGTGAATTTTTATAATATACCAACTTGTTAAATAACTATAACAGTTTATACTGAAGGAATTGTCATTTTCTTAATAATTTTGTTAACAATTTGTGAATAGCTATTTTTAACTTTGCTTGTTAAATAACGATTTAAGAGCTTAAGAGGCCTTTGCCCAAAAAGTAAAATTATATCTGGCATACTTCGTTTTGTAATACTATACATGGTGAGTATAACAATTTAAAAATATGCACACACAAAATGATCGGCACAAAATGTTATTTATTGACCCTTTTTTATATTTGTTACCTTCAAAATTTTATTTTGAGTAAATGAACATAATTTCAAATAACGATTGTTTTCTACTAAGTTGAGAATATTATTCCCATGTGCCTTTGTTGTTGTTTTTATTTTACGATGGTTTATTGCTGTGGTTATTTCTTGACCCTTTTTTATATTTGTTACCTGCAATGAGTTTTTTCTTATATCCATTCAAAAGGATATAAGTTTTTGTATTTCAATTTCAAATTTCAAATTTAAATATTTTTCTATTTTTCTTATTTTTGGGAAAAAAATCAAATATGCGATCGTAGTTTAATTTATACTGAATGAATGCATTAATTTTAATCTACGTACATACTCGTATATATTTTTTTAAAAATTATAGTATGTATATAACTAATACTGAAAAATGAAAAAAAAAATTGGTAAATATTAAATTGAGCAAGTTCATTAAAAAGTAATATACATAATGTTAGTATTTTTAAAATAACATGGCTTACAGATATCCTCTTTGTTATTTATTAGTATTCATTATTCATTATTATAATATTAATAATATTCCAGCTTATTATGCTATTGAGTTTTCCTATTTATACTTTTTAAACCTACTCGACAGACTTTTAGCATATTAAACAAAAAACTATTAAACCCCTCAAAAATTATAAATATTCTGAATATAGACAACGAAAAAATTCTAAAATATTGAAATTTAAAATTTAAACTAAAACCTGTATAAGAAAATGCAAAAAAAAGTATGTATATCAAAAATAAGAAAGGATATAGAAACAACGAGAGAAATATAGTTACAAAAAATAATAGCGAATATAACAATTTACAACCGGCGATCCTATTAGGAATTAGTGGAACTATTTTCTGTATAACAATTTCAAATTAGTATTTTTTTAGAAAATTTTGGAAAAAGTTACTTCCTTAATTTGGCTCCTACAAAGTTATTTTCTATTATTTTTGAAAATTTTAATTAAGAAAATATTGGAAAAAGAGTAAATTTATTTTCTTAGTTTAGTTTTTATTCCATATCAAAGTTTGAAAATATAATTGATGTTAAATCAAAATTAGAGTCAAAAATCAAAATTCCGGCTACCTAGTGTAGATTCGTTTTATTAGCACTACTTGTCTTCCAAATTTCACCCAAATTGGATGAAAATTGTGGAAAAAATCTTGGTCGCAACGTTTTTTTTGTATGGAACTGAAAAAATATTTCAAATTTCCAGACAACCTAGGTCAAAAACTTTTAAAAAGCATAGTGTAAAAGGTAGATCTATTACCAACCATTTGCAAAAAACCAGATCAAAATCCGATAATTACAGCTCAAGTTATCTGCTCCAGCAAAAAACCTTATCTTACAACATAACAAGTCGATTTGTGAATAAGTCAATTCTTATTTCGAATTTTCTTCATTTTTATGTTCTTTATATTTTTATTTTTTCTATATTGTTTATTTTTTATTATTTCACTATTCTTTCACTATTTTCATCCTGTATGTCTATATCATTTCCAAATTCTATTTTTTTCCTCGAACTGTTTACATTACCCATTATGTTTTTGTATTAATTCGGATTTACTTCTAAAATCCTGTTGTTTTGTTATTGATTTTCTACACAAAAGTTTACTGGATTTAACTTGTTTTCTCTTTCGTTTAAATCTGGTTTTTCGGATGCCGAATGCATCAATACTAAATTATTTGGGTAGCACCCAAGCATGGTACTACTGCAAGCTTGAAATAAATATAAATCTTCTTCAGGTTTTCTAATTAGGGTTTTAACAAAAGGAACTTCTATCGCCTTTTGTTTATTTGTGAAACTCGAAAATTCCTGCAATTTTGACGTACCCTGAATATTGAGTTTTTTATATGAATTATTATAATTAGAAATACCATCTTTGGTTATTCTTTTCTCCATATTAATTACTTCATTTTTACTTGCTGCTTCATTATTACTACACAATTCTTCGTTACAATTCTTAATGTTTTACTATGCCGTTGTGGCGTATTATATGCAATATTTTTGTTACTTTTTTCCTCAATTTTAAATTCATATCTATTCATTAGGATAACCTGAGCTCCATTGTCATTTGGAAGCTTTGCTTCTATTTTTGATATATTCAGTGGTAATTCAATATTTCCTTCATAAGATTTTTCTTACAAATTGTGCCTTCTTAAATAACATAATATTGGAGGATGGATCAGGGCGTTTTTATTCATCCCTTATTAAAGCTGCGATTCGTATTTTTGCCTAGCAGGTCAGTGAAAAATGTTGTGTGACCTAGTTCTCCACACCTATAACATTTTAAATTATTTTTATTTGTTCTATAATTATTTTTATTAATTGTTCTAAAACTGCTATTGTAACTAATTATATTATTATTTTTTTCAAATTCACTTCAGTTTTATAACATTTAAAAAAAAAAATCCAAAATAATTCAGTTCATTTTTATATACTATGCATTTTTTTATTTATATAAATTTATTTAATTTTATATATTTTATTTATTTTATTTTATACAACTAGGTATTTTGATGTATCAATGTAAATAGTTTTTTATCTTTTATATTTTTTTAAATATTCCTATTGTTTTAATGAAATTTAGTTTATTTAGTATGGAATTATGATTGTCTTCTTTTAAGTAGTTAATTCGTGGGGCATAGCGCGTCCACCACACCTACGCGTCATCGTTGTCTGTTTCTAGCAATGTGCTTCAGTTCCCCCCAGCTTTTACCAAGTCGTTGTTGTTCAGCTTCCACTGATCTGCGCCAAGTTTGGCTAGGACGACCCACTCTTCTTCCTCTTTGGGTATGTGGATTCCACTGTATAGCCTGATTCCACTGTATAGCCATCCTTACGGATGTAAATCCACTGCCACTTCCGACTCCTGATCAAGTTGTCTACTTTTTCATGTCCAATTCTTCATTTGAGATATAATTTGGCCAGAAAATTCGAAGAATGTTCCTAAGACAGCGATTAATGACAGTGTCACTTTCCACGTACTGCACCCATATAACAGTACGAACTCAACATTGGAGCAGAAAAGCCTTAACTTGGTTTTTAAGCTGCTAGCATTGCTACGCCAAATAGTGGACAACATACCGAAGGCGGCCTTAGCTCTTTTAATTCTGTAGTCGAGGTCTAGATCTGCACCTCCGTCTGCAGACACTGTACTTCCCAAATATGAGAAATCCTTTACTGTTTCTATTTGTTGTCCAGCAATGTTAACTTGAGCTACGATGTGAACGATATTATCTGTAAGATTATTTTAGAGACATTAATTTTCAATCCTACAGAGCCAGCCTCGTTTTCTAGATTCAGAACCATTTGGCCGAGTTCCAAAATCCGATGCGAGAGGAGGCAAACATCGTCAGCGTAGTCAAGGTGTTTCAGAAAGCAATTGATTTTCCATCTAATTCCGCTGTTTTCTCCTGAAAAAGCCGCTCTTAGCACATCACCAATAACTAAAAGAAAAAGTATTGGTGATAGCATGCAGCCTTGTCGTACTGCGCTAAGAATGTCGAACCCTTCCGATAGCTTTCCTTTGTGCAGCACGTGACATTTCGCGCTTTCATAAGATGCTTTAATAATTGCAATAATTTTATCCGGGACACCCCTCCTGCGCAAAGCTGCCCATAAATAATCCCTGGTAACACTGTCGAAGGCTTTCTCAAAATCAATGAAAAGAACGTAAAGTGGTGACTGGTATTCAGCGCATTGCTCAATTATAATCCGCAGGGTGTTGATGTGGTCCATGCAGGAATACCCTGGCCGGAAACCAGCTTGCTCTTCATCGATAGTGGACTCTAAGTGTTCTTTGAGGCGCTCAAAGATTATTTTTGCAATTATTTTTGAAACCGCTGGAAGCACGCAAATACCTCTCCAGTTATCGCATTCCATAAGGCTTCGCTTTTTCGGAATTTTGACAAGCATACCCGTTTTCCACTCCATTGGAAAGGTCTCAGATTATTCCTATTGTTTTAATGAAATTTAGTTTATTTAGTATGGAAATATGACTGTCTTATTTTAAGTAGTTCATTCCATTTATGGCAAACAATAATCTTTCTGCTATAACAAAGGACATACTTCAAATATATATATATAATTTATGGTGGAAATGAAAATAGATGTTTATCTATTTTCGTACTTTCATTTTCATAATTGCTACCTAGAATCATCTAAAATATTTAAATTAAAATAAGCTTAAAATTTTTTCACACAACTTTTTATTAAAAAAAATTAATAAACAAATATCACTTTTATATGGAATTGTTAAATAACAAGCACTAAAATCTGGTTGTTAAATACCAATTGTCAATATATAAATTTAACAACTTAACAATTATCGTAACAATTTCTGAATAGCAATTTTAGCAACCCGTGGTGAATTTTTATCAAACAATTAACAATTCTTCATACAAATATATAATGAATTTTTATAATATACTGATTGTCTTCTTTTAAGTAGTTAATGCCATTTATGGCAAAAAATAATATTTCTGCTATAACAAAGGACATTCTTCAAATTTATGGTTATAACATTCACACATAGTTGGATTTGATTGTGGTCTTTTAAATAAAAAACTATGTGTTAAATTTGAATGCCCAATTCTCAGTCTCGCAATAATAATTTAGTCTTTTTTGTTAAGGCTATCTATATTTTTACTTTCCCTTTTATGAATTCACACTTCCAGTATATTATGTATATGTCGGTATCTTGTCACCTGGCCATAACTCTTACACGCCTTGACGGATTGAGCTAAAAAGTAATAAACAAGCAAATAATACCACATCAATGTACTTTCCTGTGCGCTTGAGCAACTATCAACAATAGTAAGGAAAAGTAGACCTTATCAGAATTAATGGCATTTATAAGGAGGTCTACTTACTCTGACTATTGTTGATAGTTGCTCAAGCGCACCGGAACGTACATTGATGTGGTATTGTTTGCTTTTTTTATTACTTTTTCGTTGATTATTACTTTAAGGGAAAGTATTTTTAAAAAACTTATTTTAATTTATATTTTATTTAATTTAAAAACTGTTTGTTTAATGTTTCTTAATTTATTAATAATTGAGTGGTTTAATTAATTTTGTTGTAATCTTTATAATATAATTTGTAGGTGTTGTCGATGGATTCCGCAATAGCTTCTTTAGTGAACTTATCAACAATTTCATTTCCAGAAATATTAACATGGCCCGGAATCCATAAAAACAATATAAGATTATTATTTTCGTGTATAAGTTCTATATTTTTTTGTGTAATAAGATTATTATATGAGTATGCTTTTAATGTTTGTAGTCCACTTAAGGAATCTGAGCAAATTATAAATTTTTTACCATTATAGTTATTTTTAATGTATTCAACTACTTTATTAATCGCATAAATTTCAGTAGAAAATATGCTAGTATATTTAGGTAAATGAAATTTTTCCTCATAGTTATAGCATTTAAATTCACATCCAGTTTCTTCTTGTATTACTGATCCGTCAGTATATATTGGAATTTAATTTTTATATTTTTTTTATATATTTATTTAGTTCTAAGTCTACTGCAATGGTTTTTAAGATCCAAATAGAGAGTTTTAAATCTTTGTTTTGCAAATTATTCATGTATTATTATTAAGTAATATATTATTTTATAGATAAAACAAGCATAGTCTATAATCGGTAACACATTGATATTTAGTAATCTAAGAAAAGTCTTTCGGTCAGACCCATATGATCTAGCGCTTAACATTTTAAAAAAATTTAATCTTTAACAAAAATGTACTTGGGAACAAAAATTATACCTAAAAATGTATGCTGATCAACGTATTTAATTTTATCATTTTCTATTATATAAGTCCGGGTAAAATATATTTTTCCTTTTTCTCGTAAATAACATAGCTACGGTTTTACTTTTAGAAAATTTTAATCCACTTATTTCCTTTGAGTATAGTACAGGAGAAGTTATAATATAAATTTGCCCCTACAAGCTATGTCACCAAGTTTTTGAGAATTTTTAGAGCATTACTTGTCAAAAATTTGCAAATGATTATATAGAAATATATGAAATATTTCTCTTCACCCCCAACAAAAAAATGCTTCACTTTATTTTAACTATAGCATCTCCTGTTCTATATACTCTAAGCTTATTTCACTCCATTTTATTTAATTATTTAACGTAACTTGCAAGTGAAGCAAAAACTTTGTTATTATATATATATTTTTCTTTATATATATGTATATCATATGTATTTTTTTGAAAATTATATAAAATTATGCAAAACAATTTTTGTTTATCTATATGTGTATAGATAAAAAATATAATAATACACATATAGATTTATATGTGTATTATTATATTTTACATAATATAAAAAATATAATTTAATTTTATTTGTTTTTAAGATTTGAATTTTTCCTCAAAACTTTTCAAATTTTAATAATATGATCGAAAGATAACAATTCTTCAGCTTTCGATCATAATAATTTATTTAGGTTCAATAATAAAAATATTTGTGGTGAAAGGGAGTGTATTTTTTTATTCATTATGCAATAAAAAATTACGATTTAATAAAAAACCTTTTCTAATTTAAAATTTTACTTTAATAGTTTGAGAATTTACTTTAATAGTTTATTTAAGACTCCTTCAGCACAGTTAATTTTAACTTATATTTTTTTTTTATTTCTAACAAAAATAAGAATTTTTACGACTTACATAAATTTGATGTTTATTTTTGAAATTGACGCTAATCTTTTGATGTGATGCTTTTGTTGAGAAAAAAGAAAATGTTGTAAATGATGATCTTGATGCTTTCGATGCTGTTGATATTGTTGTATCTATTTTGTTTGTATTCTTTTTAGAAAAATTAAGGTGCACTTGGCCTCCTTTAATTTTTCGCATTTACAGTTAAAGATGATGTAAAATACGGCGCTCTTTGCCTCCGTAATTTACGATGCACTTTAATATATCTATATATTTTTTACTGTTAATTACGGCGTTCTGGGCCTCTGTAATAGAGTTACACTTTATTTAAGGGAATTGGAGGTCGTACTTACCGCCAATTATCCCACCGCTGCCACCAAAAATATGCTAAGCCCGGCGGGGCTCAAGAAAAAACTAAGTTAAGCCCGTCGGAACTTAACCGGGTTCGTTGATTGGAGAGAAAAATGCATTTGGCTTGAATATTATAATTATTTCAAGATTTTTGAACTTAAAATAATTTCATGGTTAGATATTTGAGATAAGTATTTCCTCTTTGGAAATACTTTAATAAATTATTGCAAATAATTATTTTCAATAATTTATTTGAAATAAGAGATTTTTGTTTTTCCGTTAAATTTGTGTGAACCAAATTAATTAGAAAAAACAAATTTATATTTTATGCATACTTGAGAAATTCGGAAATGAATTTCCCAAGTATAGAATATTTAATAAATTATATTTTTAGTAAATGATGATCTTTAGTAAATGATGAACATCATTACACGCCACTGATGGTACATCATTAAAATGATGATACATCATTACACGCCATTTGTACATAGAACGGAAGCCTATATTTTGCTTAGAACAGTGCTAAATTATATTATATCATTTTAAATTAACACATGTGACATTTTTTCTGTAAAATATAAAAGTTTAAATTACATCACAAACAATTAGTGAAAAAAAATTATTTATATAAAATAGAGTATTAAAAAACTGCTCTTTGCTCGTATTTAATTCCAAAATGGAATATAATGCGGAATCCCAAAAAAAATATTAAATAACCTAAAATTAAAAATAGTGCGAACAAGTAAATTAATAAACTCAAAAAAACATCCAAAAATGGATGATGAAAATGAAGAAATTAATTGTGGAACCAGTAATTCTGAAGCTATTTAATGATAAAGTAAATTTAAAAACCTTTAATTGAATTCTTATAAAAAAATCTGACATTAATAAATTTAAATTTTCAAACAATATATATAACAAAAAAACTAAAAATTTTGTGTCAAACTCAACTGTTCATAGGGAGTTATTGGAATTTCTTAGAATAAGTAAAATTAACGCTCACACTTATACGCCACCAGAACTAAAGTCTGAAAATTGAGTTTTGAAGGGAATTCATTCCAACTTTAATGTGAATGACGTCGAAGTCGCTCTTAAAGAGAAACTTCCATGCTTAAAATTTACAAAGATCTCAATATTTTCTACCTTTGACTCCAGAAAAAATAACAAAGAGCTCGGTACGTTCTTGGGTCAGTTAGAACCAGGCAAAAATTATAAAACTCTCTCTGATACAAACCTATTGTTGTACCAAAAAGTCAATTGTAGTAAATTAATCTCCAAAGCTCCAATTCAATACATGAGATGCCAAGACTTTGGTCATGCAGCCATAAATTGCTCCAGAAACTATAGATGTGTTAAATGTAGGCGCGATCACGAACCTAATAAATGCCCATCAAATAAAGAGACTGATAAACCTAATTGCACTAATTGCGGTGGAGAACATCCAGCAAACTGGGGAGTTTGTGAGTTCTATAAATATTATTTAGCTCATAAAAAGGAAAAAAATTAACAAAATAAACGAAGAAAAAAGAGAAAGAAATAGATTTGTACATAATGCAATTAATAATTATTCAAACAATTCTTTTTCCTATTCTAGAGTTTTGAGAGATAATAAGCAAAATACAAATAACTTAAACCAAGAAAATTCAGTAAATGATTTTTTTAACATGTCCAATAATCTTTTTGGCATAAATTTCGGAAGTTTAGTTAAAGAAATTAAAACATTTATACCATACATCATTAGTTTAGCAACAATTACTGATAAGCAAATTGCTTATATACAATTTATAGCTAAAATTACTAGTAATAATCAATATGATTAATACAAAGAACAAACTTTCAATTATTGCGTTAAACTCTTGCTCTATTAAAAGCATAAGCAGACAGGTAATGTTATATGACTTACTTGAAGACCATTGAAAGCATAAGCAGACAGGTAATCTATTAAATATAACATTACCTGTCTGCTTATGCTCTATTAAAAGCATAAGCGGACAGGTAATGTTATATAACTTACTTGAAGACCATAAACCTGATTTCGCATTTATACTTGAAACAAGATTAATAAATACAAATAAAGTTATATTAGATAATTTCAATTATTGCGTTAAACGCTTGCTCTATTAAAAGCATAAGCAGACAGGTAATGTTATATAACTTACTTGAAGACCATTAAAAGCATAAGCAGACAGGTAATCTATTAAATATAACATTACCTGTCTGCTTATGCTCTATTAAAAGCATAAGCAGACAGGTAATGTTATATAACTTACTTGAAGACCATAAACCTGATTTCGCATTTATACTTGAAACAAGATTAATAAATACAAATAACGTTATATTAGATAAATACAAGTGTTTTAGAAATGATAAATATCAAGGCTCAGCCCTATTTTTAGGGCTTTTTTTTAAAAAAAAAATCCCTTATGTTAACGCTTTTCTGTCCGTCTGTCCATCTGTCCGATGTAAACAATAAAAGGCAGTTATTTCACATAGTTACTGTACACCGAGGTTTAAGATAAACGCACCGATAGCTTGATTAATTGAGAACCAGATGTAATTGATAGAATTTTAAAATTCGGCCGGTAGGCGGCGCTATTCACATTTTGCCAAAACATCTTTTTTCGATGTAAAATGTAATTTTATATAGTAAATGTGCACTAAAAATGAAGTTTGACTACTCGTTGGAAAGGTAATTAAAAATAGAAACCGATGCCGGTAACCATATTGCAAATTTCTACCGCTAGTGGCGCTGAATACTAAAGTAAGTAAAATGTTAATATCAAAAAATGATTTTCAATCGTCAATAAAGCTCCAAAAATTATGTTTAATATCACATCTGAAAGTTAGTAACTAATAATATAAAACCACAGTGGTTATAATTTCAAGTTCTGCCACTAGAGGGCGTAAAATATAATTATAATATTTTTTAAAAATGTTATTTTACTTGGTGAATCCTTACCAACAATGAAGGAAAAGCAAGCGCTGGAAAGCTAATATAAACTTAAATAAACCAGACATTCTCATAATCTGATTTTTTGCCACTAGAGGGCAGTAAAATACAAGTAAAAACTTCTAATTTAATATAGTAAATGTTCACCAAAAATGAAGTGTGACTACTCGTTGGAAACGTAGTTAAGAGTAGAATACGATGCCATTAACTGTATTTCAAATTTCTACCACTAGAGGCGCCGAATACTTAAATCGTGTTTTACAATTGTGAATAAGCTCCAAAAATTAGGTTTAATATCGCAAAGGAAAGGTAGTAAGTAGTAGTATAAAATCACAGTTATAATTTTCATTTATGCGGGTAGAGGGTGCAACATATACTCCAAATATGCATTTAGAGTAGTTGAATTAAAAAAAAGCCCGTAATTATAAAACTACTGATCAGTAGTTAGGCTGCGCGGCATTTTTTAAGGAAACTTTTACTTAAACGAAATTACAAATGTATCATTTGACATACTTATTACACTAGCACACGGAAAAATTCTTAATCGAAATAATGAGGTAAAAACTATATTAATAGGCTCCATTTACATCAAAACTCAATGTGACACTAACTTATTAAATAACTCACTAATAAAACTAAATAATTTGGCAAAGAATTACGATTATACAATCTTTGGTGGTGATCTATACGCTCGTCATACAGATTATGGTGACAATAAAAATAATAAAAATGGAATTTTTAGACTTATTTATCGTGTCAGAAAGCTTGTTAAATTTTCTAACTCCAAATTATAGTGTTACCTTACACGCATCATTTTCTGATCACTTTGTAATTAAATTTTCAGTTTCATTAAATGAATCTTACATTAAACTAAATTCTCCAAGTATATACAGATCATATGAAAACACCAATTGGTATGCTTTTAGAACTGAATTATATATGATGCTATCTTTCGGTATCATTCCGGAGTATACCAGAAATTTTACGAATAATGAAATTGATATGCACGTAACGACTTTTATAAATTATATAAAAGTGTGTGTAAATAATCATTCGAAAACTGTTACAAGAACAAATAAAAAATTTAATAATCTACCAAAAAAAATATAAAAAATTTATTAATTATGAAGCGTTCCTGGCTTTCCGACCTAAAAAAAATATACAACAAATATGGAACAAAATAAGTCATTGCATTGACTAATAATAATATATAGACTTATAAAGTAGAACAAAAAAAAAATTCCACTTTCTGATTTGACTTTCCTAATCTAATGTAAAAACTCAACGTTCAACGTGCGTTTTTTGTTATATATTTTCGTCAATATTACCAAAAATACCCAAACGCCTGTACTATTCTTACCTACGAATAAGAAATATATGGAAGTGGCATAAATGTTCCCTCTCTTTTTAACACATTAAAATTTTCATATATTGAAAAATTGTTTATGAAGCCACGATTTTGGTAGTTCTCTTTCCTTTTGCTCGCCGAAGTGTCAAATTAATAATATGAAAAATATTATAACAGCTGATTTTAGATTTACAGGGCTGGCTTATTTTTTTAAGTTTAAGAGTCTCTAAACAAATTACTCTATTTTACTTTCCATTTGTATAATTATCGTTGCGCGACCTAAAATATTCCTTAGGATGATCTTTACTTGTATTTTTCAAAAAAAAAAAAATTATCTCCTTAAAAATTTATGCCCGAATTACAAAAAACCTAATCCGCCCCTAATTTATCATTTTTATATTTTGACAATTCGGCTAGCAAAAAAAAGAGACAACTATACCCGGCGTGGCTTCAAATTTTTATATTTATGCCCTATCCATATATCTTCTATATCGTTGATTCTTACAATATAGAAGAAACTATTTTCTTTTTGCTAAAAATTTAAAATTAGAATTTATTTATGAATTAGAAAATTTTCAATTGTACGAATACCAACAAAACTATTCATATAAGATTATACAATACAATCATATATGCGAAAACAAAAAAAAATCCGTTTTTTCAATATAAAAAAAATTATCCTTTTGAAATATTTTTTGTTCTACTTTATAAGTCTATATATTATTATCAGTCAATGGTCATGGGTACAAAGCCTTAAATTCTAGAATACTCTGCCTGAAAAGTTTTTAGTAAAAACTATTATAAAAGAAAAAGTTGCGATATTCTTTCATCTAGAATTTTGTAATAGACTAAAACGAATAAGACCATCTCCCCAAGCCTTTAGAGAAATAAATAAAATTACGGGACGAAAGTATAATCCAAATAATAAAGTTTATTCAAACGGTTTAGAGATTCAAAATTCAGAGGAAAAGATATTAGCGTTTAAAGAATATTTCAAAAATACTTATACTGAAAAAAATCCACTGCATAACATTAATAATAATATTAAAGTAAATACTGAAGTTAATAATTTTTTAAATAGCCAAAAAGATAGTAGTGGCGACTTAGTTAAGCTGACAAACTTCGATGAAAATAATACATCATAAGAACCGACTTCTGAAGACCTAGTTAAAATGATAACTATAAAAAAGGTAATTAAATCTCTAAATGGCAAGAAATCTCACGGCCCTAATTTTTTGATTTGCATTTCTAATTTTTTGATAAAAAAAACTTCCTGAAAGTGCCTTAAATTTTTTAACCATAATATTTAATAACTGTTTGAACAATATCTAGTTTCCGAGGGATTGGAAAATAGCAGCATTGACGCCC
Source organism: Empis stercorea (assembly GCA_949752835.1). NCBI lineage: Eukaryota > Metazoa > Arthropoda > Insecta > Diptera > Empididae > Empis > Empis stercorea. Next base: position 40,920,824 of record OX457085.1, read on the forward strand.
TTATTAAAAAGTAAAAAATCATATGAAGTTAATAATTTTCGCCCTATCTCACTACTGTCAAACATTGGAAAAATTTTGGAACGCGTGATAGCTTATAAAATTGATGAGTATTGCGAATCACGCGGTGTGATAAGTGACCATCAATTTGGCTTTAAAGCAAAACACGCGACAATGGACGCTTTACTAAAGCTTCGAAATGATATTTCCATAAATTTAGAAATAAAAACTGTACAGTAACTGGATTAATAGATATTAAATCTGCATTTGATGCTGTTTGGTTAAAAAATCTATTTTTTAAATTAATAAAAATGGGTTTTCCATCAAATATTATCTGTATAATTTCGAGCATTTTGAGAGATAGATATCTTTACATTAATTGGGAAAAATTCCGAAAAATCCCTGTAAAATCTGGTATGCCACAAGGATCAATAACAGGGTCTAAATTATATAATTTATATTTATACTTTTTGCCTCATACACATTCCAATATGAGAAATCAAATGCGATCTAAAGCAAATTTATATTCTGACGACACAAAAGTATACGCTCACGCTAGAAACCCTGATATATGTTAAAAATCACTAAAATATGTTAAAAATCATCTAAATGTTATTACTGATTATTATAAAACACGGAGAATTGAAATAAATACAAATAAATCAGAATTAATTTGCTTCAGAAATTCATCTGGTCGAGCTCCCACGAAGGTAGTTAAAAAAAGTCGTGAATTACGTTTTGAAGTGAATAATGTAGAAATTCCTTTGAAAAAGAATATTAAATATTTAGGTGTAAATTTGAATGAAATGTTAAAATTCAACAATCATGCACAAACGATTTCGTATAGAACTTGTTGTCCAGAAAGCTGTTTAACTAGAGCTGAATAAATTTCGGCTCTCTGAATTACCAAAAAACCATATAATACATCATTACCAAAAATTACCAAAAAAAGTATTTATAGGCATATTTTGATTTCAAAATGTAAACAAACTTTAATTTAATAATAACACAATTTATTTACTATTGAGTAATTGTACTCAATAGCTGTGTTTTTTTCAAATGGGTCTGGGTCAAGGTTTGAAAAAAACAATAAGGATCATTTATTCGGGTTTCATAAATTTGAACAGGTGGTACCGGTTTGTCATAATTTTAATTCTATGTACATATGATAATTTTTTTTATTCGTATATATGAATAGTTTTAAAAAAGGCTAATAACATCTTAGCAACATATATTTTTGAATTTTTTTATATTTTTACAGTATTTTTAAAAAAATAAATCACTAAGAAAAGATTTTTTATCTAATTTTGTTTGCACCGACATCTGTTTGTAAATTTCCACATTAAATCTATTCAGGTTTCAAAACCTTGAACCAGATAAATATCTGGGTTATGTTGTTGTTGTTTTTCATATAAAAATGAAAACCTTGAACCAGACCCGTTTGAAAAAAACACAGCTAATATCAATAATATTTATTAATTGTAATTGTTTATACCCAAAATGGCATAGTCGGCATTGTTATTTTAATAATTAATTAATAGATGTTTATTCTTTAAAAGGTCAGCTTCGAGTGGTTGTGTAATTTATTGTACTGGCTTATATGTATTTAATTACAATATATTTATAGTTCCAAACTTAACTAATTTTTTCTTTACTTAGTAACTACTTAGTTAATTAGTATTATATTATAGTAATAGTAAGGCATAATTGCATACTTAGCATTATTAAACTATTGACACAATTTAATAATGTAAATATAAATATAAACTAGAACAATATTTAATATTGAATATGTTTCGCAATTCGTAATGCAAATATTTTGTGGTACAATAACCAAATGCGTGTCTTATTTCACCATAATATTCTTTAAATTATTAATTGCATTTGAAAACCATATAATATTTAAATCCGTGTTATTAATATTTATAGTATAATTTGATTTATACATATATTTATTTATAAATTCAAATACATGCCATATAATGTTTATATATTGAAGCTTATCGTTAATGTACTTAATTTTATTTGTAGATTCGATGAATCAAGTTCAGATAAAGAAATACTGGATCATCTTCTGTTACAAAAACGATACGATAAAAGGCTTTTACCTCCAGTTAATGGTAAGTTTCGAAAAATTATATATTACACTATTCATATTGGCGTTCTATATACGCAAATCAAATTTGTCATACATTGTAATTAAAATTAGTAGAATGATAATAAGGCAAAAACTTTTTCTAATCTCTTTATCAGTAGAACGGATTATCTTGAGTAAACGTTATCTGGATCTACTAGTAAATTCCGATTACTGTATTAATCCTAATATTATTAATACAATAAAAAATTCTACAGTGAAATAGGATTTTAGCATTAATCCCTAAGAGCTCTCCCTAATACAGGACGTACGGCGTGTTATTTCGGGATACGCTGGCGTATCAGCGTATCGACGTATATACGTCATACGGCGTACGGTCCTGTATTAGGGAGAGCTCTAAAGATTTTTCTACTCTTGTTTCGTATAAGACGAAGAAGTTTTTAATACTTTTTTTCTATGATTCTTAAATAATACAAAACATAATATAGTACACTAAATTAATTTGATACATTGTAACGAAATCAAAATTAATTGATTCGTTAGCTGAAGCTAATTTCGGGGTAGAAGGGTTCGGAAGCTGAAAGCGTTGGGCGCCAGGTCTGAGTGACCTAGCCACAATCACAAAAAAAAGACCAATTTTTTTCTCTTTCAGCTTCCAGGATCATTGGGATTTCCTCCTTATTGCCGGCTTAGCAAAGTCTTTGGGGCGTGGTTCGCCAATGATCCATCTAACCATCATATCAACAACGACCATTCTCTTCAATCCATTACATTGGTTACCTCACAACCAACGATGGATTGAAGAAAATAGCGAAAAGGAAAATTCTGCATACTCCGGATCACTCAATTGTTCTGCCTTATTCCGCCATGGAAACATTACACCAAGTCAACAAAAAGGAACAAAGAAAATACACCACGGACTCATCATCCCCAGCGATGTCCCAACGAACCTAAAAAATCCACAACAAAATATTAATAATAAATATAAACACCAATTTGTTTTTCCGTTTTTACAACAATTTTATAATTTGAATTATTTAAAAAAAAAAAAAAATATATAAAGGTACATTTAACACACTGGCATTATTAATTTCATAATGTGGCTCTTAATTTTAAAACTTTAATTTTTTTTTAATTATAACTATTCAATTGCCACGACGTTATAAACAAAAATTTTACCACGTACCTTATTTTCGGCTTTATGTTGCTGCTCCGGATATGTCTGGATCAGCACCTAAATCCTAGTACGGAAGAATTTACAACAAAAAAAAAGGTTTTTCTTTTTCTTTTTTTTTCCAATACAAATTAATTCAAACCAACTACTTTAATAATAATACTCCAATCAAAAAAAATACTACTATAGTTACTACAAAAATTTACTACACAAGAAAATACGAAAAAAAAATTGTCAGTTCCCACGAAGACGCTGTAGACACGGATGACAGACCACTGAAAACAGCAACAGGACTCCGCCAGAATAACACGACACAACAGGAACAAAAATTACTGCTTGACGGTTCACCAAAATTAATGATGGACACCATATATTATTATTATTTAAATTGTTTAATTTTCATTTTTTTTTTATAAATTAAATTTCTTTTATAAGTTTTCACCAATTTTTCCAATTTTATTTTTTTTTTCCGATTTAAATACATTTATCATTATTATTTTGTCTGTCTTTAAGGGTTTTTTTTTCTTTTGATTTTTTATACATATACAGCAAATTTAGTTAATACGATACTTTATCACCATTTAATTAAAAAAAAGCATAAAAAAACGAACAAAAATAAATTTCAACGTATTAAACCCCGGTGTCCAACGCTGCGGTCAACATTCGACTCCCGATTTTAACTTTTTTTCGATCTCGCTCATGATCTGATCATGCTTTTGATTTGACCCGGGGTCAAATCAAGAGCATCATTTGTTTTTAATTTTCGAAAACATTTAAATTTTCACCACCACCACGACATCTAGGGTACAACACCACAAATTATAACTTAACGATAACTACAACCTTTGTATATAAATTTATATAGTAGTCCCACTTCAGTGATTTTTTTTGAAAAATGGCCGTGAGAAAAATGCTAACTAAAATATAGTAGGGACATATATCATATTTTTGATTTAACAGGGCCATCTACATTTGAATAACGGAAAGAATTCAAAATGGCAAATTTGTGTATATTTGTTATTGTAATTTTTTTTTTAGTTTCTTATTCTGGGTACAGAAGTGTAAGGGGGGAAGAAAATATATAGAAAAAAAAATTTTTATATGCGTATTTGAATAATTTTGAATGAATTTTAGAATTGAAAAAGAATTTTTTATTCAATTGCTCGTAAGCGAGATGCGTAAAGGGGGATGAAAATATATGAGATTTTTTATCAACATATGTGAATTTGAAATAATTAGTAAATTCAGAATTAATTTATAAGAAATTTTTTTGCTTCATATAATTTTCTTCATATAATTTTGAAAATAGATAATTCATATAATGTTTCTTATTTCTTTCTAATGAAAAATTATTATATGTATAGATAAACTTGAAAAATTTTCTCATAAATATTAAATATCTGTATACATGTTTATTATTCTGAGTACAGAAGTGTAAGGGGGGTGTAATAATGTAAATTATGAATTTAAATCAATACATACAAAATTGTAAATTTTATGGATGGTCAATACAATTCTTATACATTATGATATTATAATTTATTATTATAATTATGATATTAGCCCTGTTTTTTTGTAGACGGGTATATTGTATTGCAAAATTTTTGCAAAAAAACGATTCACTGAAAATAAGGCGACAATTTTTTTTATTTCAATCACAATTGAATTTATCAGCTGATAATTTTTTTTAAATCACATTGACTTTGAGTTTTATAAAAGTAAAAAAAAAAATCATTGAATATCATTAAAAAATATAAAACCTGCTTTTTTTCTTTAATAAATTTCCATTTTTTAATGTAAAAAAAAAACATAGGCTATGCCTTTTTGGTCCAATGTATTTGAAATAAATGAAATAAAATGAAATGAAACGGAATATTGACAACAGAGTCATCTACATGTCATATTATGAACAATTTATTAATTACAATTCATTTGCAATATATAAATAACTACTGTAATTCTAATTTTTTTGCCAACAAATTGTTGTTGTTTTCAATGTAAAAATTTGCTGTACAATATACCCGTCTACAAAAAAACAGGGCTATTGTAATATTAGTCGTTGCAAAAATTATGTATAACTATATGGATGTTTTCATATATCTGGCTATATATGAAAATTCAATTTCTATATTATAAATTGTAGTACCCCATTCACTCAAATTATTATTTTTACTCAAATTCTATTGAGTTATTAAGACCAATGACTTAAAAACCAACAATCAACGTGCGTTTATTTTCGTTAGAGATTTTTTTTTATTTTCAAAGCAATAATTTATTTCATATAAAAAAACGTTTTTTTTTTGTTTTTTTATTCGCACATATGATTGTATTGTATAATCTTATAAATAGTTTTGTTGGTATTCGCACATTTGAAAATTTTCTAATTCATAAATAAATTCTAATTTTCAATTTTTAGCTAAAGGAAATATAGTTTCTTCTATATTTGAAGAATAGTACAGGCGTTTGGGTATTTTTGGTAATATTGATTAAAAAATGCATGGAATATTTAAACATGTTTAATTCCCTTTAAAAACTACTAATAATCATGCACTATTCCTGCATGCATTTGTTTAATCGATATTACCAAAAATACCCAAATGCCTGTGCTATTCTTCAAATATAGAAGAAACTATATTTCCTTTAGCTAAAAATTGAAAATTAGAATTTATTTATGAATTAGAAAATTTTCAAATGTGCGAATACCAACAAAACTATTTATAAGATTATACAATACAATCATATGTGCGAATAAAAAAACAAAAAAAAACGTTTTTTTATATGAAATGAATTATTGCTTTGAAAATAAAAAAAATTCTCTAACGAAAATAAACGCACGTTGATTGTTGGTTTTCAAGTCATTGGTCTTAATAACTCAATAGAATTTGAGTAAAAATAATAATTTGAGTGAATGGGGTACTACAATTTATAATATAGAAATTGAATTTTCATATATAGCCAGATATATGAAAACGGCTCCGGGAAAACCAGTCAAAAACATTTCAGTAAAAAAAAAAAGGAATTTCAGTCAAAAATAAAAAGGCATCTGGGTCAAAATAATTTTTGACTGAATTGCCTTTTAAGAAGGAAATTCAGTCAAAAAACTGAAAAGGAATTCCAGTCAAAACTTTTTGATTGGGATTCCTTTTGGATTTATTGACTGTAATGAGAAATAACTCATAAGAGCAAATATTATTACTTTAACAGGCCGTCTCCACTATCCATGACCGTTTCCATTTCCATAGCCATTTCCATTTATGGATTTCCAAACAAAAAAACTGGGCATTTCATGGACTGAAATATTATTCGAAATATCATTGAAATTTGTATTATATTTTGATTTTCAACGTGTAAAATAGTTTTGTATTGGTAATATAGAATATTGGGAATACAGAACGAAAGTCAATTAATAAATTAACCACAATATGAAACCTAATTTACAAATTAAACCACTTTCCGCCATTTTATTTTTGACAAATTCGTTCATAAACTTATCCATAAATGGACGTTCATAAAGTTTGCCATTTATGGAATGGCTGATGGACGAATGGTCTCCATTATCCATAATGGTTTCCATTTCCATAATGGTTTCCATTTCCATAATGGTTTCCATTTCCATTGCCATTTATGGACAACATTATCGATAATCGAGACCCCGTGTACCTTGCAAGGAGATGCTATATAAAATAAAATATGTCCGAATGTTTTGTGGGGGGAAAGGAGATTTTTCATACAATTTCGTCAA